>CM060707.1:61380462-61980462 GCA_030686995.1 Artemisia argyi
ATAGACTCGAACGTTTGTGGATGATCGCAGATGACCACGGCTTTTGTCCAGTGTGCTCATGGCGATTGACTAGCTTCGTGATGCCTGTACGTGACAGTGCGCTCATGGCGCTGATCAGCGAAGATGTCCGAACGCACGGCCTAACGCGGGTAGATTTATCGTGACTGCGTTGTTCGAACACGTATACCAACCGTAAAAAACATTATGTGCGCGAATTAATTCGCGGCGAAAAGATAAAGTAGGTCCGATCATGCAGAATTAGTGCGACTATATATAAAATCGTGTTTACCAAGTTAAAAATTAAGATACCGGCTTTTGAACTCGATGGTTGCTTTCCGGTGATGTGAGAGCACGAAACTTGTCGTAGTCATGGTCCCACGGATGGCGCCACTTGTTGATGTATAATCTGGCGCGGGTTGGATTTGACGACTCTCCCTGGGCCGTTCGTCGTCTTCTCGAGCCCTGAGTAGACCTGTCAACAAAGAGAACCCGTTAGGAGTGGACCCAAGGCCGTAGCCCTGGGATCCACCTCCGACGGTCAAGTTAGTCTCCATGCGATATAGCACATAAGAGTTAGGTTTAGGGTAACCTGTTGTGTTCTATCGTGTTAAGAAGAGAATCAGCCCTATATTATATAGGGCATGGATTAGGGTTTAGGCGTAGAGTGGGCCGCTGTCTGCCTGGCCGGGCCCATTCCAGACTATACGTCCACAATAACTAATATGTATTATTCGACATATTTGATTGAGCAAAAGCAAAGTCAGGAGCGTTTGGGTAATTTTATTAGTATTATAGTAGAGTCGAAATTACTACACCTCCACATGGTTTGCATATAGGCACACACTAGAAAAGTCATAATTCGTAATGCAAAATAGATAAACTTATATACTTATGAAACATTATTTTATTTTATTGGTAACAATGCCTCGCAATGATTATCAAGACACTAAATGATACATTCCTAACCTACTCGATGACCCAAAAATTCCATATGAGCAAAAAGCTCATCTTCAAAGAGTCCAACATCGATATATACACGAAGGGCGTGTAGTCAGTGCTCGTTTTATTGCATTGGATGGCATAGAGGTATGCTTTCCAACAATTGGTTTTGATTGTTTATACACAATAAACGATCAAATTTGTCCACGATTCGTTCTTGAGTTCTATAGTCGTGTCCGAACCTTCAATGACATTAATGGTAATGTCTTCTTAGATTTCTGGATCAAAAACAAAAATATAACGTTGTCCATCACCGATCTAGGTAACATTCTCGGTGTTCCATCTTATGGTCAATGTGTCTACATAGAAAACCATTCCTTAGAGTCACTTTACTATAGTATAGAAAGTGAAGGTCCGTATCTAACTGAACTTCCCAATATTCAAGCCATTAAACAACACGTGTCAACCCGTCGTGAAGTCTACACGCATCAAAGGCGTGATGGGACAGTTTTAAATCTTGATCTAAACCAGATCTATCTTAAGGAAATCCTTGCTGACCTCAGAATTTGGGAACTTCTTATTCATGAAAATGTCATCAGTCTCGTTGGCAATCGGGATCATGTTCCGGCATGTCTAGCCCACATGCTCTTCTGTCTGAGTAACGAGGTTCCTTACAACCTCGCATACTATATGGCAAAGAGAATGGATGATATCCATAGTCGGTCCGATAAAGTCATGCCATATGGCATGTTACTTGCTCGTCTCCATCGATGGGTCATGGTCCATTTCCCACACCTTGAAACCCTCTATTATTCCCTCGTCAATCCCATCATGAAACCTCTTGGTGGACCACAACGTCGCACAAAGCAATGTAGTGACAAAGGGTTACCACGTGGTCGTAAATCCACTTCCGATGCCACTTTCTCATCCTCCTCCTTTCATCATGGGTCATCATCTCATCCTATGGAAGAAGATGATGATGACATGAATGAAGAAGAAACTTCTCGTGCTCGTATTCCTTCTCCTGACACATACTTTCGCAATATCAATACATCCGACTTCAGAACGACATCCGATCTAGACTTCATAGAAACCAATTTAACTAGTTTCATGCAAAGGCAGACCGTAATGATGAATAGACAAGTGTCTATGCATAACCAACCTATCGGAGGGTTCAAGTCGATTGGAAAGGAAATTAAAGGCATCGGGAACAAGTTGAAGAAATTAGGGAGATCAAGGAGATAAAAAACAATATTTAACTATTACTAAGTAGTACTTAATCTAACTATTCAATGAGTTTGATTATGGCTTTATAATATTAACCTTGCATGAACTATTTTGGGTGTGTCTTATCATTTTACCACCCAAAAGTAATTAATCAAGCTTAATTCTTGGTTAACTTTGGTCTCATGATCTTTGCTTATCTTTATTTTCTTACATGCTACTAGATGATCATGACATGTGCTTAGAATATCTTATGTGCATGTTTCTAGATGATGATTTGCATGCCTAACTAGTAGCCTATTTAGTAGATTAATCACATGATCATGTTTGTTGCTAGTTATGTGCATGGTTATGAAAATCATGTGATTATTCTTGAGTGGATTGAGGTAATGGGATTTGCTGCAAATAGTTTCCCTAGAATTACCCATTTAGGTAGCCTAAAACCTGCAGAATTGGAAAATTCGTCACCATCAGGTCACGACACCACTAAATAGGGAACGACACCACTAAATTTAGTGGTACCATAGGTTATTTAGTGGTACCGTACCCTAGGAATACGAAATTCACTATTCCCTTTTGCTTTTTGACCTATTTTCCCTTAGAATTTTGCAACCTTGAGCTGATCCCTATGATCCCATTCTCCTAAACACACAATCCTATCACCAATGCATGCTTAAATGTGGCTATTTAAGCTCTTATCATGTAACTTCTTAGCTCACAAATCACACATCAATCAAAAACTTCAAAATGTCTTCCACCATAGCCACCACACCCCACAAAGCCAAGAAACCAAGGCTTAACATCAAACCATCTAAGGAAGTACTCCTTATTGATCTCACACTTGATGATGATGAAGACATTCATACACCATTGAACTCCAACTCAACTTCATCCATCTCAACTCCACTTGCTCCTTCCAAAACCATATCAACTAGGCAAACCTCATCTTCATAATCCACAATTAGGGCAACAACACTTTCCTTAACACCTAATCCACCTCAACCTTTGGCATTAACATTTACATTATCACCCACAACTCCTCTAGAGCTTGTCCATTCATCAATATCATCTTCGACATCTCCACCACCACAATCATTAATGGGTCATCCCATTCTTTATCCATTTGAACCACATAGCCTTAGTTGCGCATGTCGTCATCACAACCGAGGCCTTATCTTTCATCTTAGAGATGAATTAGGCCTTATGTTCTCTTACCTTAAACATCTCTTGACACCACCTCAAGGACCCATCATACCACCACCTCCTCCAACCAATAGCCCAAGAAACTAAACTTTTATGTTTAGTCATCATCAATAAAAACCCTAGGAACCCTTTTGAGAAGTCAAGAAGCAAATCTTAGAACCTCAATGCCACTTGAGAGTGTCACATGTTTCTTGTAATTGTCTACTAGTCTAGCTATTGTAATCAGACTTTATGTATGATCTTTTATTAATGAATGCATGGGCTCGTTTCATCTTTTATTTGTGGTTGGATTACTTTCCTTTGTGCTTTTGGTTGGATATTTGTCTTGAATGCTACATGTTAGATATTGTATTTGTGTCATCCAACCTTGTTTTGTAGCATCAACCATTGCTTGATTCCTTGGTATGCTCCAAATGAGAGGGAGTATACATCAAGGGGGAGCCTTCGTAGTCTTTTTGCTTTGACAAAAGGGAGAGAAGTGGGATATAAACTCATACTAAAAACTTGTCGAAACTAGTTTTTCACATAGAATGAGTTTATTTTTTGTCATCATCAAAAAGGGGGAGATTGTTGATGCAAATAATGTCTAAAAAAGTTATTCTCATCTTTTGATATCTCTATGTTTTGATGATAACAAAATGTGAAAACATCTTACGTCAAAATTAACGTAAACAAGTTTTTAGTCGAAAAATCCGATTTCTACATTAATCACTCTAGGTATGAACAAACAAATTTACAACATGACAAATGATCAAAGAAGTGAATTTGTGTTTTGAACTTCACATGTTTAGCTTGACAAAACTTTCTTTTCAAAAATACATTTTACATATTATTTTTGAATTATAAAGAAATGTTTTATTTAGGAAAATCATTTCAAAAATATTCCTAACAGCTATATTTTACCCAAACCAGCTCTAAACTCCCCCAAATAAACTTTCACCGCTAAAGACAAAAATTGAAGCGTTTTTGTCTGGCACGGTACCACTACCACTAAATTTAGTGGTACCGTATGACAATTAGTGGTGTCGTCCCTCTAAAACGGTCAGATTCTCGGATTCTATAAATACCACTTCATTTCCCTGATTTTGGCCATCATTTTTCGCACATAACTTTTTGGTTTTCATCCTCCTTTTCTTTCTACATTCCTTTGATCATTAGTTAGTTTTCTTTTGTTTAAAGAGTGACTCTTTCATCCAACCAAGAATCATCTACACACCTCTACTAATCAAGAGAAGAACACAAAGTATCAAGAAGAGACAAGGTGTTGGTGTCATAGAGTAGTGCACTTGCATTACAGGTTGTCTACTTGATTGTATCTTGATATACATCAAGTGTATTAGTGTTTCTTAGTCATTGTGTTGATCATTGTGATCTTATTGAGATCCTGGGGATCTCTTGAGTGTTGAGTGATATAGTATTGATCAAGTGGATCAGGAGTAGATTGTGAGGAATGTGTGGATCTTGTGAGGATCGTGTAGATTGTGTGAGGATCGTGTTGATCATGTGATAAGTGTGGATGGTGTGGATAGTGGTAGATTGGTACTATCTAAGATTAGTACTCGACATCTAACTTAGCGTCGGAAAATAACGTAAGCGACATTGTACGGTTTTCTCCACCTGAAGGGAGTCTTGTTGATATAGTGATAGAACTCTCGAGTCGGATACTCGGGGAGTGGAGTAGGGCGAAGAAGAGCTTCGTGACCGAACCACTATAAATCTCGTTGTCTTGGTTTGATCTTTCCATCTCTTCTCTTTACTTACTTATTGCATATTTGTGTTAGTATAGTGTTGTGTTCATATTGGTGTTGATTGATTTCATCTACAATTGAATCTAAGTTTTCATAGAGAAATTTTTATAACTAAAGAAAACAAGTCGGTAAACTATTCAACCCCCCTTCTAGTTTCCCGCAACTTCTTTATATGTTTCTCTAGAAAATGGCGGTTATCATATTTAGAGTGATTTTTGTGTTTTTATGTTTCTGTAGAAAATTTGGTGATCCAGAAAGTGAAAGTCAAATGAAAAAGAAGTCGAAATAGATATGATGGTGAGACATAGTTATTTTGAATGTAATTGATTTCAGCTTAAGTATTTTACCGTTTTTTGGATTTTGTTTGATTGGTTTTGGTGGAAAACTAGAAGGGGTGGTTGAATAGTTTTAACTCTTTTTCTTTTTATAAAACGTTTATTTCAAAACCTTTAATTATAGTTTTGTATGAAAACTATGCTTGATCGAAATGATCGATTATATATATATATATATATATATATATATATATATATATATACACTAGTTTTTGAAGCCCGTCGGGCGAGCATGACTTGTAATTTTACATTTTAATTTAATAATGTACGGATAATAGTGAACTTTATAATTATTTCTTATGTATTCACCCGACGCGTGGACATGACTTGTTTTTTTACTTAATGTTGTACGGATATTAGTGATCTTTTATAGTTATTTTTTATGTATTTGCTCGATGGGCGGCCATGACATGTATTTTTATTGGTAAATAATATATAAGGAAATTATTGTGAATCATTAGTTATTGAACTATTGATATGAAATTAAATTTATGGTCAAACGTTACGCATAAGGTATTTACAGCATGACACTGTAACCCGTGCCTTTGGCAATAGTAGTTACAGGTCGCTTGTACCAAAAAGTTATGCGCTACCTATAACTCGTCCATTTTGCCAGTTTGAGTCACAACTAAGAGTTTGACTAATGACTAAAAGTATGTTGCACTAATTTGAGGTGTCATTATAAATCTAATGACATGTCTCAACCATATTCCTTCTATTCTAAATAATTGTGCTAATCAGTTGTAATGCGACTTGGTAACAAACAATTGTAAGTGTACATGTGTAACACTACATGTTTTGACCCACCCTATTTTGACCCGATCTCAAGGTTGGCCATTTTTCCTGTCTACTAAGGAATGCTTCTTAACCACTTCAACAATGCATCAGATGATATAGTGTTTGGTTTAAAAGTATTCAATGAGCGTATGATTAATATGCGTGTTTAAGTTATGTTGCTGAGCCAAAGGCCGAACTAAGTTTAAAATCTAGTTTTTCATATTTTTATTGTCTATTGGATCTTGATTATGCCTTTTTAAGTTATGTTGCTGATAAAACTTTTATAATATGCTTCTTTGAATGAATTATGAGAATATCATATGTATTATATAATGAATATTTGGATTTCAAATAAATATATCAATTATTGGCTACATGGGTACATCGTACCACATTACTTGATACATCGTACCGAAGCGATCCCAAATGAACCTTCCCCCCATCGAACCGAATTTTAGGTGCCTAGCGAACCACGATCCCGATCCGCGATCCCGTACCGGAGCGATCCCCATTCCATGTGACTATGTTCCTACTAAAACATTAAGCATGTTTTTGAAAGCTTACCCTAACACCCCTTTAAAAAAATGAAATTAGAATGTGTCACTTGTGGTCATGTGGTTATTAGATGATATAGTTCAGTACTTCAATGGGCGGGAAAATAGTTCGGATAACGAAGTCATTACGTCTTTGACAGTCACCTAAATGCTTATATGCAGCTTCATCAAAGGAAAATAACTCTAACATTACCCAAAGCCACTATCATGTGGTGAGATTTCATTTCAATGTTATTGCACCATGTTGTTTAATTAGCAAGAAAGTAGACATATATTGAAAATGTTTGGTTAGGCGCGCACTCTTTGTGTTTCACGACATGTACGCGAATACGTTTGGCAATTTCCTAAATCATGAAACTTTAGCTTTCAACTAAACATATACTTAAATAAAGAAATGATTAAACTGATCAGTTCTAACTCAAAATTTGTGGTAATACTGTAACTTTTTTACCCAGACAAGTCAAACTGAATATACATGAAGATCATTTTACAATTTGCGAAACAAATTTCTCAGTTTTATGAAGTGCAACAAAAAATTTCTGCATATTTTATGTACATACAATTGATCGCGGTTCACGCTCTACAATTGTTTCCGGGAAAATTACAAAGGTATTCTCGTGGAACAATTGCTTTTCGAGCATTGCAACCAAGAAAAACGTAAGCCCATCAGTCCTGCCTCCTTTGGTTGTAAGTTATCCTCCTCTCGCCTTTGCAAGACTCGTAAAAACTCATCTGAGCTTAACCTTCCATCTTGATTTACATCAAATAGATAGTATATCATATCAACCACATTGTCGCTCAAAGAAATCTCGCAAACCACTTCTCAGGAACTACATTAAGGCATCATAAATTTTCTTGTACTCACTGTTTCCGTCCTTAAACACCACCACATTAGCTTTGATCCCAGTGGGTGACTGTTACGTGCAGCAGCTTCCGGTCCACTCAAATGAATTCATCGTATGGCCATAAAGTGACACTTCGACCTCTATCATATTTGTTGCATTCCCGGGCCTATGGTCTAAGAGCCTAAATTCAGCTCTTTTTTAGCTCAGCTGCCTTATTCCTTTCCCAAATGTTCACACCTGAAACGGAACGAAGACATCAGAAACGAAAGAAAATCAAATAATCACTTTAAAAACGCAATTCATAGAACGCCTTGTAACGTTCTTACTCCTGCACAATTATTAAGAACCTCAATATCATATTCCTTGTTATCAATTGCTATTAACTGAACATCTTCCACGTCACCGTCCAATGAAAATAGTACTTCTAAAGGCTTGGAAAGTATCATATTTTTTAATTTGTAGCAAAGTCTGTACAAATGTATAAATTAAGCAACCACATCCTATGGATGTATCCAAGATTACTGTACTATTTCCTACTCTTCCACCCCCACTTTTTGATATCAAATATCATCTTAAATAATTACTCGACTGCCAACACATGTTAGGGACTGTCTGGCATTTCATTAAGAAAGTAAACTATCTGATAATTGTGATTTCAATTTACAGATAATTATTTCTAGTATTGAGTACAATGAAAGTGATATAGATCATCTAATGAATTAAAGCTCAAAAATCACTTTTAGATAACCAATTTTAGAAGGTTGATGCAACAGATGTGTTTCTGGTTACCTAATTATGGTCATTTATCATGTAAATGCACTGATAAATAGATATCTCCAAACACTCTTGATAGTTGCAAGCTTATCATCTAATTTCTAATAGCATAATCACATCTAACCACTATTGCCGGTGTCCCATTTTGTTACAGCCGATTATTCCATATCACATAAAATTTAAACGCAATGTCAAACACCCCTAAACATAGCCAAATTGTTGAATCATGTAAATGTAGTTTTTGATTTTTTTTTCAAGTTCTTTTTTATTTTAAGTTCTTGAGTTTAATTGTGTGTGATAACGTGATTATCAATCTTAAGTCCTAACTCTATCTTTAATAATGAACCAAGTCTGTAAAATATAGCAAGTGTCAAATAGAAATGCAAACCACTACATCAAGAATCTTCTCAAACCCAAACTTCTTGGTCCATTTCATCAGTAGTAGGAAGTGCTAGGATCTAAACATTCAGATAAGCTAGAAGTTCTTCAATGCAAGAGAACAGAGTTTGAAAATAACCCTACAAACACCCATTTAACGTAAATTAGACGAAGTTAACTCCACACAATCCCACAAATGTGACAATTTCGACCCGTTTATTTGTAAACGGGGTATTCTGGTTATGTATCTCTATCGGGTCAAAACGGTTAGAATGATAATTGCAAAGGAAATTAAAACAGGTCAAAAGGATTAAGAATAGCCTAAAGTGTTTTTTTATTATATACATATATATATATATATATATATATATATATATATATATATATATATATATATATATATATATATATATATATATATATATATATATATATATATATATATATGTACATATACATATATACATATACATATATATATATATATATATATATATATATATATATATATATATATATATATATATATATATATATATTGCAACAAAACTCCTAAATCAATTTATTTAAACACTGGAATTTATAAAAATACAGTTCTAACAACTTTTTTTACCTCATTTTTCTCCAATAAAGCCGCGCTATACGATGTATGTATGGTAGAGCCACATCAGCAGCAACACATCAACAGAACCTACAATCATTGAAAAACTTGCAAAACATAACATACCTGTGCATTATGTGTATATACATATTCATCCACATCATAATTGGCTTTCCGTAGCAAACAAAAATGCAACGTTTTGGATTCAAAGCAGGCCAACAGGCATGATGCTCCAACATCCTCATGGTACATGATCTAGATAAGTGTATACGTAAAGTTTAATTATTAAGTAAAATGAAAGTAATTATACATAAAAAAATGGCTGACCAGGCGAAACAAAATAAAAGTTGATGTGCATACATATAGTTGGCTGGCTTAGGTTTCTAGGTGCAATTCAATTATTATTTACGAAGCGGTTTATAGTTGTAGATTGTAAATGTGTTTCCATGCCAACATTGGCCAAAATATATGTAGTTTTTTTATAATCAGGTTCGGTGTTGCCTCTAGCATCTTAATTAACTAATTATATTAAAAAGTATAGGCAACTTTTATAAGAACCCACCTTACAATTGAGATATATGCATACTTTCATATCTATACCTTCAATCTTCTTATTATCTCTTAAGTTACAATATTCACTTCTAAAGCGCACACCAAGCACCCATTTGAACATCAATGTTGTGTATTTCTTTATCATGATTGAGATTCAATGATGTCTATTTTAATGTAAATGCCTAAAATCTATCAAAATATGTGCATTTCATTGTGGCAAGAATTATTGCAAAACTGTAATTAGGGACATATAACTGAGAGTGACACATGGTACCATACAAAGATCCAAAGCAATCCCGGATAGTTTGGCTTGAATTCCTTGGTAGATACTTGTGATGCTGTTGAACTCTGAACCACATAGCTACATAATTGGAATGAAGATGACTTTATATAGACATGCCAAAGATGGCTTGATACAATAGCCTCACCAAATTAACAACACTCTCAAATGATCTTTTGTGGAACTCTAACAATCCGTGCCAAAAATTATCAATACATTTTATGTAGGTATTGTTCTTTTAGGACGATCATTAAGAAATAATAGCAGTCTAAGAACCATCACTTAATGCAGCATGTAACAGTTAATGTATAAACATGAAGTAAACTTATATATACTGGTAAACATAACATACCATCTGTATGGCTGACCTTGGTAATGCTTTCAGTAGCCTCTTTGGCCTTTCAAGGAACAACAAGAGAATTGACATAGTATTCTTTACTCGCACTCAATCTTAATTCCAAATGAATGCCCTATACAATAAAACAAATAAATATAACTTTCTAACTTATGCCCACGTTCACATGTATAATCTGATGTCATTATCACATAAGGAACATCTGTTCGACATTCACCAATGGTTCAAAAATAGTAACATTATCACGTCCTTAAAGAAATCTCTATATTTAACATGTTAAGGGGTGTTTGGTATTACATATTATTTGGTCATATGCTTGTAAGGTCCGTCGAGCACATAATCTATAGTAATGGGAATCCTATGTTTTGTCCTTTTTGATTACTCAAACTGAATCATTCAGTTGACTCTTTACTTAAGTCAAAGTTGATGTCCAAGGAGTTACTCTTTACAAAATATTAACAAATGGCATTGTTTTCAAATAATTGATTATTGATCCTGAAACAATGAGTTCCCACACGTGTCAGCCCAAAATTGTTTCTGCCAATTATGTACTAATAGCCTTAGAGCAAAACGCACAAACAACAGAATGTGTACCTGGCGCTGCTGCTGTTCTAATCTCAGCTTGTCTGCATTTGCCATTTCATACTCACCATTTTCTAAACACCTCTAATCTCGTCCAAACCTTGAATCAGTTAGAATAAATTCATTCACCAATTTTGTTTAACATACCTATATGAGTCTGTGCATATGTAAGGTCTCAGTAGACTCTAAAATAAGATAATTACGCCACTCGGATATCTACTAAATATAAGAACGTCTATACATTAACAGCTACCAAATTTTAAATGAAAGTTTTTTTGTAGGGTGTATATTCTGATGTAACTATAAAAACATTAATATCATTTTTTAACAACTCTAAAAAATGCAAATCACTCCTATTAAACATGAACGTAGACGATATGTAGGTCCACAATTGCGAAAACTCACCACGAAATTGTGCATCATGAACTCAAATGTGTTGAATTGCGCCACCTCAATTTGGAGTGCCTAAAGGTGGTAACTTATTGGATTTTATGTTTTAGCACCGAGATGGCAGAACATAAACTTGAACGACATTTGCTGGCAATTGTTTTGGTTTTATTTTAAAGAAGCTCGACATCTTTTTCAAAAAGTAGTTCCCTGCCTTGCAAACCCCCAGGCCTGCATCATCAGTAACATCATCCAAAAGTTGAGATATCTAAACTCTATGTTAAGAGCTAACCTGCATACTTATAATTCTAAACAATTGATGTTTGGCAAAGTTCATTGTAAGACCGTGGAGTTCTCTCAATGAATTCAAAAACATGCTGGTATCATACCCTGAAGATTAAAAAATAACAAAAAAGTAAAAGTGATCAGCATGAAACCAAAATACAAAACTAAACTCGCTATCTCCTACGACTACCCTGATCACTGCTATAAGCTAATGATTATCTAAATGGCCAACTTTCACTAAAATTTGACCTCTATAATAGCAAAATCCAACAACAAAACACAGCATAGCATATGTGATTACTTTCAAATAAGGACAGTTGAGGTTAAAACTATCAAGGAGTGTTTAGGACTATTACTTCCGCAATCCAAACGTAGCATCCATACAATTAAACAAATCCTGTTTAATTCCATAGAATTGGGACGGCCGCCTGGAATCAAAAGACTTTCGGTCAGAAGTTGACATGATCTTAGGCCCAACATCCACACTTGGCTGAGAAGTAGATGCAGAGTCAACCCCCATCTTCACGTTTCTGGTGTGCCTGCTCGGTCATTAGTTGCCATTTTGATAGCATGTCATCTCCTCCTACAGTTGCTCACACTGCCACATTGGTAATGAGAAAAGCAATTAAAAGCATTGTAGGTCACATCTGTTAAAAACTACGATCATGGAAGATATGTTCTAATGCATTATATATGCACACACACACACACACACATATATACACACACGCGCGACTTTATCTATTCCTATTATATGCAACTTAAAGACTTACATTTTTTACAGAAGCTATGTAGGCGGCATGGTATCTGATGACGTATAGTCTATATTTGGGCCACAAGCCCAAATGATAAACATTACTTGGCCCAAACCCACCACGAGTGGGCTATTATAACGAATAACGGCCCGTAATAAACATGGCTTGGGCTCACGAAGCCCAAAGCCCAACCAAACTTAACCGGGTATGCGATAAGGATTACCTATTCATGGAATAGATATCCTTACCCCGGATAAGCATTACGTATGCGAAAAGTAAGGAGCAAGAAACCTACACGGTTTCAGCCCCTATATAAGGAATGACATCCCTCATTCAAAGGTACGATATACAACCCTAACTCTTTACGAGAACCCTAAATCGATTACTTACTCTCACGCCGGAGTCTAATCGGGGGAGACAATCCCTCGATAAGCCTAACGGTGTTGTCTTATTTTCTTAGTACGCAGGTAACAAGTGCTAAGGAGTGAATTGGTACGAGAGCATAAGCCCATAACCAGGTACGCCCAACTTTTGTATCAACAAGTGGCGCCATCCGTGGGACCCTACTACGAACTAGAATGACGAAACATAAGAATTCGGGCCAGCGGACTCCGCAGTCAGAAAAACGTGACCACCAGAGGAAGAATCAACAAGATCCAAACTCCAGACAAGTCGCTGGGACAACCAGCACACCTGGTCACCGCGAGGCAGGAACAACCCCACCTCGTCTAGCAGTAGAACTACCTATAAGAACTACTCAAGTCACACCAGTGGTCCCAAGCGTTGAGGAACTCCAACGCACCCTCTTCACCACTCCTCATCAGGCTACACCCGCAGTGAACAACACTGCACCGCCAGGCGCGCCTGAGCGAAACAGGGCGCCTAACACTGAGGCAGAAATTCTTGCAACAACTGAGGACGCACCGGATCTAACTTTGGGAAACTTTGTATCCCAAAATTATGAAACACTAACCGCCCTCATGCAAGAAGAAGCAACAAGAAGAGCAAGCGCGGGTCTACAAGCCCGACTCAATTTTGGTCCTGAACGCGGACCATCACCATTGCGTCACCTACGAGGAAGACGCGCAGAACGTACCACTATCCATGATAGGTTGGGTACGATATCTGATTCACAATACTCAGGAGACAGCGAAAGACGCACCAATGTCCACTCCAGACTTGGCAGTCGGGGAATACAAGATCGATTAGGGCCTCAACATTCGCCAAGCCAAGGATCTTCCAAACCTGGGAGTAGGAGGATTCAAGACAGATTGGGGAGAAGAAGATCCCCAAGCAGAGATCCCTCAAGCTCTTCTTCTGAAAGAAGCCGGCGCAAGCGCCGAAAAAGAGACTACCCTTCTTCCAGCGACTCCTCGGACAACGAGGATAAAGAAACAGGACACTGGAAGTCAAGAGGAAGACGTCGCGAGGAAGAAAATGAAGATATGTCCCTCCCATGGCGACGCCAGAAAATTGATGCGTTTACACGGCGCATCAGCGATTACTCAGATCGCAAACGCAGGCGCATGCCCGCTAATGTGAAAACATATGATGGAACAGGTGATCCTGACGATCACCTAAAAATTTTCGAATCAGCCGCAACCATCGAAAATTGGCCACAGCCTGTGTGGTGCCACATGTTTAATTCCACATTAGTAGGAAACGCGCGCACATGGTTTAGCAAACTCCCACGTAGGAGCATCGGTGGATTTGAGGAACTACGGAAAGCATTCCGCCTCAACTTCACCCAGCGAAAGAAGTGCGCTAAAAACCCTGTGGAGCTAGCAAGAGTGAAACAGCGTCAAGGGGAATCAACCAGCGCTTTTATGGAACGTTTCAAAGATGAGTGCATACAAGTGAAAGCATGTCCTGAAATCCTAAAAATTTCAGGGTTCATGAATGGGATCAATAACCCAGAACTCATCCGCAAGCTGAATGACAAAGTTCCACAAACCTTTGACGAGTTAACAAAGCGCACTAGATCCTTTATACAAGGAGAAGCAGCTGCTGCGGATAGCAAAAAAGGTTATTCAAACTATAGGCAACAAGAACAGCCGCGGAGACAATCCAATGATTAGAATAACAACCGCAGCAGGAATTATCGCAGTGGAAGAGACAACGACAAATATACTCCTCTCACTAAGACTCCGAGAGAAATATTTGTAACAGAAGGTGCGAACTTCCCAAAACCACCACCAATGTGCACTGCAGAAGAAAAGCGCCTAGGTAGTGGATACTGCGAGTACCACGGCCAAAAAGGCCATACAACTAACGAGTGCGTCCAACTAAAACAACTAATTGAAAAGCTAGTTAGAGAAGGCAGGATGGACCACCTCGTAAAGAACATCAAGGAAGGGAAAGATAAACAGAGAAACGGGAGCAGGAAAGAACCCCCAAAGGAAAAAGCTGATACTATATACATGATACAATCATGGCAACGCAAGATAAAGCAAAAAGTCAGCCAAAGGTTCTCTCCAGAAAAAGAGATATCCTTCCCTACTATAGCTGCGGACAACGCAGTCGTGGAGCCTCTAACCATTTGGATACATACAGGGGGACATGACATCCACCGCATGTACATTGATGGTGGAGCATCCGCGGACATCCTGTACGATCACTGTTTCAAAAGACTGCGACCTGAAATCCAAAGTCAGTTGATACCAGCTACAACGTCATTAACAGGATTCACAGGAGAAAAGATTTGGCCCATGGGGCAGTTACGCTTGTTGGTGGTCGTAGGAGATGAACAACACTCAACCGCAACATGGATAAACTTTATGGTAATAAAGTCTCCTTCACCATACAACGGTATCATTGGAAGACCGGGAATATCATCCATGCGCGCGGTACCATCCACAGCGCACAGAATGCTTAAATTCCCAGTGGAAGGAGGAGTTGTCACTCTCTATAACACAACAGTACCACCAAGAGAATGCATCGCAGTAACAACTAAAGCAGAGACTATTCCAGAACAGCGCACGGAAAAAACGCCAAATTTAAAAGTCGCTATTCACCCAGATTATCCGGAGCAACAAGTTTCGATTGGAGGATCTTTATCTGACAAAGGTAAAGCAGCCGTATGCGCACTCCTGCAAAAGAACCTAGACATCTTTGCATGGGAACCAAAGCATATGACGGGAGTACCGCGCTCTATCACAGAGCATAAGTTACAAATCCGACAAGGATACCCTCCAATACGACAAAAGAAGCGCGGCCAGGCCCCAGATAGTGCAAAGGCTATTCTGGAAGAAGTACATAAACTCGTAGACGCAGGCATCATGCGCAAAGTATATTATCACGACTGGCTTTCTAACCCAGTCATGGTAAAAAAGAGTGATGACAGTTGGAGGATGTGCGTGGACTTCACAAACCTCAACAAAGCATGTCCGCAGGACTGCTATCCACTACCGGAGATAGACTGGAAGGTCGAGTCCTTGTGCGGATACCCTTTCAAATGCTTCCTAGACGCATATAAAGGGTATCATCAGATACAGATGGCAGTGGAAGATGAAGAAAGAACGGGTTTCCACACCAGTCAAGGAGTATACTGCTATACAAAAATGCCTTTTGGCCTGAAAAACGCAGGCGCGACATACCAACGACTGGTGGACACAGCTTTCGAAAAACAAGTAGGACGCAACTTGGAAGTCTATGTTGACGACCTTGTCATCAAAAGCCATACAAAGGACGAATTGGTGCGCGACATCGAGGAAACATTCAGAACATTGGGACGAATAAACATGAAGTTGAATCCCAAAAAGTGCACCTTTGGCGCAACTGAAGGCATGTTCCTCGGATATTTGATAGAACCCGATGGAATCAAGCCTTGCCCAGAGAAGACAAAGGCTGTTATTGATCTCCCCTCCCCGCGCACACTCAAAGAAGTCCAGTCACTAAATGGAAAATTAGCAGGGCTAAACCGCTTCTTATCTAAGTCAGCAGACAAATCTCTTCCCCTCTTTAAAACACTCACAAAGTGTACAAAAAGGGAGACTTTCACTGGACTACCGAAGCGGAAGAAGCTTTCCAACAACTTAAAAACCATCTGGCATCTCTTCCCAAACTTGTCGCACCGCGACCGGGGGAAGAACTAATCATGTACTTATCGGCAACCCATGGAGCAGTCAGCGCCGTCCTATTGACAGACAGGAACTCCGTCCAGACACCCATATATTTCGTAAGTAAAGCCCTAAAGAAAACAGAGACTAACTACAGCGCTATGGAAAAGCTGGTCTTGGCTCTAGTGTTCGCAGCCAAAAGGTTGCGCAGATACTTTCAAGCGCATCTAATAGTTGTAATCACTGATCAGCCAATCAAACAAGTTATCTCTAAGCCTGACGCATCAGGACGCTTACAAAAATGGAGTGTACTATTAAGTGAGTATAACATCTCATACAGACCGTGCACTGCAATCAAAGGACAAGTCCTAGCCGATTTTATTGTGGAGAAGCCAGACAGCGACAGCCCGACATCTGCAGCTAAAACAGATTTACAGGAACCCTGGATTCTGTTCACAGATGGATCTTCATGTATAGAAGGATCAGGCGCAGGCCTTATTCTTACAAATTCAAAAGGTATGGAATTCACCTATGCGCTACGCTTTGAATTCACAGCCACAAACAATGAGGCAGAATACGAAGCCCTACTAGCTGGACTACGTATTGCAATTCAAATGGGTGTTCGCAACCTAGAAGCAAACGTAGATTCGCGACTGGTCGCTAACCACGTGCTAGGTGAATATGAGGCCAAGGATGAACACATGACCCAATACCTGGAAAAGACAAAATCTTTGATCAAAAACTTTGATAGGTTCACAATAAAACAGGTGCCTAGAGGAGATAACAAGAAGGCGGACGCACTCAGCAAGATCACATTCACAAGCTTCGCACACCTCTCAAAACAGGTATTGGTGGAAACCCTAAAAAACAAGTCAATCTTGGAGAGGGAGATATCAACGGTGATAGTGGAACAAGATCCTACATGGATGGCACCTATCATCGAATTTATTAGCAAGGGAGTCCTACCCCAAGATCATAAAGACGCCCGAAGAATACGCCGCGCAGCGCAACGATTTGAACTACGCGACAATGTACTCTATCGACGGTCTTTTTTACAGCCATGGCTCAGATGTGTTGGACCCCTTCAAGCAGAATACGTCCTCCGCGAAATTCACGCTGGATCATGTAGTATGCACTCAGGGCCACGATCCGTGGTGGCAAGCGCTCTAAGGTCAGGATACTATTGGCCAACAATGCATCGCGATGCACGCGATCTGATAAGAAAATGCAGCAATTGCCAAGTACATAGACCAATTCCGCGCCGACCACAACAAGAGCTAACACCAATTACCTCACCATGGCCATTTTACAAATGGGGTATTGACATCGCAGGACCTTTCCCTGTCGCAGCTAGAGGAGTAAAGTTCCTCATCGTGGGCTACTTTACAAAGTGGATCAAAGCAAAAGCGGTGGTGAACATCACGGGAAACCAAGTCAAACGCTTTGTTTGGGACAACATTGTCTGTCGCTTTGGACTACCGGGCGCGATCATATCAGACAACGAAAAACAATTCTGTGATAACCCATTCAAAGATTGGTGCGCACAATTGAACATCACACAACACTTTGCTTCAGTCAAACACCCACAAACCAATGGCCTAGTTGAGCGCGCAAATCGCAGTCTAGGCGAAGGAATAAAAGCGCGCCTTGACAGACACAAAGGAAGGTGGGTAGATGAGCTCTCGCATGTCTTGTGGGCGCATCGCACAACAATCAAAACCAGTACTGGCAACACACCATTTTCCCTAGTCTATGGAACAGAAGCCGTCATACCATCCGAGATAGGAATGCCAACTATACGCACAGCAGAGGTCAACGTCACGACAAATGACAAGGAACGGCGTTTAGACTTAGACATACTGGAAGAAAGACGCAAACGCGTAGCTATACGCGAAGCAAAGGCTAAGGCAAAAATGAAGAAGTATTATGATGCAAAAGTCAAACACACTTCATTCAGGCCAGGAGACTTTGTTTACCGCGCCAACGATGCGAGCCACGCAGAAGACACAGGCAAGCTCGGACCTAAATGGGAAGGACCTTACGAGGTCACAGACGCGCTCGGCAAAGGCGCATACAGACTGCGCGATATGGAAGGTCACGACCTAGCGCGCACTTGGAACATCTGCAATCTCAAAAGATGTTACTTTTAGGCTACGGCCCTTACACAAACACCCTTGCATCCTACGAGGTGCCCAATAAGTGTTTGTCTTTCTTTTCTTTTCTAGGAATTGTATTTTCTATTTTTTCTAGTAACTTTCAAGTATTAATAAAATGTTATGGTTTCTAGCTAACTCCATAGCGCATTTTACTTTATTGCATATATGTCAATATTGTTTATCTTATATTTCTGCCTACATGGCGTGCATGCACCACTTAAAGACCCACGAAGGCATAAAGGATAAGTTAACCTACTAATTTACTCGTTGAATAAGAGGGTTGCAAACCCATCAACATTGGATCACGCATCCTTGCTAAGCGCCTTACTCTCGAGACGTCGAGGTAAGTCTCACGTGCGCACCCCACGACGGATGCGCATATACCAAGTACACCGTACGAGCTTAGCAATATAACGAGCCAAGACACTTGGTCAAATAATAAAACTTCGTAAACAATGCAAGTATAATTCTTCAAAGTCACGCACTTAAAAGACTTAGTTAAAAAATCAAACTTAGCAAACAATGCAAGTATATTTAAGTCACGAACTTAAAACAAAAATGTATCTTATTCCACAAAATTACAAGGAAAGATACATAAATATACAAAAAGCCTATATACTATGGCGATGCTCAGGACTCTCCTCCGGAGCGGCGGAACTCCCCGCTTCCTTAAGCTTACTCAAAGTTATGGCATCCTGCATAGACACGGTTGGAACGCTTACAGGCACACCATCTGACCTAGGGAGGTGTGCAGCGCCAAAGCCACACATCACGGCCTTGCCCTTGATACCCTTCTTCACAGCAACCCTCTACTCATGTCGCTCTAGCACTTCTTTCAAGGGAATTTCCCTCTCAATTGCAAAGGGTTTGAGAATATCGCGAGGACGCGCGAACACGGGAACTTGAAGCTGCGAAACATCAGGTTTCAGATAGTAATCTGGTTCCCCCTCCGCATTATCCCCAAGATGACGCTGCAGTGTCAACCCCGCCATCAGCACATCTCTAGGGTCATCTTGATCGCGCTCCAGCCTCCCAATGTGCGGCAACTCAAGAACCTTCAACCCCGCCATTGCTTGCAGCAACTCATCATAAGCCGTAGGGCTGTACCCAGGGACTTCCGCCAAGTCCTTCTCCAGCAGCTTGGCCTCATGGAGATCCTCCATGGCCTGCGATCGACCACGCGCTATCGCGCAATGCACCACCTTTCCAAAAGCGTCCACTACCTCTGCGGACTCTAGTGTGCTCAGAGCTGCCAGGCGCAGCCCATGGCTAATCAACCACCTGCATTCACAAAGACAATTTGTGTAAGTAAAAAGCACAGCGATAAAGTTATCATGAAGATAAGTTAACAAAAATACCTGCGCTCAGCAATAGTAGACATCAAGTGAGGATACAGTTCCTCGTCATACTCTATACTGAAGGCGCGCAGCTTCTCCTCTTGCAGCGAAATCGTTTTCTCTATGCGCTCCTGGAACTCCTGGACGCTGGCACGATGCTCAGCCCCCTTCTCATCAAGGTATGCCACCGACCAGGTCGCTTTAGCCTTTATCTGCTCAAGCTTAGCCCTCGCATACCTAAGGTCGGCTAGCATGCTCACCTTATCCCCAGCGATCTTTTCAGCATACGCCCTCGAGGCCTCCAACTCCACATGCGCATTAGCCAACTGCGCACGGAGTGTCACCAACTCCTCCTCCTTTTGGGCAAGAGCACTGCTCTCCCCAACATACTTCCCTTTTAGCTGAGACACCAGCTCAGCTTGGCGCGCAGTGGTCGCAGCCAGCTCATCCATTAGCTGCTGCGCCTCGCCACCATCAGCAACCTTGGTCTTCCCCTCCCTGTTTTCATTCTGCGGAGAGGAAACCTCATCAACGAAGACCCCATCATTCTTCGCAGCATCATCCCTACACAACAAAAAACAGTATTACAACAAGAAATATGATAAAACAAAAAAGGGGAGAAGGACGATAAAAATGTCGACACTTACAGAAACGGAGAAACATCATCAACCTTCAACCGTGCGCCAGAAGTAGATGTCTCTTCCGCATTCGACTCCGCGTCCCTGATGACGTGTTAACGCCTCTTTCTGGTACCACTGCCTCCAGCCTCTCCCTTGCGCTTAACATTCTGCGCAACTTCCTCTCTCAGCACCTCCTCAGGATTCAGGATTTTAATACTGTCAGACGATCCCGATTGCGCCTCCTTGTGCGCCACCTCCACAGTATGCGCCACCTCCACAGTCGGCGCTACCTCCTCATCAGGCGCCACGCTCTGAACAGGCGTCACTTGGAGCGGTGGTGTGTTCTCAGGAACTGCCTCTGGCAGGGCGGTCAAACGACCCTCTGTCGCCTCCAGTAGGGGCTGCTCACCTTCCCTCAAAGGGCGCACCCCTATAGTTACCAGCCTCGGCTTGTCCAGCTTCACCACAGCAAATAGATCCATCTCTGCACACATCAATAAACCAAGAAAGCAAAAAGGATTAGTTATTAAAAGCGCACATACACAAAAGACTTACAAAGCTTGAAGTAGAAGGGATGAACACCCACCCCGGCCATCCTCACTCAGGAAAGTAGGCACCTCATCTGCAGCGCCAAAATAAGCGCGGCTCAACCCCATATGTACCAAAAACTCCTCCGGATAGGGGTTAATCGCCAGTCGGTTGGCATCTAAAGTCTGCGCATCAACTAGCCTGTAGGAGTCGGGTGCGGGGCGCCCATCCCTTGGCAATGTATCCTGAGTATAAAACTCATAGGGGAAGGGAAAGACCACGTCATCTACCCAAAAGAAGTACTCCCTCCAATTTTTTAGGCCGTCCACTTTCTCTGTATAACACTGAAGCGCCCCCTGACGCTTCGCAAAAGAAACCCAACCATTTGACCACGTCGTGTGGTAAAAGGAGCGGAACAAGGCCACGGTCGGTTCTATCGCGAGTAAACGGCAGTTTACTTCAAAATTCGACACCTTAGCCGCACCTATACAGTGCAGCTGAGAGATGTGAAGGCGATAATGATTGAGCAAATCGCTCAGAAAAATAGATATGGGGACGCGATGATTCGCGTACTCAAAGAATTTTTTGTATAACCCTATTTTCCCTTCGGGGAAATCAGCTATACATGCGTCCACATCTGGTGACTCTGGATGGACATCCAAAGGCACAAAATAGTCAGACGCAAATTCAGTAACATCCTCAATGGACATCGCAGAGCTTAAATCTTCCAATTGAGCAACCATCTTCATCAAATAGTAAGGAAGACGCACACAAATTACCTACGAAAAAGAAATATTTTCTTTGCAATAAGCTTTCAAGAAAGGTGAATAGTAAGTGTGTGTTTTACTGTGTGATTGTAAAAAGTGGGGCGGTCACTCTTATATAGGGAGTGGTAAAAACCCTAGTTTGTTTCCACATGGAACCCACTCACAAAAACGTATGGCTGGAGTTGAACGGGTACATGCACTATTTCCCGATTTCCGAGGGCTACGTGGACACTTCCCCCAATTTTCAAGGTATCCATTTATTGTTTGGTGCATTGCACTTAGAAAATAGGCGGTAAAACTTCCTTGATTTCCCGCCACGCTTACCGCTGATAATATTAAGTCTAGTATCCGCGGCTACGAGCCACGCACACTAGACTGGGGGGACATGATGACGTATAGTCTATATTTGGGCCACAAGCCCAAATGATAAACATTACTTGGCCCAAACCCACCACGAGTGGGCTATTATAACGAATAACGGCCCGTAATAAACATGGCTTGGGCTCACGAAGCCCAAAGCCCAACCAAACTTAACCGGGTATGCGATAAGGATTACCTATTCATGGAATAGATATCCTTACCCCGGATAAGCATTACGTATGTGAAAAGTAAGGAGCAAGAAACCTACACGGTTTCAGCCCCTATATAAGGAATGACATCCCTCATTCAAAGGTACGATATACAACCCTAACTCTTTACGAGAACCCTAAATCGATTACTTACTCTCACGCCGGAGTCTAATCGGGGTAGACAATCCCTCGATAAGCCTAACGGTGTTGTCTTATTTTCTTAGTACGCAGGTAACAAGTGCTAAGGAGTGAATTGGTATGAGAGCATAAGCCCATAACCAGGTACGCCCAACTTTTGTATCAACAGTATCATCATAGCCTCCTTGAAACAAGATTTTGTACATAAGGAACATAGGAAGAGTAACTAAGATTTTGTTATATCTATCATCTATTAAGTGAACATACTCGGGATCAGTCTCGACCAAGTGATGGAAAATCTAGATGCTTCTAAACTCGTGTCTACCATAAGTTGAACGTCTTCCTACAATGTTCAAATGCAGTCAAACTCAGCATACTATTATATTTGCAGTGTCCCTTAGCTGACAATTGGTAAATCAACTTCACTGTAAAATGTAATAACATAATATGTAATTATGATGAAAAACCACAATTATCAGCGGATAGATAAGCAAGGAAAAAGCACATGTTTACCTTGATGGTCTCACAGTGATACCATCCAAACTCAGATGATAGTTTAACCAACAAACAGTACTCGTGTCCAGATGTGAGCCTTAAATCCCTGATTTAATAGATAAACAATTTAAGCACAAATCCGTATTCATAAAAACATAACATTGTTCATCTAAGTTATACAGCTAATTAGCCAAATATGTAGTCTTATTTATTTAATATCTGGTCTACTATTCTAAACATAATTTAACTTGTAACAAACTTGTGTAAGTATTTAACCTGAATGTGAAGGTTGAACAAATTGGAACGATCGCTCCTTGAACTGACCAAAGGCAGGTTGCAGCAAGTACAGGAATCCTCTTCCATTGTAATAATGGTACCTAGATAAACACTTGAGCAATATATACATTAGAAGGGTGTTACAAAGTCAAATAACTTACGATCATAATTAATTAAGTTTGAAATACACTAATTATACGACTCACGTTAAGAGAGTGTGCACACCAGTATTAACTTGTATTTGGGAGAACGGTTGCCTCTCGAAAGCAAACTGGATCTATGTTCAGTTTACTGCAAACATATCTCATATATATACTACATATTCTTTACTTGAAGATGCATAACAAAAAAAAAAAAAAAAAAAAAAAAAAAAAAAAAAAAAAAAAAAAAAAAGCATAACCGTAGCACTTGAAGATGTAGCAGGCCCTCCACCTAATGTCTGTGGAGCTTGACCAAGTCCTCCACGTCTGTGGATCTCCTTGCATGTATATATGATTGTGTTGTTTTCCCGCTCATCAGATGGCATGTTCATAGCATAAGAATTTATACAAATTCATAAGCCTGCTAAATAGATTAACACAAACACAACCATAATCTTGGCTCAAATTAAATCGCTCAAATGAAGCCGAACTTGGCTTAAATTAAGGTCAATATCCACAAACATTAAAACAAACATCATCAACATACCAAAAAAACATCATATGATTAAAAAAAAGTTAAGGTCTTTTTTTTACCATTGTTTTGGTGCTATGAAGATATGGCTGCTTGAGGGCTAATGAAAGGAAAACAAAAAATTGATAATGAATATTAGGGTTTTGAAAGAATTGTGGAACCGAATAATATTATATGATTTATTATGGAACCGAATGATATAATTAAGGAATAGATATGGTGGATAGTATTCTCTTTAACAATATATTTATAGTTTTGGATGATATATCTCAAAAATTAATTTGATCTAGTGGTAAGCATCATCAATACTCTATTAACAGATCATAGGTTCGAATCCTCCTACTTAAATTTTAAAATACGAATTAATTAACGAATTTTAAGTAAAAAAAATTAAATAACGAATTTTAATTTAAAAAATGTACGAAAAATCCGGGAAAAAAATTAGGTTGCATCATGTATAGAATTTCAAAAAAAAATACAAAATAAATTATAAAAATTGCTTACATGGCGACAAGGTGATGACATGGCTGATAATGAATTACTCCACTCCCCGAGTCACCTACTCGAGAGTTTTCTTCACTATATCAACAAGCTCCCTTATGGCGGAGAAAACCTTACACACCTTAGTTTACACCAATTTAACGACACAAAGCTAAATTTCGAGTTCTAATCCTAGCTAGAACCAATCTCACGAATTCAATCACAACACAATGTCTTCACGACTTCTTTACTACTTCACGGCTTCTTCACTACTTAACAACTTCGCGACTTCTTCACCACTCCACAACTTCAAGGCTTCTATTTCTTCACTACTTAATGGATTCTATTTCTTCACTACTTGATGGCTTCTATTTCTTCACTAGTTTACTACTACTACTACTTTATAACTAGCCACTACACCAATACTCCTCTACTTCTTCACTTATTTTACTACTTCACACACTTCCAACTAATCTAGTTGCCTATGTCTAAATCTAAATAACCGATATACACACCGTGTACACAAATGAATGGATGATTTACAAATTATAACAAATGAACAGCTTAGGTACCAAGATGATACTAAGTTGTAATACTTCTAGTCTTGATTAATAGAAGTATTCTTCTCTTTACATTTGAATGGTAGTAGCTTAAATCACTTAGAAACAAAAGCTTAAGATTATATGATCAAAGGATTTAGAAGAACATGTAGGAGGATTAAGAACAGAAAGTTTTTGTGCAAGAAGGTAAGAAAAAAGTCCAGGGATTGTCCAGTATTTATAGGCAAAGCTGGAGAGGTCAGGAGCGTGGCCGGTCCCCTTAATAATTAAGGGGGCTGCCTAACAAATTAAAGGGGCCTCCCATTATAGATCTTGCCCAGCTTTGTCTTTTTGTGGGGAAGGTTTTTCTGAAATATTTTTGCCATTTTTGGTTGAAAATTTGAATTCATATATTTGTGGTAAATTAAACATGTTTATTTAATACCAAAAATGATTTTCTAAAAGATATAAAATGTTATGAGATTTTATAAAAAATCTAGTGATTAAGAAAATGTTCATTTGATCATAAAATGCATTAGGCATTTTGTTTATTCATACCTTAAGTGATTTGGTTGTTAAAGTGAATATTTGCGACTAAATACTTGTTTACATCATAATCTTTAGTTTAATGAGTTTGCATTTTGTGATTATCAAAACATAGAGATATCGAGAAATATTAATAACGTTTTTAGGCATTATTTGTATCAACAATCTCCCCCTTTTTGATGATTAAAAAACCTAAACTCATTAAATCAAAAATTAATTTTTAGACAAGTATTTAGTGAGTTTATATTCACTTCTCCCCCTTTTTGTAAAATCAAAAAGGTTTAGCCGTTGTGTTTCATATATGAATGTCACGGAATGGAAGCTCCCCCTTGATGTGTGCTCCCCCTCGTTCAAGGGCACCAAGGAGTCGAGCTATGGAATGCTTGCAAGAAAAATATTAGAAGCACAAGCATATATATAGGATAATATAAAAAATCATGGCAAGAGAATATTAAGAACACATATTAAAACATCCATTAAATGCCAAACACATAATCATTGTTACATCATTCATAATACTTGAATCCTAAATGTGAGGTTTTTGCATATTTTTCCAAAATGTGAGGTTTTTGCATATTTTTAGAGATATTAGATTTTTGACAACAAATATCATTAATCATAGATTTTAAAAGAAGTTTATTAAAGATCTCATGCTCAAGAGGATTGGTTAAGCCTATTGTCACATGCTACCCTTTTCTACATAACCTATGATCATAAGTGAGTGATGACATAATTCTATATGTTTGACTGATTGAGGCAAAAGCAGTCAACTAAAGTCAACCACGGATGTGGTCAACAAGGTCAACTGCCTAGAATTAATCTCCGCGGAATATAGTGGTTACCTCGGGTCGTTATGTCCCGACGAGGTGTGAAAAGGTATCTAAACGGGCTTGTGATCGGGTGAATTTGGACAGGAAAGGGGTTGTGAATTATTACACTACTGAAATATACAAGGAAATAGCTTAAGTAAGCTATATGAGTGATTACGTGAAAACTAGATACTTAGAAACGCTAAATATTTAAAAACGCGTACGTTTACATTTTAAATAACGTAAACGTACAAAAATAAAACGTGAAACGTGAGAAATAAAATGACTACGGATATGAAAATTAACTTTTTACAATCCTAATGATATAAGAAAATTTTTGGAAAATTAAAATTAATTACACTACTAGTCTACTACATTAATTATTATTAATTAAATACTATTTTCTAATTACTTAATAATTATTTAAATTAACCTAAATTATAACTAATTATGAAATTACACTAAAAATATGAAAAATAAATTTGGAAAAATCTAAAATATTATAAAACTAATTTTAAAATTAAAATTATATTTTTAAGACATTTTATCTAATTATTATTAATTAAAAACTAATTTAAACTATTTAATAATACATAAAATAATAAGAAAATGTAAAATAAGCCTAGAAAAATAAAATTAAAACTTAGAAAAATCTAAAGTAATATAAAACTAATTTTAAAACAGAAAATATATTTTTAAGACTTTTTAAATAGTTATTACTAATTAATTACTATTCATTAATTACTTAAAACTAATTTAAATTATAATAAATACAAAATAAACAAAGAAAAATCTGAAACTTTTTATAAAATTATCAAATAAGTACAGGACCCTAAGAAAAATATAAAAACATTAAGTGCTTAAGGAAAATAAGCTAATAAGCAATAAGCTTCTTAAATAGAAGCTATCACTTCTTGAAAATTTGTCTTTTTTGGATTTTTCTTTTTCAAAACTAATTAAATACTTAAAATAACATATTTTAATGAAAGGACTTTACTTAAATCTCAAAAATAAGCACTTGAGAATAAAAAATGCTTAACAGTCCATATATGAATGCTTATATGGACTGATTGAACTTGAAAAAGCTAGCAAAAAGCTAAGACATGAATAAATAAGCTAAAACAAACAGGGAGTAACTTGAAATAAGCTAAGTAAAACAGAAAAGCAAAAGTAATAAACCAATATAAGCCAATAAGCAATTACCCCAAACCTGAATGCCAAACAGGCTTGATTGGCCAAGTAGCAGCCCTTATGGGGCCCACTAGTGGGAATGGAAGCCCAAACTGAGAGAGGAACCAATAAGCTGAGCTTATTGGCTCTCTAAAAAGCTAGGATTTAAGCTCTGGGCCCCACTAGTGAGGGCAGGAGGGGGCAAGGAAATTGGGTACAAAAGCTGATTTGCTCAGCTCAAGGATGGATTGGACAAGGAAAATGGGGCATGCAGCCCTAGTGAATAAGCTCTAATCCTAAAAGGGGACCTTGATACTTGAAGCAGGGCATGTTGGCTTTCAAATAAGCCAATATCCAAGGTATGGGGCCCACTATGTCTACCAGGGGAGGGGAATGAAAAATGGTGCAAAGTAAGGGTTCCTGGTGCAGGGCAGACACATGCCCTGCATCTTACTTTAAGCTTATGAAATAAGCACAAGAAAAATACTAAAAATAAGTTGTGGTTGGATTTCACTAGTTAAGCTGGTAAACAATAACATATAAAAAGCTCAAACTCTGAACCCTTACACAAAAATCACTAAAAATCCCATAGTTTTTGCATTTTTGCCTAAAAGGCAAATTTGACTTTTAAAGAAAACTTAGTATTTTGACTTTGGTGAGATTTGAGTGGTTCTAATTAACTGAAAATGAAATGTTATGCTATTTTAAAGCTAAACTAAGCTATATTGATAACTAACACCAAGATTTGAATGATATGTTAGGTTAAAGCTTTGACAGATAACTAATGAGAGGGATTCACAATCTATTTTGACTTTTCTCTAAAAGGGGACGGACTTTTATGACAGAACTATGCTAAACAAACCTAATGAATCCTATTTAAGCAAAATGAACAACCTAACTATGCCAGGGACATATAAGAAGAACCTGACCTAAACACCCCTTAAAGGTGGGCCAGTTAAGACTTTCCAAAGCAACTAAGGTGTTTAAGCTACTAAAGTGAGAGGGGCTTCTCCAATAAGCTATAATATGGTAACTGAGGACACAAAATACTTAGGATAAGCAATGATAAGCCAAGAAGCAATATATAAGCTAAAACTGAAATCAAATTGAGAATTGGACTCACTTACCTCAAGTACCTGGCATAAAGCTCAACTGAGCTCATTAACAAGCTATTTAACTAGAACTTATCCAACAACACACTACTGAATCACCTAATCCACAGTCATGAACTCCTGTTTGACTTTTGTTGACCTTTAGGATTTGAAGCTTAAATCAGATACTAAGTCTACCACAGCTCTACACAAGCTATGAATAAGCTTGTGTGAGCTTAGAAACTAGAGTAACAGCTTAAGAAACAATACATTAATCTAAAGCAAAGAAACTTATTTTAAAATATTAAAGCAAAGTTCAAACAAGGAATTTAAAGAGTAAACTGAACTGATATTGATTTTTAAACTTGATTACAATACTGAAAGAAGATGTTGCAAAGCTTAATTTGAATTATTACATTAGTTTTAACTAAATTCGACCTACAGTTACACTAAGAATTGAAAAACTAACTAACTACTCTAACTAATAATTCATTCTTCGTTTTCCTTGACTTTTATAGACCCTAGGGTTCTCTTCTGTCTTTCCCACTCTCTTTTCAACCCTTGGATGGCCTCCATGTAATCCCAGCCGTTTAAATATGTTTTTGGCGCCAAATGGGAAAGGTGTAATTGGTGGGGGTAGGTTTTGGCAGGTGGGAGCAATTAATGGAAAGTTGGTGTATTTAATGGAGGAAGGGGGTTGGAGGTGAAGTTGGTGAAAAGGTGAGAGGAGGAGGGGGGACATGGTGCAGGAAACGGGGGAAGATGGTGGTCAAAGGGTCACTTTGACCCGTTTTTAATATCAAAGGGATGTGGGGATTTTGGGCCTAGGTAGGGAATTGGGCTGGTGGGTGTTTTTGGATCAGGCTTGGTCTTTGTTTGGTTTATGGATTGAAATAACACAAAGGGTCCAAATGGTTTATATAAGTATAACAAGGACCAAATTGTAAATTCTGAAAATTGAGGGACCTAAATTGCCAAACTTCCAAAGTATTCACAAGGATCACTATTGCCAAACTCCAATAATACAAGGACCTCCATTGATAATTTCCCATTTTTGAAAACCCGTGGGACTTGTTTTGCCATTTATGAAACTTTAGGGACCAATATTGCCAATTGTTGAAAATTATACTCCAAGGACTTATTTTGAAACTTTTGAATTCCCAAGGACCCTAGTTGACTTTTCTTCCAAAAATTCCCACCAGGGACTAAATCTGCCAAAAGTGAAACTACAGGGACCAAAATTGTAATTTCTCAAAACTTTTTAGATTTTTCACCAAAGGACTAAATATGACAACTTATGATTTTAAAAGGACCTTTGGGGATAATTTTCCACATTTTCAATGACCAGGGACTAGTTTTGACATTTTATGAAAGTTGGGGGACTGAAACTGCCAATTTTGCAAACTTTGTACATTTTTCATCTGTTTTTACTCTTTTTGCATCTAAAACATATAAAACACAATTTTGAAATATTTTTTTGATGCATTTCTGAGTGTTTTTGTATGTTTTGCAGTTCAGATTTGAGCAAAAATAATGAGTGTTTGAGCACTCATCAATCCCCACACTAAACTATTGCTAGTCCCTAGCAATAAACTGTTTTGAAAATTTAATGGATTTTAATCTCTTTACCAAAAGCCATTACTTCTGGAGTAGCCAAATGTGTCAGTTCAAGTAAGAACTATGGTCCACTTGATAACCATGTGATTTTGAGCAAACCACCAGCTGTCAACGGATTTGATTTGTCTTTACCAAAAGCCGTTTGCTTCTGGACTAGCCAACTCTTGATGGAATAGTCAACATCTTGGTGAGCTGATTACCAATTATGGTTTTTCCACTGCCTTTACCACAAGCCACAATCTTGCGGGCTAGCCAACTCTTTCACCTTTTAGGATATGGCGAGTTGAGATACCATACAATTTTGGGCAAATTGCAAGCCGTCAACGGATTTGATATATCTTTACCAAGAGCCGTTTGCTCCTGGATTAGCCAATCCTTTTGTCGGTTAGACATGGCGGACTGATAACCACAAAAATTTTGAAACTCTAGTGAAAAATTTTTAAAATTTTGGCCAAAAACGGGGGTACTAGATAGTAAAATGTGATAAAATTCGCTAGAATACCCCCCCCCCCCCCACACACACACACACTTAGAATGAATATTGTCCTCAATATTCAAAGTCCCGGCTATTATGCCGACTCTTTGAACGTAAAAGGGCAACATTACAAACTAAATGTGGAAACACCAGTTTTTTCACTTTATTTGTAACCACAGCAGGGGTAACTCCCCCACACTTAGGGTGAAAACCCTATAAGCATGCTACTGTTTTTGTTTACCGAGTCGCTAGCTTGACTCGACCCAGAATTCATTGGTTCTTGGGGAAGCATGATGTGGAAGAAACAATCTCAATCGGACTTTCATTCAAGATGTTTGGACAAACATTTGAAGCACGCGAAAGTTCCACACCGATGAGATATAATCCCGGCTCAAGATAATGGTAAATGAAAATGCCGGGATCAAAGATGGTATCTTCATTCCCGAAGGAGTGAAGAAGAGAGGAAGTCACCGAGAATGTCATGAGAATAATCATGAAAAGATGCTCATCCTCAAGATCAGGTTTAGTTTCCTGAATTTGGATTTTATCAGTTAAGCTCTTAGGGTTAGAAAACATCCCGGGAGGGAGGGTGGGATAATTTGTCATAGAAATACAAATTCTCATGATTGAGAATCTTTCCCCCCGATCATGATGTTTCTTGCCATCATACTCCGGAGGAGTCATGATAAGGTGATCAATGATGGGCTCAGAAGGTATTTCATCAACATCACTGATGTCTCCATAAGATAAAGAATTTTCATTAGTATGTGAATCACTAAGCCCGGTGTTGAGATAGGAATTGAGTGATGGATCATCATTCAATAAGCTTTCAAGAAAAAGAATATCCCCCTCAAAATCAAGATAGTTATCATCAACTTCAAACAAAGTTGAACTATCTAGGGCAAGGAATGCTTCGACTTCTTCCAGATCATCTTTGAAATCAAAGAGATCATCATCACCTCCCGATGGAAGTAGATTGGTGTGAGTGAGTTCATCGGCGAACTTCTCGAGAAGAAAGTCAACATTAGAGTGGGGAAGGGATGCATCAATATACTCAATGTCTCCATAAGATAAACAATCATCACTGGAATCAGAGACAGTCTCAATTTGATCATTTGGATTATCAGGGGGGAAGGAATATCACATACTTGATCAAAAGTTCCCTGTGACTCTCTCGGGATTGGGATAAGGATCTCAACACTAGACTTTATTAATTCATCCAATTCCTTATTAGGAACAGTGCTAAGATGCTCATCCCCCATGTTTAGAGAGTGAGTGTGAACTTCGGGTGTGATAACAACAGACTGAGGGAGATGAGAGGAGCTAGCATTCATGGAATGTACAAGTTCCATTTGATCTTCTGCTAGTAATTTCTCCGTCACATTATTTTCTCCCTGATTTTCAATGGGAGGAATCACAAATGATGAATCTGACGAACCCTTATAAAATTGAAGGATATCAAGGGTGTCTTCATTATCACTATCATCATCACAATCTAGAAGAGCAGCTTTACGAAATTTGGCACGTGTTATAGCTGCTTGTTCTTCGATAAGTAATTCCTCCATACTCTTTTTGTTTCTAGCCTCTCGTTCTTCAGCAAGTAATTCTGCCATAGATTTCTCACGAGAGTCTTGAAACGATGTAGTAACCAACTCCTCCTTAAGTTCTTTCAATATCTCAAGAGCCTTTAGTAAAAGGTATTGCTCAGTATCATGAGGAGTTGCTTGGATCATTTGGTACTGTGGAGGTGGGTCTGAAAACGAATAGTCGTAATTGTTACAAAGAAATGGATTCCTTGTTTGACAATCCGAGCTAGAGTGTGGACCTCCACAGTACTCACAACAATATGATTGTTGTGACTGGTTTGGTGAATAACATGGATATTGGTCATTCCCAAAATTCTGAGTGTTATCAGGAAACTGTTCATAGACAAACGTGTTTCCGGATTGACACTCAAACCCTTGGTAAGGACCTCCACAATACTCACACGAATATGTCAGTATGTTATGGTGTGGTGGCTGGTGGAATAAATCAGTCGTGACATGATGAGAATAGGGATCCTGGTTATAGACAGACCCGTATCCTGACTCTACCATGCCACAGCTGGGGCAATTACCTCCGTTATGAGGGCCACCACACCATTGGCAACCAAAATGGTGTGGATACGACATAGAAAAGAATCAAAGGTTCATAGAGGGGTAGGGATGAAGAATCAAATATGTGAGAGGGTAAAGGTGGATATTTTTGTGATTTTTGAAAAACATTTTATAAGAAAGAAAAATCTTTTTGTGTTTTTTGTGTTCGTTGAAAACTGATTTTAAAAAGTTTTCGGGAACAGATTTGTTTTTATATGAAAATAAGAAGATAATATGAATAAGGGTGGTAAATATACAATGGATGTATATCCCGATTCACCAATCTTCAAATACGTTTGGATACGCACACAACCTCCCCGGCAGCGGCGCCAAAATTTGATTGAGGCAAAAGCAGTCAACTAAAGTCAACCACGGATGTGGTTAACAAGGTCAAACTGCCTAGAATCAATCTCCGCGGAATACAGTGGTTTCCTCGGGTCGTTATGTCCCGACGAGGTGTGAAAAGGTATCTAAACGGGCTTGTGATCGGGTGAATTTGGACAGGAAAGGGGTTGTGAATTATTACACTACTGAAATATACAAGGAAATAGCTTAAGTAAGCTATATGAGTGATTACGTGAAAACAAGATACTTAGAAACGCTTAATATTTAAAAACGCGTACGTTTACATTTTAAATAACGTAAACGTACAAAAATAAAACGTGAAACGTGAGAAATAAAATGACTACGGATATGAAAATTAACTTTTTACAATCCTAATGATATAAGAAAATTTTTGGAAAATTAAAATTAATTACACTACTAGTCTACTACATTAATTATTATTAATTAAATACTATTTTCTAATTACTTAATAATTATTTAAATTAACCTAAATTATAACTAATTATGAAATTACACTAAAAATATGAAAAATAAATTTGGAAAAATCTAAAATATTATAAAACTAATTTTAAAATTAAAATTATATTTTTAAGACTTTTTATCTAATTATTATTAATTAAAAACTAATTTAAACTATTTAATAATACATAAAATAATAAGAAAATGTAAAATAAGCCTAGAAAAATAAAATTAAAACTTAGAAAAATCTAAAGTAATATAAAACTAATTTTAAAACAGAAAATATATTTTTAAGACTTTTTAAATAATTATTACTAATTAATTACTATTTATTAATTACTTAAAACTAATTTAAATTATAATAAATACTAAATAAACATAGAAAAATCTGAAACTTTTTATAAAATTATCAAATAAGTACAGGACCCTAAGAAAAATATAAAAACATTAAGTGCTTAAGGAAAATAAGCTAATAAGCAATAAGCTTCTTAAATAGAAGCTATCACTTCTTGAAAATTTGTCTTTTTTGGATTTTTCTTTTTCAAAACTAATTAAATACTTAAAATAACATATTTTAATGAAAGGACTTTACTTAAATCTCAAAAATAAGCACTTGAGAATCAAATATGCTTAACAGTCTATATATGAATGCTTATATGGACTGATTGAACTTGAAAAAGCTAGCAAAAAGCTAAGACATGAATAAATAAGCTAAAACAAACAGGGAGTAACTTGAAATAAGCTAAGTAAAACAGAAAAGCAAAAGTAATAAACCAATATAAGCCAATAAGCACTTACCCCAAACCTGAGTGCCAAACAGGCCTGATTGGCCAAGTAGCAGCCCTTGTGGGGCCCACTAGTGGGAATGGAAGCCCAAACTGAGAGAGGAACCAATAAGCTGAGCTTATTGGCTCTCTAAAAAGCTAGGATTTAAGCTCTGGGCCCCACTAGTGAGGGATGGAGGGGGCAAGGAAATTAGGTACAAAAGCTGATTTGCTCAGCTTAAGGATGGATTGGACAAGGAAAATGGGGCATGCAGCCCTAGTGAATAAGCTCTAATCCTAAAAAGGGACCTTGATCCTTAAAGCAGGGCATGTTGGCTTTCAAATAAGCCAATATCCAAGGTATGGGGCCCACTATGTCTACCAGGGGAGGGGAATGAAAAATGGTGCAAAGTAAGGGTTCCTGGTGCAGGGCAGACACATGCCCTGCATCTTACTTTAAGCTTATGAAATAAGCACAAGAAAAATACTAAAAATAAGTTGTGGGTGGATTTCACGAGTTAAGCTGGTAAACAATAACATATAAAAAGCTCAAACCCTGAACCCTTACACAAAAATCACTAAAAATCCCATAGTTTTTGCATTTCTGCCTAAAAGGCAAATTTGACTTTTAAAGAAAACTTAGTATTTTGACTTTGGTGAGATTTGAGTGGTTCTAATTAACTGAAAATGAAATGTTATGCTATTTTAAAGCTAAACTAAGCTATATTGATAACTAACACCAAGATTTGAATGATATGTTAGGTTAAAGCTTTGACAGATAACTAATGAGAGGGATTCACAATCTATTTTTACTTTTCTCTAAAAAGGGACTGACTTTTATGACAGAGCTATGCTAAACAAACCTAATGAATCCTATTTAAGCAAAATGAACAACCTAACTATGCCAGGGACATATAAGAAGAACCTGACCCAAACACCCCTTAAAGGTGGGTCAGTTAAGACTTTCCAAAGTAACTAAGGTGTTTAAGCTACTAAAGTGAGAGGGGCTTCTCCAATAAGCTATAATATGGTAACTGAGGACACAAAATACTTAGGATAAGCAATGATAAGCCAGGAAGCAATATATAAGCTAAAACTGAAATCAAATTGAGAATTGGACTCACTTACCTCAAGTACCTGGCATAAAGCTCAACTGAGCTCATTAACAAGCTATTTAACCAGAACTTATCCAACAACACACTACTGAATCACCTAATCCATAGTCATGAACTCCTGTTTGACTTTTGTTGACCTTTAGGATTTGAAGCTTAAATCAGATACTAAGTCTACCACAGCTCTACACAAGCTATGAATAAGCTTGTGTGAGCTTAGAAACTAGAGTAACAGCTTAAGAAACAATACATTAATCTAAAGCAAAGAAACTTATTTTAAAATATTAAAGCAAAGTTCAAACAAGGAATTTAAAGAGTAAACTGAACTGATATTGATTTTTAAACTTGATTACAATACTGAAAGAAGATGTTGCAAAGCTTAATTTGAATTATTACATTAGTTTTAACTAAATTCGACCTACAGTTACACTAAGAATTGAAAAACTAACTAACTACTCTAACTAATAATTCATTCTTCGTTTTCCTTGACTTTTATAGACCCTAGGGTTCTCTTCTGTCTTTCCCACTCTCTTTTCAACCCTTGGATGGCCTCCATGTAATCCCAGCCGTTTAAATATGTTTTTGGCGCCAAATGGGAAAGGTGTAATTGGTGGAGGTAGGTTTTGGTAGGTGGGAGCAATTAATGGAAAGTTGGTGTATTTAATGGAGGAGGGGGGTTGGAGGTGAAGTTGGTGAAAAGGTGAGAGGAGGAGGGGGGACATGGTGCAGGAAACGGGGAAAGATGGTGGTCAAAGGGTCACTTTGACCCGTTTTTAATATCAAAGGGATGTGGGGATTTTGGGCCTAGGTAGGGAATTGGGCTGGTGGGTGTTTTTGGATCAGGCTTGGTCTTTGTTTGGTTTATGGATTGAAATAACACAAAGGGTCCAAATGGTTTATATAAGTATAACAAGGACCAAATTGTAAATTCTGAAAATTGAGGGACCTGAATTGCCAAACTTCCAAAGTATTCACAAGGATCACTATTGCCAAACTCCAATAATACAAGGACCTCCTTTGATAATTTCCCATTTTTGAAAACTCGGGGGATTTGTTTTGCCATTTATGAAACTTTAGGGACCAATATTTCCAATTGTTGAAAATTATACTCCAAGGTCTTATTTTGACACTTTTGGAAACTTTGTACGTTTTTCATCTGTTTTTACTCTTTTTGCATCTAAAACATATAAAACACAATTTTGAAATATTTTCAGTATTTTGACGCATTTCTGAGTGTTTTTGTATGTTTTGCAGTTCAGATTTGACCAAAAATGATGAGTGTTTGAGCACTCATAATTGACGCGAGAGTTGTGAAAGGGATATATCCTAATATCTATAGCTACTTAATTTTCACACACTTATCTAACTTAAGATTATAGTCTACGAAATCTTGTCTTAACCCTAGTTTATATTATGATATTTCTAGGCATGATTCTATGTTGATAATTAATCCTCTTTACTAAATTATCTACTAGTAGACACAGGAGATTTCCATATTCAATAAAGAGTTCGAGAGCAAACAATTTATTCAATGCTTAGAGGGTCAAGTAAAGGGAATTCTATTATACACATCATAAAACGAGTATAAGTAAGAATATAAGAACAAGGCAACCTACAACCTCAAGCATATTATTGAAACTAATAATAGTATAGTTAAGTATAATATAACTATTCATAAGTTAAAAAGAAAACTTACCTTATGTCCAGCTTTTCTTAATAAAGCTTAGGGTGATGAGTAAGCTTGTGAATGATGGTTGAATCTTCAAGTTAGCCAAGGTAAGATAGCATAGCAAAATAATTTTCCAACGCCTTTAAAGACCAACGTGGCTTGATTCGAATCATGTCTTGTATATTAATTGATGCCTTATCCTTAATGCATATAAAATCTTTTGTAGAATCTTTCTCATCTTCATTACAATAACTCCAAGTATCTTCAATGAGTACTTTTAGATTACATGATGAGCTTGTACCAATCTGTTAGCATTAAAATATATATATATATATATATATATATATATATATATATATATATATATATATATATATATATAGAAGTGATGGTCATTCTCATATTGTAACTTTGTGTCGTTTGTTAAGTTTAGTAATAGTTTAGTCATTGGGCTTTGGACTTGGCAAGCTAATATGTTATGTGCTATGTTTCATAAGCCTTGTTATCTAATCATGTAACCAAGTCCAAGCCCAAGTCCATTAGAAAGCCCATGAGGCCTTTCTCTCTAACTATATAAGGCACTTACCTAGTCATTTGTAAGTGTGCTTGTGTGTGTATTGTGTGTGTTTTTTAATAAAAGTTCTCTTCATCTATTACTCTCTTTTATACTTATTAACGCCACACCTATATCTCATCAAGTCACCATCTTTACTTCATCTAGTTCTTATATTTGTGTTAAAGTTGATATATCTAAGGTCCTACAAGTGGTATCAATCGCCTAACAATGATTTAGGAGTGTTTTTATCAAGTTTTTTGTTAAAAAAGTTACACTTTTCATTCATTTGTGTACTTTTTCTTCAAAAAGTTTTGATTTTTACGTGTTTCTAGTGTTAAAGTTGTTGTTTTTATTGAAGTTTTAGTGATTCTAAGTGTTTTGGGAAAGATTTGATCATTAGAAACAAGTGAAAAAGGAGTTTTTGGGTGAAAAAATCGAATTTTTGAAGTTTTCTGGTCATCCTACGCGTAAGTTTTGAGTATAGTACAAGAAACAGCTGTCTACAGTACTTCCTACGCATAAGATTAAGTCAAAACCCTTTTTCTACGCATAAGCTTGGTCAAAACCCTCTTCTTACGCATAAGTTGGGTTTCTACGCTTAAGATCCTATGCCTTAGTCTGTTTCTACGCATAAGATTGGATTCTACGCCTAAGATTGGATTCTACGCATAAGATCCTACGCAGAAGTTGTACTCAGTACTTCCCTGACTTGGATAAGTTTGTGGAATACTTCGACTTGGGATATCTTTCAAGCTTGGATAAGTTTGAGAGATCTGTTTGGTTTGTAAACCTTACGCATAAGCTAAACCTTACGCATAAACACAAAGCCTACGCATAAACTACTAATCTTACGCATAAGTATTTTTCTTACGCATAAGTTTACTGTTTACGCATAACTTTTGTTTACGCATAAAATTTCCTACGCATAAGATTTTGTTTACGCATAAGTTTACCCTTTACGCTTAAGTTTACTGTTTACGCATAAGATCAGGACTTTACGCGTAAGTTTTTGACTTTTGACAACCAAACTTCAAAAGGCCATAACTTTTGAACCGTAACTCCGTTTTCGACGAATCAGCTGTCAAAACGACCGTGAGACAGAGGAGAACGACACGCTAAACGATTTATCGATTTAGGCGAAGTTTCGAGGCCTAAAAACGCTCCGAAAAGAAGTTATCGAGGTTTTAAGGTTTTAGATCAAATTTTTCACCATAAAATCTTGTATCAACTTACACTAATCACAACTCCTATTTCGTTGGAACGATCCAAGAATCAACTTTATCAATCTACACTTCATCAATGGCTACTCAGCAAGATAGTCATGCAGCCGGTGCGGAAAACCGACCTCCAATGCTTGAAAAAGGTGGATATCTCCCATGGACAAGCCGCATGCTTCGTTACATCAAAACAAAGCCTGATGGAAAATTAATGATCAACTCCGTTACAAATGGTCCATTCAAGCCAAGACAAGTTCAAATTGAAGGTAATCCAAATACAACACCTCCTACTCAACCATTCGTGCGTGAACAAACAGAAGCAGATTACACAGAGGAAGACAAGAAGCAGATCGCCGCAGATGATATGGCAATGCATTTAATCCAACTTGGATTACCACGGGAGATCTTTGCTGCGGTCGACAGTTGTGAAACTGCTTATGCTATGTGGGAACATGTTAGAAGGATATGTCATGGAACAGAGATTGGACAACAAGACGTTGAGAACAAACTTCTTACTGAATGGGAGAACTTTACATCCACTAAATGTGAACAGATTGAATCTTACTACACAAGGTTTTACACTTTGATGAATGAGTTAATCAGAAACTAGTTGACACCTCGAACAATTGCAACAAACATCAAATTCATCAATAACCTTCCAGAAGAATGGGGTCGTTATGTTACAATTGTCAATCAAACAAAGGATTTACATAAGGTGAATTAGGATCAACTCTATGATTTTCTGAAACAAAACCAAGCTGAGGCTAATGAAGTACGGAAAGAAAGATTGGCAAAGAATCATGATCCTCTTGCATTAATTGCTACTACACCAACACCGCTACCAGTGAACACACAACAATCATCATCATCTTCCACTCACAATTACATGCAACCATCATACATTCAACAACCAACACCGGTCTACGAACAACAGTTCTACCCACAGCAACAACAACATGTTATCCACAACAGCAATACCAACAATTCCAAGAACCAGAATTCACTGAAAATGATGAAGCTACTGCAGCATTGACCCAAGCGTTTGCTTTTCTGTCAAAGGCATTCCAAGGACGCTATTCTACACCAACTAACAACAACCAAAGAATTTCATCGAACACTCGCAACAAGCATATTGCTCAGCCGAGTTTCAATATGGGCAACGGAGGCCAAATGGTTGGAGTTTATGGGAATCAGCAAGGATATGCTATTGGAATTAACATGGACAATCAGAATATGCAGAATGCAGGGAATCAGTTGGGTCAGTTTGTTGGAAATCAGAGGGGTCAGAATGTTGGTAATCAGGCAATGGGTAATCAGAATAGAAATGTTGTAGCTCCAGTAGTTGGGAATTCGGGAAATGTGAATCAGGGTAATCTGGTAAAGTGTTTCAACTGTCAGGGTGTAGGTCAAATGGAAAGGAACTGTCCTACTAAGCCGAACAAGAAATACACAGCATACTTGCAGAAAGCATTACTGTTGGCACAAAAGAATGAGGCAGGGTTTCAGTTGAACGCAGAGGAGAATGATTTTATGGCTCTTATGGATGACATGGAAGATAGAGAGGATATCGATGCGAACTGCATATTCATGGCGAATCTTCAGGAAGCTAAGTATGACACGGATTCTGATACATTTCCTGTTTATGACACCAATGCACCATCTGAGGTATCAAACTTCAACACATGTCACAATAATAATATATTTGATATGTATCCTCATGAGGAACAGCATACTGAGAAGCTAGCACCCACTTATGATACATACCTGGACACGCCAAGTAGTAGCAATACTTCTTTAGCAACTCCAGATGTGAATCATAATGGAGGCTTCGTTTCACAGCATGCTGAGAATGATGAGGAAACACGTGCTTTATTTGAATCATTATTGAATAATTGTCGTATTGAAATTGAGAATGTGCAAAAGGTCAATCGCGACGTTAAGGCCGCGAATGTTAAATTGACCGCTGAGTTTGAGAGTTACAAAGAAAACGTTAAAGCTTTTGAATTTCATAACAAAAGATTGTCTGAATTAGAAACTGGTTATCAAAATTCCGTTTCAAGGGAAAAACAATTGCAACTCAAGTTTGATACACTTGATGTTAATTCTTTCAAAAAGATAAAATCTTTAAACGCGGAAATTTCTGATTTACAAAACCAACTTTCTAAACAAAAATCAGCTTATACCAATCTTGAAAAAGAAAACGAGCTGAAAAAGGACTTTGCAAAGAAAGAAGACAAACTTTTGGCCGAAATCGTAGAGACAGAACACATGATTGCACATTTAGAAGAATTAGTGGTTAAGTCGGGTCAGTCAAGTCAAACAATGAAAATGATTTCAAATCAAACTAATCCGATTTACCATACGAAACATAAAGTGGCTCTTGGTAACAACGCCCCCAGTAATCTCAAGAAAGCTCAGCAAGAACAGAATGTTTTGTATAATGGTAATGCGATTTACACCAAACATGATCCTCCCGTCGTTCAGGATTCTGTGCAAACGATAGAACATGTCGAAGAGAGCATAAATTAAATGAAACAAAAGGATTTGAAACCCATTGATTACAACAAATTGAACAAACTTTCGGGAATTACTTTTGTTCCACAAAAAGAACCATCTGTGTTTTCCATAAAACGACCATTCTAAAAAATGTTTTCTAAGAAAGTGATTGCTTCCAAATCTCTTTCAAAAATAGAACAAATGTCTTCTAACAACACTTTTAATACAAGTGAGGCTATAGACATTCTGGATGACGTTAAAAAGAGAATTCAAGAACTTCAAAATATTGTTGCTTCTAAAACTACAATCAACATAAACAACTGGCATTCCAGTGTTCATATTGAGCAGAAAAAAGTTTTTGAAAATGAAATTACTATCCCACTGAATAACATCAGTGCGAGGGTAATCCATTTTGAACAAGCTTTCTTAAAAGAAATGGCCGACTTTGTCAAGGACGACAAATCCATGGTAAACGAAGCTAATGAAACTCGTGAAAACATGAATGTTTTGGAAAACATAAATAATTCTCTCTTCGAAGCTGTTATGACCACTGATATTATGTCCATCATTTTACAAACATATTCTGTTCAAGACGATGAAAGACTAAGAGCTGAGACCTCCGCAATTGTTTCAAAATATGAAAGTGCTCTTATAAAGCTTGAAAAAGAAAATGTGTCATATTTTAAACAACTTGATCAAAAAAAGGAAGAATGCAAGTATGACAAATTGTCGTATGAGCGTGCCTTAAAGAACATGAAAGAGCAATTTGATCTTTTGAGGGCTCAGCTTGAAAGTCAAAAAGGAAAGGGTGAGGAAACCAAGTTTGCAAAACCATTGACTTCGGAGAAACCAAATGTTTCAAACACGGTTCAAAAACCAAAAATGTCAATTTCACGGTTTGCTCCAAAAGTTGATGAGAAAAAGGATTTGACAAAACCAGTCACTCCAACACCCTTGCCAAAGAAAAGTGAAAATGTTAAGATTGTTGATAAAGGAAAAGCGGTTGTCGAAACACCAAAAGTGATAGCACCTGGCCTTTTTAGGATTAGTCCCACTAATGCGTCTGCCTCAACATCTAATACAAATGACAAATGCATAAAGGCTAATTCTAAAGAATCTAGAAATGCTAAAAAGGACAACAATACAAATCCTAACGCGTGTGCCTTACCTTCTACTGGATTAGAAAGCACCTCTAGGAGCAGCAGACTAAAGCCTAGGAGCAATACAAGGAACAATAGAGTCTCGCCTGTCTCTACGAGTAGTAGCAAGAATAAAGTTGAAGAAGTAGAAGAACACCCTAGGAATTTATCGCTTTTTAATAAGAAACATGATTCATCTGAATGTAATGTCGAAAGTACTGGTTCTAATGCATGTAATGACTCTGTTTGTTTAATATGCAAGAAATGTTTAATTAATGATGCTCACGATGAATGTGTTTCTAAGAATGTGAATGTTACGCCTGAACAGAAGAATGTTCCAAAAAGACCTAGTGCTAGGTCTAGATCTATAGAAAGATTAGTTGCACGATTTAGGACTACCACTATTAGTCGAATGCCTAGGAACTACCTTAAGTTTTGTATGTGGATACCAACGGGTAGAGAGTTCATTCTTCAGAATGGCAAATTAGAAGTTGTTCAAAATAAACATGTAGCAACCTTTGATGTGTGTGATTCGGAATTTACTCCTAACCCCATGGAACCAAATTTAAAACGGCTTCCAAATACAAACTCTTCTGTTCTTGGCAGGTTATCGAAATATGTCTTTGGATTGTCGACTCGGGTTGCTCCAAGCACATGACCGGGAATTTAAAGCTGCTGATCAATTTCGTCTGGAAATTCATGGGTACTGTACGCTTTGGAAATGATCATGTAGCAGCTATTCAAGGTTATGGAGATCTTCGGTTTGGGAATTTTTTAATCACTCGAGTTTACTACGTCAAAGGGTTGGGACACAATTTGTTTTCAGTTGGGCAGTTTTGTGATGCAGATTTAGAAGTTGCATTCAGGAGAAAGACGGTTTTTATAAGAAATTTGGTTGGTGATGATCTCTTAACTGGTAATGGTGGTACAAACTTGTATGCTATCGACATCAACCAAATGGCTTCTACATCACCAATTTGTCTTATGACAAGGGCAACCGAAACTAAGTCCTGGCTGTGGCATAGAAGATTATCCCATCTCAATTTCGACACGATCAACAAGTTAGCCAAAGACAACATCGTCACCGGACTTCCTAAGTTCAAATACATCAAGGAACACCTATGTCCATCATGCGAACATGGAAAAAGTAAAAGAGCATCATATAAACCCAAAACCGTACCTAGTTCGGAAGCAGGGTTACATATGTTGCACATGGACTTATGTGGCCCAATGAGAGTTGAAAGCATTAATGGGAAGAAGTATATTCTCGTTATTGTTGATGATTATTCCAGATATACTTGGGTAAAGTTTTTGAGATCAAAAGACGAAGCACCAGGCATCATCATCACCTTTCTGAAGCGTATTCAAGTTCTACTTCAAGCTCCAGTAAGGATTATAAGAACAGACAATGGCACAGAATTTACAGACCAGGAGTTAAGAACTTACCTTGAAGATGTTGGAATCACACATCAAACATCAGCTGTTAGAACTCCACAGCAGAATGGGGTAGTTGAAAGAAGAAATTGAACTCTTGTGGAAGCTGCTCGCACAATGCTGATTTTTTCTAGTGCACCACTATTCTTATGGGCTGATGTTGTAGCCACTGCTTGTTTTACTCAAAACCGATCCCTAGTCCATCCGAGATTCAATAAAACCCCATATGAGCTAGTGAACAACCGTAAACCTGAAATCTCTTACCTTCACGTGTTTAGCGCTTTGTGCTATCCGACGAATGACAGAGAAGATCTAGGGAAGTTAAAAGCTAAGGGTGATATTGGAATCTTCATTGGATATTCAGAAAACTCGAGGGCATTCTGTAACACCCCCATTTTTAAAGTTTGTCGCAGCGGAAAATTTATTTGGGTGTTACGGTGAGGATCGAAGTTTTAACCAATAAAACGGTTTAAAAGAAACATTTTGAAAGTTATTTGTCATTTAAATAATAATCTTGATAAAAGATGAACCATTTGATTTAAAATCTTATGAAAAGATATAAAGACTTGTAAAAATGACAAATTTTGATTTTTACACCATTTTAATTTATCAGAGTAATAAATGCCCACTCCGTGTCTTGTCCTGCTCCGTTAAATTACCTGAGATACACATGCTTAAAAGTGTCAACACAAAGGTTTGTGAGTTCATAGAGTTTTAGGAAAAACCCTTTATTTTGTTAGATTTCAGGAATATTTGGTATTAATAAAATACAAACAATAACAAAACAAGTATCGAATATATTTACAAATAAATCATATAAATATTCAATCACATTCAATAAGGAATCAATAATCTTAACATGAGCTGGAAACTCATGATACTAAATCAATCAGATAAACAATTCACATATGGTCGAACCTATACAGCTGTATCTAAATATATGTTGAATACATATATCTTTCCTTTATAGATATTGCACCAAGCCTCATGACACGCAAGACGTTAACAGAAGGGGTGATCTATCAAATCAATGACAGATTTTGCCCTCGTGTAATAGGTGATTTGCCAATTCCTATTTTTACTCAAATATAGTGTATCACGACTAATGCGACTAACCACATGCATAATGGCATTCCGTCAAGCATTAGTGGGATCGGGGGTCAATCAAAAACAGGTTTCGAATCTCTCCACTATATTCGCGCTCATTTTACAGTGATTAATGGCTCATGATAGAGGGGCTTTATGGCGATAAGGTAACTTAGGCAATATCAAGGACCTATGGGCTCATTTAGCATAACATCATGAAATCAAGTATCGTATCACAGAGATCAATTTGAAAACAGTATCGTTTGAGTATCAGAAATTCAATTTGAAAATAGTATCGTTTGAGTATCAGAAATTCAGTTTGAAAATATCATCATTTGAGTATCAGAAATTCAGTTTGAAAATAGATCGTTTGAGTATCAAAAATTCAGTTTGAAAATATCACCATTAACACATTTATATCACATACCACAATAATCGAATTGAAACATTTTCATATGAATATCAATATTTCAGTCAAATAATTCATCAATATAGATTTTTCACATACCACAATAGTCACATTGGAAATATTAATATATTATAAATCACAAATTATATTATTTTTAATATCAATTAGGAAATTGATTTGAATCATGTATTTTATTTTATTTCATATACTTATCAAGTTATCAAAGTATATGTAAACATGTATCTCCCCCAATGAGTTAAAAACAATTATTTGAAATGGGGCTATGACTCACCTGGATTGATTTGGAAATGATGAAAAGTAAGATAGAACGAGATTTATAGAAACGATTATGGAAACGTCTTTGATACGGAACCTGATAAATAAATTTATCAGAGAATATAACCAATTTGGTAAATACGAACGAATAACGAATAAACATTATTCGTTATGACGAATAGATGATGTGAAGTGAAATTATTATGCCATGCATGATATGAAAAAAATGCTTAATTGAAAATATCCATCTTAGTTTTACCTTTTTAATCGTAAGTAAAAATATTAACTTTTTAAATATCGTTATATATATAATTAACGTAAAAATAAATAATATATATATATATATAAAACGTAATAAAATGCATATGACGTGATGGTTGCCGAAAATAGAAAATAAAATAAGAATGTCAAATAGATTATGTGTAGTCCTTGTCCTTTTCCAATTTTACACTTTTTATACTAACGACGTTAGCGTTACACCGTTAGTCCTTTTTATTTATAATTTACAATTATAGTCCACTACATGTCCAATATTACAATCTAAGCTTGGAAATTAATAATAAATCATTTTCTACCTTAATAATTCTGTTTTTACAGTTTTAGTCCTTTGTTTTCACAGTTTTCAATATTAGTCCTTCTAGGTGTCGTCGCGTTACATTTTTAGTCCAAACGTTCAAAAATTATGGGAAAAATTATCTTAAAATTTATGGAGCTTATTGAAGCTTATTAAAACTTATTTCAACTGCTTATTTACAAAAATAGCTTATTTTTCAATAAATGGGCTTTAACGAGCTAAATTAAAGGCCCGTTAACGTTTTAAAATCCGTGAGCGTTGAGACAAGTTAGGCATATCCCAAGACTCATTTTTAATGTTATAAAATCATATCAAAATAGCTTTTTGGTCCAGCTTATACGGAGAGCTTATTTTCAGCTTATTGGGCTTTTTTCCATTAAGCTTTATAAATAGTTTTTGAAAAATGAGTTTTTGTGGTTTACTTTGGCCAATTTAAAGGGTCTAAACGAGCTTATTATTACAAAGTATAAACATGAAACTTGTAGCTTGTAGCAAGGAGAAATAGGTTGTGTAAAAATATTGGGTGGTTATTAAGTCGAATTAAGTTTTAAAGGGTCATTTTGGTCGTGATCTGAAACTATTTTCTGGGTAAAAAGACTTAGAAAATTTCTAAGTGTTTTTGGTATATACGAGTTTTGCAATTTACTTTGGTCGATTTAGAGTGTCAAGACGTGGTTATTTTTACATGTTATTTATACGAAAGTTGTAGCTAGCCATGGTGTCTATTAGATGGTGTAAAAATATGACATGCTTGTTACGCTAAATTGTGAGATAAAAGACGGTTTTATAAGTGACTTGGACAGATTTTTACTTAGTAAAAGACTTGGTTTATTTTCTAAGTTTTACAACATTTTTATATATTTGATATATGGTCAAAATAAGTTTGTATGATGCATGTAACATAAAAATAAACGTGAAACAAGTGTGCTACGTGACTCCTAGGCCTTCCAAGATAGAGGCTAGTCACGTTTGTGGTGCTATATGTTTGTACGTACGTATGTATATATATATGAAACTAAATAATTTCGATAAAAATAATATATGATGCAGGGACATATAATAACGTATGGAATGAATTCAAGAGAGGTTGATGACGACTTACTACACCTCTAAGGTGGGTAGAGAGTCGAGGAGGTGAATGAAAACACACGGGGAAAACACAACTCGTCATAATCATTTATACGATATATATATATATATATATATATATATATATATATATATATATATATATATATACACACACACACTATATTTCGAATAAGCTTCCAACGGAAAGGATGATAACTTCTGGTCATCTTGGGGTGTCTAAATGATGAAGAGAGACTAAGAAAATATGGAAAGGAGTTGTGTGAGAGAGGTGGTGATGAAGAAAGGAGTTATATGTTTTATATATATATCGTACGATTACTTATTGAGTTTCAAGACATTAACACATGCTCCAACTATTGAGAGTCAGAGATGTTGGTATATTATATTGAGATTTTTACTGAGATCATGACTTTAAGGGTGAAGGAAGACAATTTAGAATTGAGTTTCAATATATATGTCGACTACATATATATACATGTACACGAATTTGGTTTTTGGCATAGAACTTGGTTACAAGCTGATGAAACATGTTTACTAATATGAAAACATGATGGAATAATTATTAGGATCGATTAGAAACAATCCGGGTTTAAAACGGTTGAGTTTTGAATTTATTATATATCGATTGGGTTGGATTTTGGCCAAACACTTTGCCTCTATTAAACGTATCAAACGTTCGTCTTAGAAGCTAATATTTGGCATCCTAATTCTTTGGTGGGTAGACTATTAGGAGGTACAAAAATATGTAGACGTTGTGTTCAAGAATCGAAAAAATACAAAGGCTTTTTGGAGGGGTTTTGCTCGCTTGAAATCTGAAATTTAAAAGGAATTTATGGGCTGCTGTGAATAGTAACGAGGGAGGGTTGGGCTGAATTTCTATTAAGGGCCCATTTGGTGTTATAATTAATTTTAATTAAGTTTAGTTAGTTTTTAATATTTTGTTAATTGTGTCGAGAACTTGTTTTGTCGTTTGGTGAATTTTGCAATATCGTAATCGTGACCATTTTAATATACAAAGAAAATTTTAAATTTCCTCGTAAAAATGGTAATTACAATAATGACGAAGATTAATATATAATTAGACGTATTTAATTATATGGATTTTTGCGAGGTTTTACACATTCAGGGTGTATAATAGAAGAACGAAAAGGATAATGGAGACGATGAATGTGAAGTTTGATGAGATTTCACAAATGGCTTCTGAGAGATACGCTCTAGAACCCGTGCTTAATCCAATGGCTTCTAATCAAAACGGATTAGGACCCGCACCAAACCAGCAGACTTCTGGACACATCAGTTCAGGACTCGTGCCTCAAGGAGCTCAGTCAACAAACACGGACAAACCTTCAGAACAAGAACTGGAAAATTTCTTTGAGTTAATGTTTGATGAATACTATGGTGGAACTTCGACAAATGCATCTCAACAACATTCCGCTGCACCCGCTCAAAACCACCAACCACCACCACTACCACAAGATGCATCTACAACAATCGAAGCTGAAGCACCAACTACATCTACTCAAGCAACTCCAGTTATTGAAACTGATCTACCAAGAGTTGATGAGCGAAATCAAAATACAGATTTTCAAGAAGAACCTACAAATAATTCAAACGATGTTGCGTTAGAAGAAGAAGAAGTATTTAAAAACCCATTTGCAACAGACTCTGCTGAATCTTCTTCAAGGTTACAAGAACCATCTAACACACATTCATTACACCCAAGGTACCCTTCTACGTTTCAATGGACAAAAGACCATCCAACAGAAAACATTATTGGTGAACCTTCAAAGCCAGTTCAGACAAGGAGACAACTTGCCACCGATCTAGAATTGTGCATTTACATTTGCTCAATCAGCCTCAAAGAACCAAAGAACATTCGAGAAGCAATGGCAGAAAACCCTTGGATTAAAGCGATGCAGGAGGAATTTCTTCAATACCTGTTACATGATAGTTGGGAACTTGTTGAACGACCACTTGATAAACATGTTCTTGATCTCAAGTGGTTGTGGAAGAACAAACTGGATGAGGAAATGACTGTAATTCGTAACAAAGCTTGTCTCGTGGCTAAAGGTTATCCACAAGAAGAAGGGATAGATTTCGAGGAATCATTCGCGCCTGTAGCTAGACTTGAAGCAGTCCGGATTTTCTTAGCCTATGCAGCTTACAAAAACATCACAGTCTATCAGATGGACATTAAGACAGCTTTCTTGAATGGAACTCTGAAAGAAGAAGTGTATGTGAGTCAGCCAGAGGGATTCATCGACAGAGATCATCCAAACTACGTCTACAAGCTTAAGAAAGCAATTTATGGTTTAAAACAAGCTCCAAGAGCGTGGTATGACGAACTATCATCTTTCTTGCTTAAAAACAATTTCACAAAAGGAACGGTTGCTGACACCTTGTTTATCAACAAATTCAAAGATGACATTTTGATCGTTCAAATTTACGTGGACGACATAATTTTTGGATCAACCAATCCTAACCATTCAAAACATTTTGAAAATCTCATGAAAAGCATTTTTGAAATGTCCATGATGGGTGAACTAAAATTCTTTCTTGGTTTACAAATACATCAATCCCCTCGTGGTATTTTTATCAATCAAGCTAAATATACAATAGAGATTTTGAAAAAACATGGAATGGAAAATTGTGATTCTGTTGGTACACCAATGGTCACTTCACCAAAAATAGGTTCTGATTTGTTTGGGAAACCCATCGATCCAAAAAAATATCGGAGCATGATCGGTTCTCTCATGTACCTAACTGCTAGTCGACCCGATATTCAATTTGCTGTTTGCTTGTTAGCACGGTTTCAGGCAAAGCCTACCGAACTTCACCTCAAAGAGGTTAAACGGATCTTTCGGTACCTACGAAGCACCATTAACATGGGACTTTGGTATCCGAAGGATTCGGGGTTTAATCTAACAGCATTTTCAGATGCAGACCATGCTGGTGATCAAATTACAGCAAAGAGTACATCAGGTGGAGCACAATTTTTGGGTGAAAAGCTAGTAAGCTGGTCGTCAAAGAAACAGGATTGTACTGCGCTATCAACTGCCGAAGCCGAGTATGTGTCTCTATCTGCGTGTTGTGCCCAAGTTCTTTGGATGCGGACACAGCTCACAGATTATGGCTTTACTTTTGACAGAATACCTATGTATTGTGACTCAAAAAGTGCCATAGCCATCTCGTGCAATCCCGTACATCACTCTAAGACGAAGCATATCAAAGTCCGCTACCATTTCATCAAAGAACACGTGGAAGAGGGTACTGTTGAATTATTTTTCGTTAAGACTGATTACCAACTCGCCGATCTATTTACTAAAGCCCTTCCAAAAGAACGGTTTGACTATTTAGTTCGACGAATTGGCATGCGAAGCCTAACTCTTGAGGAGCTAGAACGTCTTCTCGAATCTTCTTGAAAAATGTTTTCAAAATCGTTTCGCTGTAAATAATTTTTGAAAAAAACAAAATACAAAATTTGAAAAAACAACAAAAACAAAATACAAAAATATGAAATTTTCAAAAAATACAAAAACAATATAAAATCAAAAAATCCAAAAATATTCTTCTCACGACATGTCTTTCGTATAAATCAATATTCTGTACGTTTCTAGAAATGTCATTCAACAATGATACGGATATGTACAGATGCTTGAGCGGGAGTTCTTTAAAATGTTTTTCTAAAACATGTCGTTTCTCAAAATCTTCTTCAGAATGGCTTTCGTATACTTCAGTACGAAACCCGGACCCGAACAATGACTTCTGATTATTTTCAAATCAAGGACTCGTACGATTCAATGACGAAATCTTTTTCAAAAAGTTCGAGTCTAAACAAACGGAAAAAGATTTCAAGCATAAACTCGTTTTCATACAAAATTCTTGAGCACTTTTTCAAGATTGTTCAAAAGATTTCTCAAAAATCTCTCAAAATTAGTGCTCAAGATAACTCCCTCTAAACCCTTAATTAATTTTAAAATGTGCTATCATTAAGGGGGAGTTCAAAAACAAAATGTTCCAAATTCATGCTAAATCGAATCTGTCTTTCTCTCCAAAAAGTTTTTTCTTAATCAGTTGATATAAAAAATATCACGATATGCTATTTTTGAGGGGGAGAAGACATGATTAATATGTGATCAAAGATGTTTAAAGTTTGTGAATCTCGAAAGAGCTCGACTCAGATGGTACCAATGAATTGACGAAGCTTAAAATGTCAGTAATCGAAAAGACTTGTCCTGGACGGGTAATAATTTCAAGCTAGTCTAACTAGTGATGTAAGCGTGTCTCGAATAGGACTTGTCTGAGTAGAGTGTACCGTATCAAGATACTTTCTTTGGACTTGACCAAGACGGGTAATAATTTCAAGCTAGTCTAACTAGTGATGTAAGCGTGTCTCGAATCGGTCATGTTCACTGAAAGTGGATCAATTCAAAAAGTGCAAACTCCTCACACATGTGCAAATTTCTTAAAAATTCATGAGCACATGTGAAGGGGGAGTCCTTCAAAAAGAAATGCAAAACTCTCGAAGTGTCAACAATGTGTTTTATTATCATAAACACTTTGAGAGATTTTCAATAAATGGTTTCATGGCAATTATAGGATAGTCATGGAGTTATAAGGTGACTAAGGTTAGGAAAAACTGTCCTATGATCCGCCAGAACCGGAGGGATCTACCCAAGGACAATTCCAATAGATTAGAATTAGAAGTCCTTAGGTATGATTGAAAAAAAGGAGAAAATGAGAAAGGAGAAAGAAGGGGTTGAAGAATTAAAAAGAAAATTATGAAAAAGGGTGAAAAGAAATAGCCCTCCATATGTTCAACCTTAGGGCAGACACCGGGTTCAACTCATATGCTACTGGTTGTTACTAAGGTGACGCCGGTATTGAAGACAAGACGTCATGGACCCAGTGACACACTGCACTAAACCTTCTAGCCACTCAAGTTCTCTTAAAAGAGCTTGTTTCATTCTCACGGGGAACCGCTGTAATCTATCGATCTGTCTCTTAGAGATGGTTGATATTGAAGCAGGAGACCTCTCCCTAATCTCCGCATAGGAAACCAAATGTGCACTTATCGAGTCTAGAGCCCAGAGATTCATCAAAAGATCTCATAGGAACACATAATATTTCTACACTGGTTGTTCATCATTAAGGATCCAGATGTAAACTTAAGAGTCCTACGCAGATCTTAGCAATCTGCCAGAACATTTACGAGAGGATTCACTTTTGTGGTTCTCAATGATTGAATGGAAATTCCTGCCAGGGTCAACATCAAGCAGCCCTGACAGCAGGTCACTTCGGTAATTCTTTATGGGTTACGCTTAGTGTTCGCTGTGGTTTCAAATGGTCTACAGTCGTGGAGTGATCCCCAGCGACTCACCCAGTCATTGAGCTACTAAGTAGGTCTTGTAAGCTCTCTCGAGAGTATCTGACATGGGAACGGCCTTGGTAAGGGTTAGAAGGAGTCTTCACACTATGCTGTTGACAATCTCTAATTCGAACCTGTAAGTACCGGTTGATTTATTGCTAACTGTTTACCTGCAGATATACATCATCTCCATGGCGACAAATTCCGCATGCTCATACATACATCTGGAAGTTAAAGAAAGCTTCCTCAAAGATCTATACAACACAAAGTTCAAAGAAATATTCTACGCCGAAAAGAAGAATCTACAAAGTATAAAGACTAAAGATCAAAGTGAAAGAAAGGGAACTACGTGCATATTAATATCAAAATCCAAAGATGTATGAGCATGTTGGAATGGCAAACAACCACCACAGACGCAGAAGTGACGAAAGGCAGATAACTCCACATCACAAAGGAACAAAGAACGATGATAAATCAGTTATCAAAGATCAGAAAGCATGAAGGAACAAAGACTAAAGACTATTCTACAACGACACACAAAGTTAAAGACAAAGAACACGGAAGACCCACTCACGTGGAGCATCATTCGAATGACCACCCCTTAGGGGGAGATTGTTAGCATTAAAATATATATATATAGAAGTGATGGTCATTCTCATATTGTAACTTTGTGTCGTTTGTTAAGTTTAGTAATAGTTTAGTCATTGAGCTTTGGACTTGGCAAGCTAATATGTTATGTGCTATATTTCATAAGCCTTGTTATCTAATCATGTAACCAAGTCCAAGCCCAAGTCCATTAGAAAGCCCATGAGGCCTTTCTCTCTAACTATATAAGGCACTTACCTAGTCATTTGTAAGTGTGCTTGTGTGTGTATTGTGTGTGTTTTTTAATAAAAGTTCTCTTCATCTATTACTCTCTTTTATACTTATTAACGCCACACCTATATCTCATCAAGTCACCATCTTCACTTCATCTAGTTCTTATATTTGTGTTAAAGTTGATATATCTAAGGTCCTACACAATCATAGAAGAGTCGATTTGAACCTTTCACATTGAAGCATCATTTTCCACCCATTCATTCATCATTTTCCACCGTATTGATTATTTAAAATTTTGTTACTTTATAGACGTTCAAGTTGTCGGTCAATTCGTCAAGTTGTAGAGATGAAAATAACATTGACACCTTAATCCCCATAACCAAAATACGCCATATTACCGCTAGTGAATTCTTGAAACATGACGACATGAAAGATGTTGTGTAGGATGCGTAACTTAATTGTTCGTCAACCTTTACGTATATGCGAGTGTGCCAACACATGTTCGAGTTCTTTTTCTTCGTGAGTTTAATACCTAACATGTAAGACAACTTGGTACCCAAAATCTCATGGGTCCTAAATGGTTAGTCACAGACATCCATTGCATTAATATGCACATGGTATGGATGTCGAAAACGAGTGCAAGAATTCCTGAACAATATGTATTCACATATAGATAATGATTTTCTTGACTCATAACATAAATTATCATTTAAAATAGAGTAGTTTCTAAATTTCTCTACTAGGTTTTACAAATTTTATTTGATTTGATTTACTTGTTGATGTAAACACACATAAAATCCCATTAACATCATTTCCTCTACAATAACTATAGTAGGTATTTTCACAGGTACATTTTTGCTTTTCTTCCCTTTACATAGCACGCATGACTCTCTAGACCTACTCACGTATCCTCTTAAGCCAAATATCCTTACAACCATACCACATGAACTCCTAATCTAAGATTAATACAACACCACAATAAGTAATCTATCACCACAACATACTATATCTACCATAATACCAAAACAAACCCTAATCAAACCCTAAGTAGTTATAGTTATCTCTAAAACCCTAATTTCTAAACTAAACTAGTTTGAAAGTACTCAAGGCTTATGTAGGAGTTACATTAGCAACTTTAGGATATCTTAGACTCTCTAAATTTTAGTACAACCCTCTAGAGCTTAGGCACAAGTCCCTTAAGCACAAAACCCTAACTAGGTCTTATAAGCCCCAAAACTAGGTTAAACCTTCCCAAATCTTTACCATAAATTACCACCACTTACTATAAGTCTCCTAAGTCCTAATCCTAATCACTAAGCACCTATAGAACCCTAATCCAAGCACTAAACCCTAAGCTAGACCCTAATCACTCACTAAGCCAGATTAAGCTTAAACTAAACCTAAACTAGTTCAAACCTAAACCTAAGCACCTCAAGCATTTAGCCTAGTACCTTAGTCACCCTAAGCATCCACCCTAGCTTCTCCCTAAGTAGCTTACAAGTAGGTGATCCACCTACTTGTCACCACCCTTAGCCGCGGCCAAACCGCCAGTCCATTGAAGGACCGCCACCAGGAGGTGACTTGGTTTGGCAGTAATGTTATGATTTTAGTAACTTTCCATTTTTAAGGTTGAATAATTTTAGTCCATTTTTAAGTCAACCATGAAAAACATCATAACATGTTAACATAATTTAAAAGCATAATCATTCACTCATCCCATACATTTAAAACATACAATAACAATCATAATTGACACATAGTCCTAATACATCTCATGAAACTAACAAGGATTCCTAACTTCCTAGAGCTTGCTTGATCCACGACTTAATCCTCTTAGGTTATTCAACTAAATATGTAGGGATGCCTAATTGGATTATGGTGATTTAGGTGGTGATGGAGCCGATGGTGGCATTGAGGCAAGAGGAGTTGGTTGAGTGTTTTGTTGAGAGATAAGGTACTCAAGATATCCAAACATGTAGTGAAGCTCATCTCTAAGAGAAGATATGAGATGGAAGTTATGATAACAACATGCACAACCAATGGTGTGGTTGTTTACAAAGTTGTAATGAAGAGAGGGTTCTATGTTTGGGGATTGTGGTGGAGTGGATGGAGTGTATTCCAAAGGGCCATTTGGTGAAAGAGTTAGAGAGGTATTAGGTGGAGGTGGATGTGAGATCCTTGGAGGAGGAGACATGTTTCCAAACTAGTAGTACATGCATCTACTTCAACTAAGTGTATTTCTAGCAACATATTTTCATCATCTTTGGCTTGAACATTCCCTTTAAACATATTTTACCATATGTCATTTGCTACTTGACATAAAATTGTTTTATCAAAATCAATTTTCAGCAAAGCTTTATAAATCAATATCTTTGCTTCAATATTTTGTAAAAGTTTCTTATGAAATTTTGATTTACGAAATTTTCTTTCATTAGTTGAAAATTACTAATTGAGATGACATGCCAAAGATTATGATCTATTGATTTCACATAACTTTCGAATTCATTTTTCATTTAAAAATGGTTTCAAGGTCTAAATGTTTATAGATTTTTGTCAATGGTCAAAAGAGTAACAGAATGTCCATTAAAGTCAAGCAATTCCGTGTAAAAGTTTTAGTTTTTGGTCAAATCGGGCACGGGGCGTAACAACTTGGTATCCAAATGACAAAATTTTCATTTATGAAAAATGGTGGCTCATTCAAAGAACGCCCTTCTAGATATCTTTTTGATTCCATAGATCGATTCAAGTTTTAAAGTATAGTATACTCTAAAGATCTTGATAAATGAAGCTCTGATACCAATTGTAGAAACTAGAAGGGGGGGGGTTGAATAGTGTCACCGTTTATTTTTAATTGATAAAACGTTTCGCCGTTTTTAGGTCCGGTTAATATACTTTTGCAAACATGTTGAATTCTACTTGTTATGTGATATCTATTTAGCTACTAACAAACATAAACAAACAAGTAATGTAAAGAATAAGGAAAGAACACAACCAAAGAGATGCGGAGATTTATAGTGGTTCGGCACGAAGGTCACTCCTTCGTCCTACTCCACTCCCCGAGTACCACACTCAAGAGTTATCAATCACTATATCAACACACTCCTTCAGGTGGAGCAATCCGTACACAAGCTTACACAAGGTTTAACGACACTAAGCGGAATGTCGAGTTCTAATTGTAGCTAGAACCAATCTACTCCAAGGCCCACGTGGCCACACGAACAAGCACTCTTGACCCACTTAGATCGACACACGATCCAAGCCTTCACACGAATGAGCACTCCCATTCACTTGAACCTTCACCCAATTCAAGCCTTCACACTAAGACACACTTGGATCTTCACCATATCCAAACCTTCACTCAAGACACATTTGGACCATCACCCGATCCAAGCCTTCACGCAATGACTCAACTAAGTCATAACCTACACACTAGGACATCACTCTCCTCACAACAAATACATGAGCTAATCTAGTTACAAAACTTCTTGGATCTTCATCTTCTTCCAAGTTTACACACATAACTCCATCCTCGACTTACACACAAGTCAGAAGTATTTACAATATTTACAAAACCTATAACCGTAACACTTGTTACGTTTGTGTGTGGACACCTATACCATCTCGAATCTTCATCTACGTCGAGAGTTCTTCTCTTGCACTTTGCGGAAGAGGAACACACTTCAACATCTAGAATCTTCATCTACGTCGAGAGTTCTTCTCTTACATATTGCGGAAGAGGAAATCACTTATAAACATATACCGACATGTTATAGTGATCAAAGAAGAAAGAAAAATGAAACAGAAAGTTTTTGTATGTGTGAGACTCTCATTTTTCTGAAGAGGAACAGTTCACTATTTATACATGACAGGAGGGAGGTGACGATCTCTTAAATGGGCGACGGTCCTTTATCACTAAGGGACCGACGTCCACTTTAAGGGACCGTCCCGACAGACGCTCCCATTTTTGCCCTGACTTGGTGAAAACTTATCTGGCGAAAACTCAACTGTTTTGGGGGGCAATATAGCTGTTGCAAATTTGAATTTTGAATATATTTTCTTAATAAAACATTTCTTTAAAAACACAAAAATACTTTTGTGTAAATATTTTGTCAAACTTAAAAATGTAAGTTTAGGAGAAAATAAATTTTTTTGATCGCTTTACTAATGACAGTATAAAGTTTGTTCATACCTGAAGTGACGTTGTAGTAGCTACGTAGAAGAAACGAGTTTTCTAGATCAAAAACTTATTAACCGTAACTTTACGTAACATGTCTTTATATTTTGTGATTATCAAAACACAAGAAGACCGAATAATGCAAATAACGTTTTTAACATTATTTGTATTAACACCCTAAAAGTACTAAGAACCACCGGAGATCAAAGTTGTAGCTCTGATACCATGTGAAAACAATGGATTTAACTCAGAAACACAACCACAACACAATCAAGTCACCCAGCCAACCACCCTTTGGTGAATCTTTTTATTACTAATAGTCAAGAAGATGAGTCCACAAAACGTGTGATCACCAAACGTATACAAAAAGAAAAGAGGTTGTCCCCTTCAAAAGGATCCAACCTATCTGACTACAATGAATCAGATACAACAGACCTCACTACAAACACTCCCAAATACTACCAAACTAAACTAAAATGATCAAGATGATCAAGACTGATATCAAGACAGATATTAAGACAGATGTAACAAACTTTTGAGGGAGAAAACTTGATATGAGAGAAAAGCTATGTGATTGAATGAATCGGCTATGGCTGGGATAACAGCTTATATAGTGGGAACTTACACTTCAACCTTTGTAGTATTAGTAACCTATCAAAACACAAATAAACAGAAAAGTGACATAGTTAGTCACTCAACTTTAGTCAAGACATAAGTGCAAATGTGACATAATTCAACAATTTTCCTTACATTCTTTTTTAGCAGCGTAATGCTAGGACTAAGAAGTCTAATCTTTCATGGCTCTCTATTCTTAGCAACTTACATTGCCCAACCAGTTCATATTACCCTTCACAACATGCAACCTACTTTTTGAAATATCTAGTTTCACAAAATGGGTCTAGAAATCTAGTTTCACCAAAAAAAAAAAAAAAAAAAAAAAAAAAAAAAAAAAAAAAAAAAAGTACATGGTTCATCTATGTAGTTTGGGCAAAATCACTTCTCTCGTCCCTCGACCTTCATTTTTGCATGGTTCGTCCTTATAATAAAGTTTCATAACACCATTCGTCCTTATAACTAACATGGTTCGTCCCTGTAGTTTGGACGAAATCACTACACTCGTCTCTCGACTTTAAGTGATAAGGACGGATGGTATTATGAAACTTCATTATAAGGACGAACCTTGCAAAAATTAAAGTTGAGGGATGAAAGTACTCATTTCGCCCAAATCAAAGGGACGAACCATGTAATTTACTCTAAACCATAAAACAATGTTTATGACCCGTTTGATTTGTAGATGGGTTTAGAATTTGGATTTAGATTTAGATTTGGATTGGAATTTGGATTTGAGATAGATGTGAGAAAATTATATCAAAGAAAAATATTATATTTTAATTAAAAGTAATATTGAAAGAGTTAGTGGGTGAGTTATAATTAGATTTTATTAATTTATAATATAAATGAGAGAGATAGAGATTAAAAAAATGGCTTACATAATTTATAAACCAAGCAAGTCACCTAGCTTTCGAGGAATCCCCAATATTTGACATCATTCCTAAATTCTAAACTGGGTACTTCAACCAAACACATGTTTTTAACTTTTATCCCCCAAACCCAATCTCAAACGGGCCCTTAATTCAGACATCGTATTAGGGTGTGTTTGGTTTGTAACTGGGATTGGAATTGGGTTCGGATTTGAGAAATGTTTGAAAGAAAAAGAGAAAAGAACAAATATTTAATATATATAATTTATTAAAAACAAAAAATACAAAATTAATATACAAAAACTTTTCATGTGTTATAGAAAATTAAAAAAAGAAAAAGTTACAAAATCCAAAAGTATAAAAAGCAAAAGTACACCTACATGTGGCTAATATTTAAGGGCCCGTTTGGTTTATAGACGGGTTTTGGATTAGGATTTGGATTATGTAGGTTTAAATTAAATGAGGAGAGAGAAAAAAATAATTAAATAATATATTATATATATGCAATAAATAAATATAATTTATATATTAAAAAAAAAATTATTGTAAAAATGAAAATAAAATCAAATGTGTGGTTGATGTATAAGGTGGACCCACTTTAAACGAGTAATATATCAAAAGTAGGCACGGTGGATGACTTTAACACATGGATAAATATTTGGGACTCATCCCCATTTGTGGGACCCACATAATCAAACCAAACAACACTTTTTGGCATCAATGCCAAATCCAAACCCTACCCCCTCCAACCAAACGGGGCCTAAGTGTCAGAAATCTTTCGATCAAATACCACCATTTTAGAGTGGAATGACTTTTTGTTTAAATCTTTCATTGTATTCCAAAAATGATGTACCAAACAACTATTTTTTAGTATCAATCTAAACCAAGAGTGTCAAACCTCTAAACCAAACACCTCCTTAGTTAATTAATACCCGGGTACTTCATTAAATACAATTTGTCTTGACCAAAATCATGTTTCTTTTATTGAAACATAGATCTCAAAATACTACAGTGCTTCAAAAGTGAGGCACCATTCAGTCATTCACTACCAACCCCCCACAGGGAGACAAACAGCAGCCATGGAGACAAAAAACATGGATGAGAAAGATGCTTTGAAAATCGTGAAATGGTGGGCTGAAAATCAACTCAAAGTCAAAAAAGCCTATTAGGCCAAACTAGATTACATGGGTCGGTCCAATTGTATAGATGGTAGTTGCTTGGTCTCCAAGCAATAGTATTAGTATATATACATACGCTATCTAATGTACAATATACAATTACAATAACATCAATACAATACCTATTAAGGTTTTATATGGTATCAGAGCCAAAACACCAGATCTTTTTTTCTGGCACAATTCCGGTACACTTTCCGACCACAAGGCAGCCTACATCTGCTTATCTCCTCAACACCACGCCCCACTTACAAACAATTTGATGGGTTATGTGGATGGTTCCATACCATGCCCATCAAAAACCTTACCACTTACTGAAGGTACCGCTGTTCCAAAGGACAACCCAAATCATCAAGTTTGGATATCTAATGATGCTCACGTTCGAATGCTAATTATCTCTACCATATCAGAAGCTTCGTTTCGCCATGTCCAAGGGACAACTTCTCGTGACCTTTGGCTTTCTCTTGAAAAGGCATATGCACCTCATTCCACATCCAGGGAATATACTCTCAAGACACAACTTCTGAGAATAGAGATGTACGGTGATGAAACTCCCGATGCTTATCTAAATCGTGCTCAAGAATATGCTGATGCACTTGCCGCCATTGGTGAACCTGTAAAAGATAAAGATCTTGTTATGCTTGCTGTCTCTGGTCTTCGTGAAGAGTTTAATGGCCTTAAATCCACCATCACTGCCCGTCAAAGTCCAACTGCATTTAGCGAGCTTCATTCACTCCTTAGTGATCATGATTATATGCTTGGAAAAACGCGTGCACCTGCTCCGTCTATCACTCCATCTTTTACTGCAAACTATGCAGTGGGCTCATCAAGCATACCAGAACCTCGTCAAGCTCAGCTTTCAGAGTTGGCTGCCCAGTTACGTGCTCTTGGATTCCAAGTGTCACCCATTGCACCATCGGGTCCACAAGCTTTTTATGGTGCTCGTTCATCAAACAACAACAACAACAATAGGAGTAACAATAACAATCGTGGCAACAACAACAATAGCAATCGCAATAACTCTCATGGTAACAACAACAACCGCGGTCGTGGTAATGGTCGTCAATTTGATTGGGCATCCAACCAGAACACAGTGTATGGCACTTGCAATAGATGTGGTATTGGTCACATTCCATCACAATGCCCTAATCGTGACCCTTCTACTATTCGCAATCGGCCATCCGCTAACTTTGCAAATAGTCGTGCTCAATCTTCTACTGCCTCTGCTAATTGGCATTCAGACACTGGAACAAACAGTCACGTAACACCTGATTTGGCAGCGATGGACAATCCAGAGGCATATTATGGTGACGACGCCCTTCATGTTGGCAACGGTAAGGGTCTTCCTATTCTTCATATTGGTTCATCTAAAGTTTACTCACCACAAAAAACGTTTTCTCTCAATAATATTCTTCATGTGCCAGAAATCACCAATAATCTCCTTTCTGTTCAAAAATTTTGTCATGACAATGATGTCTTTTTTGAATTTCACGCTTCTTATTTTGTTGTGAAGGACGAGTCTACACACACCACCCTTCTCACGGGCCCCAGTAAACACGGTCTCTACCCCATCAATCTTCCTCAATTGAAGTCAATCAACAAAGTCTCTTTTTCGGCTGTACGAGCTTCTCCAACCATTTGGCATAGGCGGCTCGGACATCCTCATCAGCGTCTTTTACGTTATATGCTTTCTAGTTTTTCTCTTCCAGTTACAAATAAATTTTTTCCAAGTTTGTGTAATTCTTGTCCACTAGGAAAATCTTCCAAACTACCTTTATTTGTATCCGAATTTCGAAGTTATAATATTTTAGACTTGGTTTATTGTGATGTTTGGGGTCCTGCACCGATGTTATCTTTTGAAGGTCACAGATATTTTATGTTGTGTGTTGATCATCATTCTCGTTACATGTGGATTTATCATTTAGCTCAAAAATCCGATGTGTATGCCACCTTTAAATCATTTGTGCAAATGGTTGAACGCCAATTCACTACTAAATTAAAGAATGTTCAAACTGATTGGGGTGGTGAGTTTCGTAATTTAGCTCCTTTTTTCTCTTCGCTAGAAATTATTCACCGGCAATCTTGTCCTCATACAAGTGAGCAAAACGGCTTTGTTGAACGTCGCCATCGCCACGTTGTGGAAACTGGTCTTACTCTTCTAGCTCAATCGTTTGTTCCTCAACGTTTTTGGCATTATGCTTTTGATACTGCGTTTACCTAATCAATCGCATGCCCTCCCGCACATCAACAAACAAGTCACCTTTTGAACATCTCTTCAAACGGTCTCCCGACTACTCTTTTCTTCGAGTCTTCGGGTGCCTATGTTTTCCCCATCTTCGTCCATACAATCATCACAAAATGGATTTTCGTTCAACTCCGTGTGTGTTTCTTGGCTACAGTCCCTCCCATCATAGATATCGTTGTCTTGACATCTCAACCGAGCGTCTTTATATAGCTCGACATGTTCGTTTTAATGAAGAACAATTTCCTTTCAATACCCCTAAAACAACTTCCCCACCCCCTTCAAAAACATCTCCCTATTACTCCTCAGAATCACCTTATGTAATTCCTACTACAGACCATCCAAGTCCAAATTCGCCACGTTCACAAATATCATCTCTGTCAATTTCACAACTGAGTCCAACTTCTCCAACTTCTCCCGAGCCTTCTACTGGCTAATCATCTCCTGTCTCGGCTACATCGATACCAACCCCACCACCCCCACCACCGCCACCACCTCCTCCTGTACCTCGCCAACGTCCCTCTAATCTTCGTCAAAATCCCAAACAACGGGTTCCTTACAATCCTTCCGCAAACCATGCTACCGTCTTCCCCACTACCATCACTGAACCAACCTCGTTTACCGTTGCCAACAAGTCTCCAGAGTGGCGTCAAGCTATGAAAGAAGAGTATGATGCTCTAGTAAAAAATGAAACATTTTCTTTAGTACCTTGTGCTTCTAACACCAATGTTGTTGATGGCATGTGGGTTTACAAGTTAAAACGAGACAAAAATGGTGCTATCACTCGCTACAAAGCGAGATTCGTTGCCAAAGGTTTTCGGCAAAAACCAGGTATTGATTTTCATGAGACCTTTAGCCCGGTTGTTAAGTCGACAACTATCCGAGCTGTTTTGTCACTTGCGGTTACTAACAACTGGCCGCTACGCCAATTAGATGTTCAAAATGCATTTCTTCATGGCAATCTCAAGGAGAAGGTTTATATGAAGCAACCCCCAGGTTTTATTGATCCACAACGACCAAATCATGTATGTTTGCTTCATAAGTCTCTTTATGGCTTAAAGCAGGCCCCGCGTGCTTGGTTTGAACGACTCTCCAAGGCTCTCTCTGATCTTGGATTTAAAGGCTCCAAAACGGATCCATCTTTGTTTATTTATTCGCGTGGGCAGACACTTTTGTACATTCTGGTATATGTGGATGATATCATCGTTACAGGTAATGACAGGGGCACTATCGACAATATCATTTACCAACTTGGATCAGCTTTTGCATTAAAAGATCTTGGGCCACTTAACTACTTCTTGGGTATTGAAATTGTTCCTCATGGGTCTGGTATTCTGCTTTCTCAAAAGAAGTATATTTTGGAGCTATTACAAAAGGCTGGTCTTTCTAGCTGCAATCCCATGTCTTCTCCCATGGTTGCCTCGAGCTCACTAAGTCTAGATGACAGTGATGCTTTCTCTGATCCGAGTAAATATCGGCAGGTAGTGGGTGCTTTACAATATGTTACCCTATCTCCGCCTGACATAGCCTTTGCTGTTAACAAGGTATGTCAATACATGCATGCTCCGACCGAGAATCATTGGTCTGCTGTTAAACGGATTTTACGTTATCTTCATGGCACAGTTGAATATGGTATGCTCATACGTCGTTCTTCTGGTTCTACCCTTCAAGCTTTTACTGATGTCCTATGGAAAGGTAGTCCCAATACTTCTTTTGAAGCTTTCTCAGATGCTGATTGGGCTGGGGATTCAGATGATCGACGGTCCACGGGGGGATTTGCTATATATCTTGGTTCAAACCTTATATCTTGGACCGCTCGTAAGCAACGTACGGTTTCACGTTCCTCTACAGAAGCTGAATACAAAGCTCTTGCTGAGACAGTTGCTGAGCTCACATGGCTTCAAGCTCTTCTTCATGAGCTTGGCATACGTTCATCTTCAACGCCTATACTATGGTGGTGTGACAATCTTGGTGCAACATACTTGTGAGCTAATCCTATCTTCCATGCGCGTACAAAGCATGTGGAAATAGACTACCACTTTGTTCGGGAAAAGGTTGCTCAAGGAGATCTTCGGGTTCAACACATATCTACACATGATCAGATTGCAGATATTTTTACAAAGCCACTACCAACTCCGAGATTTCTCTTTCTAAGATCCAAGCTACAGGTCGTTGCCCGCCCTTAGCTTGCGGGGGCGTATTAGGCCAAACTAGATTACATGGGTCGGTCCAATTGTATAGATGGTAGTTGCTTGGTCTCCAAGCAATAGTATTAGTATATATACATACGCTATCTAATGTACAATATACAATTACAATAACATCAATACAATACCTATTAAGGTTTTATAAAGCCTTTCGTAAGTCTCTTTTTTATGGTCTTGAAAGATGTTCGTATTATACCAAGGTGGAGGACTCAAATGCTGCTGCTGCTTTGTACGATTATGGACCTTCTGCACTTCTCGTGAACCGTTATGTCGTTAAGTTCTGGGAAAAGGTACTACCCTACTGCTATTTTCTTCATCCTTGTTATTATTATTATTTGTTTTACCTGAAGTGGTCACGCCAACCTCCTGGGAGGGTTTGTCTGATTTGGTTTGAGTATATGTCGCAAAGTTTAAACCCTCTACGTTAGTTTAACCTTTTCCACTAATGAGTTGATAAGCCGAAAATAAGGGTGTTTGTTTTAGCTTATTTGTCTCGCATAGGCGTATCAAACTATTGAAAAGCTAATAAACTCAGCTGTTAAAGCTTATGGTTTACTAAAGTTCATAAGTTCGAGTTAATTAAGCTCATTTTTAAGCTTATTTGGCCGGCTTATGGGCTTATTAACTTTTAAAAAGCTTATGAGCTTATAAACTTCAATAAGCCATAAACTCACATTGATAAGCTCATAAACCCAAATTCTGAGCTTATGAGCTTTCAAAATTCAATAAGCTCATAAGCCGACCAGATAAGTTACTCGTATAACTTTTAAGTTATAAACTTGAGTTGATTAAGCTCCTTTTTAAGCTTATTTGGCCGGCTTATGAGCTTATCTAACTTTTGAAAAGCTTGTGAGCTTATCTAACTTTTGAAAAGCTTGTGAGCTTATCAACTTGAGCTTATAAACTTCAATAAGCCATAGCTAGCATTGATAGCTCATAAGCCCACTATTGTGAGGTTATGAGCTTTTCAAAAGTTCAATAAGCTCATAAGCTGGACAAATAAGCTTAAACAAATGCCTCAACGTGTGTTACGAACTTCTCAAAATTCATATAAGCTAATCTGAATGAATAAATAGCGGTTAACAAACTGAAACTGACACTTTATTGTAGAATGAATTGTTTCAAACAAGGAGAGAGCATTTCAGTTTCTTAGAACTAATATATCATAATTTACTGTAGATATATTGTACGTTTGGATATGCTTTTATTTTATGTTGTATTCAAGCTAACGTGATGAACCATTTGAGAGTATTTAGAAAAGGATAATATTATGGGAGTATTAACTTATTTAGGAAAAAAATTTGAGAGCCCTTACAGTTAGTATGTTGATGAGATCTGTTGGTTTCCCCATCTTAGATCACCTTATGCTTATAATTTGAGTAAACTGGTATTTTGTACAACATTCTAATATATTTGCTCAAATTTTCTCAGCATTTTTTTTGTCCAGGTCTTTTGCGGATCTTGAATCATGGATGAACTTTAATAATGAAAACAATAAGAATATGAGTATGCACATCTGTGCAGGGACTCGTTTATAGAACAGAGAGGGGTGGGAACTTTGATATGATAAACACTAATATTATTATTCCACACTAGAAAAACGTTTACAATCATTGGTATATATAGTTTGTCAATCGGTACTATGAACCGATGTGACTTTTCCTAAGAGTTATCTATGAAACGATACATCCCTTCCTACCTTACAGGAATTACAGTTATTAACTATCTATATTACACTATTGGTCCTTCTACTTTAAAGACTTATGATTCTTGATTAATTCATGTCCAACAATTTTGTTATGGAGGATCATATGGCACTATGTGTCACCCGAGATTCCGCCTTGAAAGCTTCTGGTCAAGTTCATATAGATACTGACCATATGATTAAAGATGACAAGACTCGTGAACTTAAACACATTCTCGCGGTTCTTAATGATCTTTTTCCCGAACAGCTTGGTGCCAAGAATGAGTATGACATAGTGGAAACCATTACCAGGAATCCTCAACTTGATGTGGACTCTGAGTTAGTAATTTTTCTTATAATTATCTATAGATGCTTTCAGATATGTTTTGTATGCCTCACCAGAATTGCAACGGCAATGCTTTTATATACTTTCTAGATGTTTGGTGGTTGAAACATTAGTACATGCTGAAACTGACACTTTATTGTTTGCATTGAAATGGGCCATAGCGGGTTGACCTCAGATTGTATTTTAAAACTTCTTATATACAACCAATTCTATTACAATACTAATTTATATATTTAAACAATACAAATTGGGAGGTTGTATGTATTAATATTGTGGTGATTTTCAACTCGTTGCCCTTCTATTTTTTCTTTTTCTGTATCTCGACTGAAACATAACACATCCCAAATTTTGCTTCTAAATCCTGCACGTAATATTACCTGTGATTGCACTGCTTTTCATTTGATATCAATAAATCATTCAGGTACAAGCGCGTTGTAACAACAGCACAAGGCATATTTGATAACTTTACATTCATAAACCATTGGAATGGGAACCAGCTCCCATTTACTAGTGCCACAATTGCCGAGGCACACAGAAATGAGGTAATGTGTTTTTCTTTAAACTTAAAATCGTGATCGAGTGTGTTTCAGTCATGCTATGTGTATGTTTTAAATTTTGTTATTTGAAAGTTGAAGCTTCTCTCACTTGCATCGTCTTCCACAAATTTAGCACGCTTGTCACGTTTTCATATTGCAAAGTATAGGGATGGGCTGAGTAATGGTTCAAGATGTGTAATATTGTTATGTGTTCGGCTAGAAATTGATTGATGTTTCTCACCTTTCAGATATCTCCTCAGAAACATCTGCTCAGCAGATTCACACTTGCACTGATAGAGCACTTTGTCGATCCTGAAGACAAATCACATCAAAAGTATTCCCATGTTTCAAACCTAGAGTTTCTCATGTTCCAAGGGATGAGCAAATGTCAGGGCAATTTGCGAAAAGACTTTGTCTCAGTGAAGCAGTTTCAAAGGTTGGTTCTCATTTGATATTATGTCCGCATTTTTCTAATTATTATATCATATAAACATACTGTGTGTAACTATCAAACATTGCTTTTTTAGGGAATTATAAAGAATGAGTCACTTGCATACTTCATTGGGAGAGTATATCTATATTTGACAAGTTTAGGGATAGATGAAAAACATTTACGGTTCAGACAAAATCTCCCAAATGTGATGGATCACTATGCTGAAGATTGCTGGATGGCTGAAATCGAGACTTCTTTCGGTTGGAGTGAGTGTGTTTGGATTTCTGATAGATCTCATGTAAAGCTTATTAGTTAACTGACATTTAAGTTAGTAAAATTGAGTTTTTTTTGAAATTTTGGATACATGTTTTTGCCTAGGATAAAATTGGAGTGGCTCTTGAAGTAAAAGAGAAACTGGCACAACCTACAAAAGTAGAGGTAACTTCTTGTACATGTTAAGTTGTTGCTTACGGTTTTAAATTAAGCTAGCTGCTAATAATTCGTGTATTTGTAGAAAGTGGTTATAAAACCCATTCACAAGGAGCTTCGTCCTGCATTTGAAGGTGACCGAATTAAGGTTGTTGAAACACTTAAGGTAAAGCAATTCCTTCTCACATTCATCTTGTAAAATCAATGTGAATACGAATTATACCGATGGTTTCGTCATAGTTGCAGTCCATGTTCAACACCAAAGCATTCCCAGTATGAATACAACTATGGACAAAGAGACTACTTCTCATAAGCTAGATTGTATGATTGTAAACAAGTAAGCTGTATTATCAACACCATAATATATTTGAACTGCTTTTTACTTTGGGTTATCGATATCTCAATAATGTCAGAATTTGGCATGTTTCATCGAATCTAAAAATATACTTATTACTGATGATAATATGGGAATCTTGTTCTACTAGAATAGGATTTGTTTTCCGGGTCAAAACTGGTGACCCATTAACACTTCTTTTTAAAAATTCATGTTAATTGCTAGTAATATACGGAGTATTGAATTTGGATTTACAAAAAAGCAATTTATAAAGATAACTGCCATTTATCGCAATAAAGCAATATAGTCTATTGCTAAAGGGAAATGTAGTCTCCTTGTCCATAGTTTGCATTCATACTGGGAATGCTTTGGTGTTGAATGTAGAAACCACTAGTATGTTGGAAGCTTATAGAAATATAGTAATTACAAGTTATCATCTGTGGAATGAAGTGATTAGAAGTATAATGGGGATGTTTTGTTGGTAGCCAGGAGGAGCTTCTAATGTGAAATGTAGTCTTACTGCTGTTAGCTTTTGTCTCTTGAAATGGAGAAGTGGAGGCTTGGAAAACAAATTCTGTTTAGCTTTGTTTAAACATCTGTTTTGAATTTTTAGTAAGATTAGTTGATGGTTTGTTGGATTTTTTTAGCATGTCCACTGCTCCAACTACTAGTCATTTGTTGTAAAATGTAATATTGTTTGGTGACTAATATACTAGTCAATCTTTGCGTTTTAACAATAATATACAAGTCAATTTGACCCATCTTCACCTGAACGGTTGTAACAATTACTGTTTTCCTGTTTTTTTCTCAGACGATGAATGAGAAAGACGCAATGGAAATTAAGGCTGCTTTAGAGTCCAAAGGAGAGGTGGAATTTGAAGTTAGCACGCTTAAGAAGACTGTTATAATAAAGAAAAGCATGGTATCGATATCAAAGGAAACACAAAAAGTGCACCACAGGACTTTTAAAGCTGCTGTGATTGAATCTTCATTTGTAATGGAGCGAATCATATATTGTCTCTTTGAACATTCTTTCTACACAAGACCAAGTAAAGCTGGAGAAGAAGAGATATATGTATTCCGTTTCTCCCCTCTCGTGACACCCATACAATGTCCCATCTTCCCATTGTCTCCGGATCAGCAATATAAGGAAGTTGCTAAACAAATTGATGATTCGCTAAGTACAGCTGGAATTTCAAGCATAGTCTATCCTTGGGGTATGTCTCTGAATCTATATATTTTCTGTCTTCATTTTCAGAGGTGAAAATTTTGACCCATTCACTTGTGAATGGGTCATTTTGGGTTACGTTTTATTTCTAATTGGTGAAACAAGTTGAACCTGAATATTTAGCTTAAATGTAAGCGTGCCGAATGGGTTGAACAGGCTGTAAAGCCCCCTAATTATTTATAAAAAGATTTTGAAAAAGTGTTTACCTAAACAATTTGGGTCCCTTAAACAGCTGTTTTGACAACTCTAGCGATTTTAAACCTTTTGACCTTATCAATGCATGAACCTGTTATACAAATGGGGTTTTATGTCAGACATAAGATCAGATTGTATAGAGTATTAAAATTAATACGCTCCTTTTCTATATTCCTGATTACACTAATAAAAGTTTCATTGAAGTCATATATCTGGTTTGAAAAGTTGGCAATTTATGTGAAATTGACGTGATTGCACTAACAATAAGAACCTAATATCTTCATATATAGATGATTCAACAATAGAGGAACAATACACAGGAGCAGATGAAAATGGTGCACCATTCAGTATTACCGTGGTTTCAACATCATCAGCGACAATTCGTGAGCGGGATACTCAGGATCAAATATTTGTGAGCGTGGAGAAAGTGGCAGCAGTGGTGAAGGAGCTTTGTGAGGGACGGAGCACATGGGCGGATGTTTTAAAGAAATACCCTGCTGCACCAGGAGTGGACTTACACTATGACAATCTGGTGCCCAGGACGACCATTTAGAGGCTCTGTATTGAAAAACATATTTTACTAGTTAGTATTACTAATCAACCATCCGAGCAACTGTATTTTTGAAGCTATGAATGCTAAAAAGACTCCACTGTAAGTGCTCTTATCTTTTTGTTAATGCATATGGTTGATGTTTTGTTAATGCATATGGTTGATATTTTTTAAGCTATGAATGCTAGAAAGACTCCACTGTAATTACTCTTGCTATTTGTTAACGCATATGGTTAAAGTTTTTGTTGAAGCATATTTCCGCTGAGATGGTCTTGACGACTCCCATGATACCGCTCGTCGTCGTCCCAAGCTAAATCCACAGTCTAGTATGATGTGGTGCTAGCAATGTTATGCTAGACTCACATTGTGTTAGTCATCCATGATGGAGGTAGTACCCAATACCCATCTAACAATAAAGCATGGTCAAGAGGCTAGATACGTCATGGGTTTTGTTAATGCATATGGTTGATGTTTTGTTATCTTAATGCAACTTTGTTATATTAGAACCAACCCGATTGGCACAAGACATCAACCGAGATTTGTTAAACAGTTCATTTTTTGACTTAATCAAGAGAACCGCTTTAGTTTTTCATCTGAGTCCGCCTTGGCCGGTAGCATTCAACTTCCAAAGGTGAGTGAAGAGAAGTAAATTTTAGAGTGAATTACAATGGATCGTCCTTGTGGTTTGCCCAAAATTGTATCTAACGTCTTTGAGAGTTTCAAATTCCATCTACCATCCTTAACTTTGCAAAGAATCACACCCACAATCTTTTTCATCTTAACTTCTGTTAGTTTGGTGCGTTAAATCTCCACGTGTTATATAGGGTAAAGTGATCATTTTTATTTATTATTAATTTTTTTTATCTTTTCTTTTACTTATGTTTATTAACTATTACTCCCTCCAACCCAAAATTATTATCTTCCGACAAAAAATACACAGTTTAAGAAAAACATAATTATTACTACTTTGCTTCTCTTATTTTTACAGAATAACAGATGTACCCTTAAATAATTAATTAATGTCTTATCTAAAGTTTGTAATAATAATTTCAAGCAAAGGTAATATGGTAAAATCAAACAAACTTCCTTATCTATATTTAGTAGTGGACAATTACATTGAGACATCTAAAAAGGAAACGTGAACTATTATTTTGAGATGGAGGGAGTATTAGTTAATGGGTGAAATGCAAAAATCGTCCTTGTGGTTTGGCCAAATTGTAGATTTTGTCCTTATGGTTTTGAAATTGCAAGCGACCTCCTTTTGAGGAAAGTTTGGGTTCACTTTCCTCATTTGCCTAAAGTGAAATGACTAAAATGTCATTGCCTTCTTTTTACTTTATTTCACTTTGGGCAAGGGCATTTTAGTCATTTCACTTTTTGCAAAGAATGAAAGTGAACCCAAACTTTTCTCACAAGGAGGCTGCCTGCAATTTCAAACCATAAGTACTAACTTTGCAATTTGGCCTAACCACAAGGACGATTTTGCAATTTACTCTTAGTTAATTTATATAAACCTTTTGCATCAATGTTTACTTTTCAACTATTAAGGCTATGTTTGGCGACACGTAGCAGTAAGCAGTAGCAATAAGCAGTAAGCTGTAGCAGTAAGGAGTAGTTGCTTGTTTAAAAAACATGTTTGGTAACGGAGCTGTAGATGTAATTATAAAATGTAAAATTACGAAAAAGGGCATATACTTATGAATGAATGTTATTTTTTTAGGGTAAATTGGTAATATTAAAAGTAAAACGCTAGCGGTATATTGGAAAGGTTCTTTAGGAAGCATTAAGATTGCAAGCTTTTGAGGTGTTGCTAAACGCTAGCAACAGTGTTGCCAAACAAGCATTAAGACTGAAACGCTTGTCGCTTGTCGCTTACCGCTCTTAAACGCTTCCAAAAGGGTGTTGCCAAACATGACCTAAGACTAAAATCATAGTATCATACGGCGTTGCTAGAATCTAAACAAAAGAAACTAAAATCATAATGGCCTACTGGTAATATCCTTAGTTTTCACACAAAAGGTCAATAATTCAAATCTCGCTAGGTGTATACATTTAAAAGTGGTCAGGGAAGAATAAAAAATGGTACTAGAATTAACCTGTAAAACAACGTACATCTGAGTTAAAAATGCTCGCTCTCCGAATAACTTGAATAAGAAAAACTTTTGTTATATTGAAACTTTTACAAAATTATTATTTTTCAAATATTTCACAAAATAAGACAAAAAAAATCCAAACACCCCCAAAATAATTGATAAACCATAATATCTTGTGTGTAATTCAGACATCGTAGTAGTTAATAACCGGGCACTTCATTAAATACAATTTCCAATGTGAGGCAACATTCACTATTTCACTACCAACCCCCCATAGGAAACAAAACAGCAGCCATGGAGACAAACAACATGGATGAGAAAGATGTTTTAAAAATCGTGAAATGGTGGGTTGAAAATCAACTCAAAGTCAAAAAAGCTTTTCGTAAGTCTCTTTTTTATGCCCTTGAACGATTTTTGTTTTATAAAAAGGAGGAGTCCTCGTCAGCTGGTTTGTACAGATATGGAACTGCTTCCAAACTCGTTAACCGTTATGTCACTAATTTATGGAAGAAGGTACTATTTTAACTATTATTATTACTACTATTATTTGAATAACTCATGATGCAAAGTGGTCACGACAAACTCCTGAGAGTGTTTTTACATGTTTTGAGTTTGTGTAGCTGTGGGTTCAAACCCCGTAAATTAGTTGGCGAAAAAGTCAAAAATCTTGATTACTCAAAAAATGAAATTAAAAAATAAAATACAATTTAATACTTTTTTTTAGTAACCGTGATTTCCAACCTTTTGGCCGACTAATCCACGGGGTGTTTGGAAAAGCTCTTAACCTCACTATCTTCCGCTAAGTGTTGACATACACCAACTTTGTGTTTATGTTCATTTAGGTTATTCAACTATTTTTTTAGGTCACTCAACTTATAAAACATGACATTTGGGTTGCTAAATAAGATTATTACTTCGTACCACGTATTACAGAGTACTTTGTATTACTAGTGTTAACATACATTTGGGGGTGTTTGCATATTTGAATTTGGAAAACCTCAAGTATGCTAGAATGACAATGGATATAATTAAGTTTATCATTACTATTGTTTATGTTTTGATGACAAAATATTGCATGGAAAAGTGTATAGATATTTGAATTTTGTAGCGGAAAAGAGAAAGACCCACGAAATGGATTTCATAGACACCAAATTGGTGGATAATGAGTCTATGGCTATGATATACCCATTTTATTCTTGGCCAACTAACCAAACACCTTTAATTGAAATTCATCCCTCCATTCATATTTATGTTTTTTGCTCACTTTTATTATTATTACTATTACTATTACTATTAAAACCAAAAACATTTAGGCTACTAAAAAATCTGCATTCACGTTAATAACCCTTTCCGCTAATGAGTTTATAAGCCAAGAAAAGGGGTATTTGTTTTAGCTTATTTGTTCGGCATAGGCCTATCATTCTATTGAAAAGCTAATAAGCTCGGTTTTTATGCCTTATTTTTAAGTTCATAAACTCGAGTTGATTAAGCTCCTTTTTAAGCTTATTTGGCCGGCTTATGAGCTTATCTAACTTTTGAAAAGCTTGTTATCAACCTGAGCTTATAAACTTCAATAAGCCATAAGCTCACACTGATAACTCATAAGCCCAATATTATGAGTGTATGAGCTTTTCAAAAGTTCATTAAGCTCACTTGTAGAATGAATTGTTTCGAACAAGGAGAGAGCATTTTCAGTTTGTTAGAACTAAGATATGATAATTTACTGTAGATATACTGTATGTTTGGATAAGCTTATTTTATGTTTTATTCAAGCTCACGTGATGAACCATTTGAGAGTGTTTAGAAAAGGCTAATATTATGGGAGTATTAACTTATTTAGGAGGAAAATTGAGAGATAAGTCGAAGCTGTTTATGAAGGTTTTATGGAAAAGCATAAGCCATTACTATAAAACAAGCATAGCCAAACATCCCTTGCAGTTATAATTTGAGTGAATTGGTGTTATGCACAAAGATTCTAATATTTTTGCTCAAATTTTCTCAGCATTTTGTTATGGAGGATGATATGGTACTAGGTGTCACCCGAGATTCCATCTTGAAAGCTTCTGGTCAAGTTGATATAGATACTGACCATATGGTTAAAGATGACAAGACTCGTGAACTTAAACACATTCTCGCGGTTCTTAATGATCTTTTTCCCGAACAGATTGGTGCCAAGAATGAGTATGACATAGTGGAAACCATTACCAGGAATCCTCTCTTTGAGACTCTACTTGATGCAAACTCGGAGTTAGTAAATTTTCTTATAATTATCTAACACATGTTTTGAAAAAGATGAGGGGCGCATTATATGATCTGAGATGCTTTTAGATATGTTTTACATGCCTCATCAGAATTGCAACGACAATGCTTTTATAGACTTTCTAGACGTTTGGTGGTTGAAACATTAGTACATGCTGTTTGTGTCGAAATGGGCCATCACGGGTTGACCTCAGATAGTGTTTCGAAACTTCTAATATAAAGCCAATTCTATTACAATGCTAATTTATTAAACGGGGCAATTCCATATATACCCAACTTAAACCCAATAATTCCATATTTCTCCAATACATACTTTAAAAGCATTGTACATGTGCACTAAATACTTGTGTTATGGGTAAATATGCAATTTTGATATTTAGGTTGGGTAAATTTGGATTTATCCCTTCAAAGTTCAAACGGTACAAATTGGGAGGTTGTATGTATTACTATTGTGGTGACTTCCAACTCGTCGCCCTTCTAATTTTTCTTTTTCTGTATCTCGTTTGAAACATAACACATCCCACATTTTGCCTATAAATCTTGCACGTAATATTTACATGTGATTTAACGCTTTTCATTTGATGTCATTCAGGTACAAGCGCCTTGTTACAACAGCACAAAACATATTTGATAACTTTACATTCCTACACTATTGGAATGGGAACAAGCTCCCATGTACTAGTACTACAATTGGCGAGGCACACAGAAATGAGGTAATGTGTTTTTCTTTAAAACTTAAATCGCAATCGAGTGTGTTTCAGTCATGCTTTGTGTATGTTTTCAAATTTGTTTTTGAAAGTAGAAGCTTCTCTCACTTGCATCGTCTTCCACAAATTTAGCATGCTTGTCACGTTTTCATATTGCAAAGTATAGGGATGGGCTGAGTAATGGTTCAAGATGGGTAATATTGGTACGTGTTTGCTAGAAATTGATAGATGTTGCTCACCTTTCAGATATCTCCTCAGAAACATCTGCTCAGTAGATTCACACTTGCACTGATAGAGCACTTTGTTGATCCTGATGACAAATCACATCAAAAGTATTCCCAAGTTTCAAACCTAGAGTTTCTCATGTTCCCAAGGGACGAGCAAATGTCAGGGCAATTTGCGAAAAGACTTTGTCTCGGTGAAGCAGTTTCTAAGGTTGGTTCTCATTTGATATTATGTCTGCATTTTTCTAATTATTATATCATATAAACATACTGTGTGTAACTATCAAACATTGCTTTTTTAGGGGATCATAAAGAATGAGACACTTGCATACTTCATTGGGAGAATATACCTATATTTGACAAGTATAGGGATAGATGAAAAACGTTTACGGTTCAGACAAAATCTCCCAAATGTGATGGAGCACTATGCTGAAGATTGCTGGATGGCTGAAATAGAGACTTCTTGCGGTTGGAGTGAGTGTGTTTGGATTGCTGACAGATCTCATGTAAGCTTATTAGTTAATTAACATGTGAAGTTAGTAATATCAAGCTTTTTATTGAAGTTTTGGATACATGTTTTTGCCTAGGATAAAATTGGAGCGTCTCTTGAAGCAAAGGAGAAACTGGCACAACCTATAAAACTAGAGGTAACTTTTGCACATGAGAAGTTGTTGCTTACGCTTTTAAATTAAGCAAGCTGCTAATTAGTCGTGTATTTATAGAAAGTGGTTGTTAAACCAATTCACAAGGAGCTTCGTCCTGCATTTGAAGGTGACCGTATTAAGGTTGTTGAAGCACTTAAGGTAAAGCAATTCCTTCTCACATTACGTCTTGCAAAACTAATGTGAATACCAATTACATCGATGGTTTCGTTGTAGTTGCAGTCCATGTTCTTGAAAAAAGAAAAACCACTTGCATTATCTGCTCTAATGCTTCTTATAGAAATATACTCGTTACAAGTTATGATCTGTGCAATGAAGTGATTAGGAATGAAGTGATTACAAAAAAAGCAATTTATAAAGATAAGGATCATTTATTGTAATAAAGCAATTTAGTCTATATTGCTAAAGGAAATGTAGTCTCCATAGTTGTATTCATGCTAGGAATGCTTTGGTGTTGAATGAAGTAAAACTGCTAGTATGTTGGAAGTTGGAACCTTATAGAAATATAGTAAGTACAAGTAATCATCTGTGGAAGAAATGATTAGAAGTATAATGGGGATGTTTGATTGGTAGCCAGGAATTAGCTTCTAATGTGAAATGTAGTCTTACTGCTGTTAGCTTTTGTCTCTTGAAATGGAGAAGTGAACGCTTGGAAAACAAATTCTGTTTAGTTTTGTTTAAACATCTGTTTCGAATTTTTAGTAAGATTAGTTGATGGTTTGTTGGATTTTTTTGGCATGCCCACTGCTCCAACTACTAGTCATTTGTTGTAAAATGTATGAGTGTTCGGTGATTAATATATACTCATACTAGTCAATTTTTGCATTTTTAACAATACTATACATGTAAATTTGACCCATTTTCACTTGAACGGGTTGTAACAATTACTGTTTTCCTGTTTTTTTCTCAGACTATGAATGAGAAAGAAGCTATGGAAATGAAGGTTGCTTTAGACTCGAAAGGAGAGGTGGAATTTGAAGTTAGCACGCTTAAGAAGACTGTTACAATAAAGAAAAGCATGGTATCGATATCAAAGGAAACACAAAAAGTGCACCACAGGACTTTTAAAGCTGCTGTGATTGAATCTTCATTTGTAATGGAGCGAATCATATATTGTCTCTTTGAACATTCTTTCTACACAAGACCAAGTAAAGCTGGAGAAGAAGAGATATATGTATTCGGTTTCTCCCCTCTTGTGACACCCATACAATGTCCCATCTTCTCGTTGGCTCCGGATCAGCAATATAAGGAAGTTGCTAAACAAATTAATGATTCGCTAACTGCAGCTGGAATTTCAAACATAGTCTATCCTTGGGGTATGTCTTTGAATCTATTTATATTTTGACTTCATTTTCAGAGGTGGAAATTTTGACTCATTCACTTGTGAATGGGTCATTTCAGGTTACATTTTATTTCTAATTGGTGAAACAAGTTGAACCTGATTATTTAGCTTAAATGTAAACGTGTCGAATGGGTTGAACAGGCTGTTGTAAGCCCCCTAATTATTTATAAAAAGATTGTGAAAGTGTTTGCAGATTAATCTAACCTAAACAATATTTGTCCCTTAAACAACTGTTTTGACAATCTGTTTTGCCACCTGTAGCGATTTTAAACCTTTTGACCTTATCAATGCATGGACCTGTTATACATTTTTGTCAGACATAAGATCAAATTGTATAGAGTATTAAAAGTAAATACGCCCTTTTTCTATATTCCTGATTACACCAATAAAAGTTTCAATGAAGTCGTATATCTGAATTTGAAAACTTGGCCATTTATGTGAAATTAACGTGATTGCACTAACAATAAGTACCTATATCTTCATATATAGATAATTCAACAATAGTGCAACAATACTTAAGAGCAGATGAAAATGGTATGCCATTCAGTATTACAGTGGTTTCAACATCATCAGTGACAATTCGTGAGCGGGATACTCAGGATCAAATTTTTGTGAGCGTGGAGAAAGTGGCAGCTGTGGTGAAGGAGCTTTGTGAGGGACAGAGCACATGGGCGGATGTTTTAAAGAAATACCCTGCTGCAATACTCACCAGGGCCACCAGGGCCTGACTTGCACTATAATAATCTGGTGCCCAGGACCACCTTAAAGACAAGTAGGAGTCGGTGTTTGTTTGCCTTGCATGGCAAGTAGAAAGTCCAAACCTACTGTTTTAGTTTCCTTGTCTACTTCATCCGACTAAGTTCTATTCGGTTTAGAGTAGGTTTCCCCCTCACTCTAGAGGTGAGGGAGGATGATCATTGTACGTCATTCTGTCTTTACTAATCAAACATTCGATTAGGGTAATTATTCTTGTGCTCGCTCTTTACTTTACTGTCGATATAAAGCTAAGCTGCAGGTGCGTGTTTCGACTTCAAGATCGTGTTTATTCCGCACTAGAACTAGTTTTTGATCGCTCGAATATCAACAAAAAGCATATACTACTAGTTAGTATTACTAATCAACCATGTGAGCAACAATATTTTTGAAGCTATGAATGCTAGAAAGACTCGACTGTTACTCTAACTATTTTGTTAATGCATATGGTTGATGCTTTGTTAATGCATATAGTTGATGTTTTGTTATATTAATGCAACTTTGTTATATTAGAACCGACCCGATTGGCACGGGAAATCAACCGAGATTCGTTGACCAGTTCATCTTTTGACTTAATCAAGGAACCACCTTAGTTTTTCGTCTAAGTCCACAACCGTGGCCAGCATTCAACTTCCAAAGATGAGTGAAGAGTAGTAAATTACATGGATTGTCCGTGTGGTTTGCCCAAAATTGTATCTACCGTAAGAGTGAGTAGTAAATTACATGGATTGTCCGTGTGGTTTGCCCAAAATTGTATCTACCGTAAGAGTTTCAAATTGCATCTACCGTCCTTAATTTTGCAAAGGTTGGCACCCACAGTCTTTCATCTTAACTTTTGTTAGTTTGGTCCGTTAAATCTCCTAACGTGTTATACACTTGAGGGTAAAATGATCATTTCATTTTTTTTCTCTCTTTTCTTTTACTTATGTTTGTTAATGAATATTAGTCAATTTATAGAGTCTAATTTATATATGAAATGTGATATATGGATCTAACTAAATAGGCCTAAAAAGGACCTAACGCATTAATGAATTGTACATTGTAAATAGGTCTAAAAGGGACCTAACGCATTAAATAACTTGTACATTATACATTATAATGTACAAGTCATTTAATGCGTTAGGTCCCTTTTAGGCCTATTTAGTTAGGTCCATCTATCATTTTCCTTTATATATATACCTTTTGCTTCATTGTTGACTTTTCATCTATTAAAACTAATAAGTCCATTTTGGTATTTTTAATTGTCCCAAATTTAATATCCAGTCATGTTAAAAAAAATGTCCAATTTTAATATCAACTAATCAAAATGCTTATCAGTTAGTGAGAATGAAATCTTATTGGTTAATATTGTAAGGGGTCCAATTTTCTTAAACTTTGTGAAATTTAAGAATGGACAAATAATTTGGGAAGGGTTGGAGTAGTATCATACGGCGTTGCTAGAATCTAAACAAAAGAAACAATGGCATACGGGTAATACCCTTAGTTTTCTCACAAAAGGTCAATAATTTAAATCTTGCTAGGTGTATACATTTAAAAGTGGTCAGGGAATAGTAAAAAACAGTCGTGGAATTAACCCGTAAAACAACATACATCTGAGTTAAAAGCTCGCTCTCTCCGGATAACCATAATAAGAATAACTTTTGTAGTATTGAAACTTTTAAGAAATTATTCTATTTTTTTTTAATTATTTCACAAAACTAAAAAAAAAAAAAAAAAAAAAAAAAAAAAAAAAAAAAAAAAAAAAAAAAAATCCAAACACCCCAAAATAAGTAAAATAAACCATTGGTATTAGTTAATTAATACCCGGCCACTTCATTAACACTGTGTTTTCGAGTTTAATTTTTGGGAGAAATGAAAGAAAAGAAAATGAAACTCTGAAAAAACTTGTGTTCTCCAGTTTTTTAATGGAGGAAAAGGAATGAAATGAAGGAAATTTGAGAGGAAAATTTGACTAAAACTTTCTTCCTATTTGGGAGGAAATAGAAGTAAACTAAAGTGTGTAATTGTAAAATGACAAAACTATCTTTATTTTTTTAACATTAACACTTAAACACATGGGTATAATTGTAGATGGACCCATAATTTTTATTTTTACTATTTAATTTTCAACTCAAGAACACAAAACAATACTAATCTTTTATTTCTTTTCCCCTCTTATTCAATTTTGTTTTACTCTCCACTTTCTTTACTTTTCTTTTCTTCCTTATCACTTTCTTTTCTTTAATTAAAAACTTACAACACATTGTAAATACAATTTGTCTTATTTCTTTTCCTCAAAACCCTACAGTGCTCTAAAAAGTGAGGCAACATTCACCACAGGGAGACAAACAACCGCCATGGAGACAAAAAACATGGACGAGAAAGAAGTTTTGAAAATCGTGAAATGGTGGGTTGAAAGTCAACTCAAAGTTTTTTTTTTTTTTTTTTTTTTTGAAAGGTGAATTTCAACTTAGAATCGACCACCTTCGCTGACAGCGAAGGCCCCATCGCCACCCCGCCAGACTATGTTCTCTTAACCGGGTCCACGCTGATCTCAGGTGGTAACGGGTTTCCCCCGGAAACCGTACTGCCTCCACACAAGTTACCTTGCTGGAGAAACAGCCAGATGAAAACCGGGCCATGCTCAGGATTCTAACCCCAGCGGCTTGGTCTAAGGGCTTCGAATCCATCATTGCAATATATCTCCGGAACAAATGGTCTGCGAGTGGACCACAAGTGAGGACTTCCCGGGTGGTCACCCACCCGGTACTACTCCCATTTGTTGGTGCTTAACCAAATAAGCCCCACCCACTAGACCATAAGTCCTTTGATAAGTCAACTCAAAGTTAAAAAAGCTTTTCGTGAGTCTCTTTTTAAAGGTCTTGAAAGATGTTCGTATTATACCAAGGTGGAGGACTCAAATGCTGCTGCTGCTTTGTACGATTATGATTTTGCTGGACTTTTCTTCGACTCTCATGTCGTTGAATTTTGGCATAAGGTACTCCCACTACTAGTATTTGTTATTATTACTCGAGTATTATTTGTTTCAAACATGAAATGACCACACCAACCTCCTTTTAATAAAGAAAGGTTTATTGTTTTGAGTATTTCAAACCCCGTGTATTAGTCGGACCAAAAGTTCTGAAACCCATAAAAAAATATATACACCAACTTTTGTTTAGGATAAAACTAATCTTATTATTATTATTATCATTATTACTTTTAATACGATATTATGCCGTATATTTTTGGGGTATTTGTGTTTTTGTTCACTCAATTTGTAAAACACGGCGTTATGGGTCGCTCATAACTAATGAGTTGAATGCTGAGAAAAGGAGTTTTTGTTTTAGCTTATTTGTCTGGCATAGGCGTATCAAACTATTGAAAAGCAAATAAGCTCGGTTTTTAAGGGCTTATGAGCTTGTTGCTTATTTAAGTTCATAAGCTCAAGTTGATTAAACTCATTTTTAAGCTTATTTGGCTGGTTTATGAGCTTATTAAACTTTTGAAAACTTTATGAGCTTATCAACTTGAGCTTATAAACTTCAATAAGCTAAAAGCTCACACCGACAAGCTCATAAGCCCAAAATTTTGAGCTTCGGAGCTTTTCAAAATTTCAATAAGCTCATAAGCAGGCCAAATAAGCTTAAACAAAACACCCAAGCCTTAAATATTGAGCTTATAATCAATAAGCTGGACAAATAAGCCTGAACAGACACCTCAAAGTGTGTTATGAACTTCTCAAAATTCTCCAGAAAAATAAGCTAATCTGAATGAATAAATAGCGGCTAACAAAGATTGTTCACTTTTAAAAAAATATTACTTGTAGAATGAATTGTTTTAAAAAAGGAGAGAGCTTTTTGCAATTTGTTAGAACTGAGATATAATAATTTACTGTAGAAATATGGTACGTCTGGATAAGCTTATTTTATGTTTTAATAAAGTTAACGTGATGAGCCATTTGAGAGTGTTTAGATAAGGTTAATATTCCACCCTAACCTTCCTGAAAGGGGAGGGCCTTACCCGTTTGAGTCTGTGGCGGTGGGCTCAACTCCCGTGGATTAGTAGGCCAAAAGGTCGGAAACCATGGTTACCCAGGATAAGGTTAATATTGTGGCGGTATTAACTTATTTGGGAAGAAAATTGAGAAAAGTCGAAGCTGTTTATTGAAGGTTTTGTGGAAAAGCTTAAGCCAAACATCCCTTACAGTTAGACCATATAAAGTGAGAGTTTGTGTTTGGCATGAGAATTAGTCATCAGTCTAGGACAATCTTTCCTAGCCGAGTTTTACCACTTTATGCTTATAGTTTCAGTAAATTGTTGTTACTTACATGATTCATATTTTTGCTCAAATTTTGTCAGCATTTTATAATGGAAGATGATGTGCTAGAAGTTGGCACCCGATTTTCCGTCTTGAAAGCTTCAGGTCAAGTTGATATAGATACTGACCATATGGTTAAAGATGACAAGACTCGTGAACTTAAACACATTCTCGCGGTTCTCAATGATCTTTGTCCCGAACAGCTTGGTGCCAAGAATGAGTATGACATAGTGGAAACCATTACCAGGAATCCTCTCTTTGAGACTCAACTTGATGCAAACTCTGAGTTAGTAATTTTTCTTATAATTATCTATCACGTATTTTGAAAAAGATGACGTGCGCATTATATGATCTGAGATGCTTTCAGATATGTTTTGTATGCCTCACCAGAATTGCAACGTATTCATAGATGGAAAAAATGTTTTTCTTATAGTTATCTATCCAACTCGTTGCCCTTCTAATTTATCTTTTTCTGTATATGAATGTTTGTTCTCGTCTCATCTGAAAGAAAACACATCCCAAACAAACGTATTCATAGATGAAAAAAATTTGATATATTTGCCTCCAGCTCTTATCTCTAAATCCTACATGTAGCATTGACTTGTGGTTGCAACGCTTTTCATTTGAAATGATTCAGGTACAAGCACCTTGTAACAACAGCACACAGCATATTTGATCACTTTGAAGACCTACACTATTTGAATGGGTACAAGCTCCCACTTACTAGTGCTAGAATTGACAAGGCAGTCAGAAATGAGGTAATGCGTTTCAGCCATGTTTTATGTATGTTCTCAAATTTGTTATTTGAAAGTTGAGGCTCTCTCAATTGCATCGTTTTCCACTACTTTAGCTCGCTCATCACTTGCACTGATAGATGTTTCTCACCTTTCAGATATCTCCTCGGAAACATCTACTCAGTAGATTCACACTTGCACTGCTAGAGCACTTTGTCGATCCTGATGACAAATCACATCAAAAGTATTCCCAAGTTTCAAACCTCGAGTTTTTCATGTTCCCAAGGGACGAGCAAATGTCAGGGCAGTTTGCGAAAAGACTTTGTCTAGGTGAAGCAGTTTCTAAGGTTAGTTTTCATTTAATGTTATTTCCGCGTTTTTTTAATTATTGTATCATATAAACATACTGTGTGTAACTATCAAACATTTGTTTTTTAAGGGGATTGTAAAGAATGAGTCACTTGCATACTTCATTGGGAGAGTATATCTATATTTGACACGTTTAGGGATAGATGAAAAGTGTTTACGGTTCAGACAAAATCTCCCAAACGTGATGGATCACTATGCTGAAGATTGCTGGATGGCTGAAATTGAGACTTCTTGCGGTTGGAGTGAGTGTGTTTGGATTGCTGATAGATCTCATGTAAGCTTATTAGTTAATTAACATGTGAAGTTAGTAATATCAAGCTTTTTATTGAAGTTTTGGATACATGTTTTTGCCTAGGAAAAAATTGGAGCGTCTCTTGAAGCAAAAGAAAAACTGGCACAACCTAAAAAAGTAGAGGTAACTTTTGTACATGTGAAGTTGTTGCTTACGCTTATAAGTTGAGCAAGCTGCTAATAAGTCGTGCATTTGTAGAAAGTGGTTATAAAACCAATTCACAAGGAACTTCGTCCTGCATTTGAAGGTGACTATATTAAGGTTGTTGAAGCACTTAAGGTAAAGCAATTCCTTCTCACATTACGTCTTGCAAAACTAATGTGAATACCAATTACATTGATTGTTTCGTGGTAGTTGCAGTCCATGTTCTTGAAATTATCAACAATATAATACTGTCAATATTTGGTGTGTTTCATCAAAACTAAAAGAATTCTTATCAACGATAAAGGAATCTTGTTTTACAAGAATAGGATTTGTTCTGGGTCAAAACTGGTGACGCATTAACACTTTTTTTAAATACTCATAGTTAATTAATATATTGAATTTTTGGATTTACAAAAAAAAACAATTTAGTCTAGATTGCTAAAGGAAATGTAGTCTCTTTGTGTTGAATGAAGTACAACTGCTAGTATGTTGGAAGCTTATAGAAAAGTCATTACAAATTATCATCTGTCGAATGAAGATATTAGAAAGTATAATGGGGATGTTTGGTTTACTGGTCAGCTTGCAATGTTAAAGGAAATGCAGTCTTACTGTTGTAAACTGTTTGTATTTTGTAATTAATATATACTTAACCTTTTCACCAAAAAATAGAAAAAAAGAAAAACATTCGAGTATGCTAATTTTTGTAGTTGACCCATTTTCACCTGAGCGGGTTGTAACAATTACTGTTTTCCTACTTTTTTTCTTAGACGATGAATGATAAAGATGCTATGGCAATGAAGGCTGCTTTAGAGTCCAAAGGGGAGGTGCAATTTGAAGTTTGCGCTCTTAAGAAGACTGTTACTATAAAGAGAAGCATGGTATCCATATCAAAGGAAACACAAAAAGTGCACCATAGGACTTTTAAATCTGCTGTGATTGAATCTTCATTCGTAATGGAGCGAATCATATATTGTCTCTTTGAACACTCTTTCTACACAAGACCAAGCAAAGCGGGAGAAGAAGAGATACATGTATTCGGTTTCTCCCCTCTTGCGGCATACGTACAATGTCTCATCTTCTCATTGGCTCCGGATCAGCAATATTACGAAGTTGCTAGACAAATTAATGATTCGCTAAGTGCAGCTGGAATTTCAAATGGTGTCTATTCTTGGGGTATGTCTTTGATTTATTTTTATTTTTGTTTTCATTTTCAAAGGTGGAAATGTTGACCCATTCACTTGTGAATGGTCAGTTTGGGTTACGTTTTATTTCTAATTGGTGAACCAAGTTAATTCTAAGAATTTAACTTAGATGTAAACGATTCGAATGGGTTGAACAGGCTGTAAGCCCTCTAATTATTCATAAAAAGATTGTGAGAAAGTGTTTGTAGATTAACCTAAACCATTTTGAGTTTTTGACCCTTAAACAGCTGTTTTTATAATTTACAATTAACATGAATATAATTTGCCACCTCTGGCGATTTTTTACCTTTGGACCTTGTCAATACATGAACCTGTTAAACAAATGGGGTTTTTATCAGACATAAGATCAAATTGTATAGAGTATTAAAAGTAACTATCCCGTTTTTCTATATTTCTGATTACGCCAATAAAAGTTTCAATGAAGTCGCATATCCGAATTTGAAAACTTGGGCCATTTTTGTGAAATTGACTTGATTGCACAAACAATAAGAGCCTAATATCTTACTCGTAATATATAGATGATTCAACAATAGAGCTACAATACAAAGCAGCAGATGCAAGTGGTGTGCGATTCAGTATTACCGTGGTTTCAACATCATCAGTGACAATTCGTGAGCGGGATACTCAGGATCAAATATTTGTGAGCGTGGAGAAAGTGGCAGCAGTGGTGAAGGAGCTTTGTGAGGGACGGAGCAAATGGGCGGATGTCTTAAAGAAATACCCTGCTGCACTAGGGGCGGACCGGACCACCTTAAATACAGAGACCATTTAAAGGCTCTGTATTCAAAAGCATTTACTACTAGTTAGTATTACTGATCAACCATGTGAGGAACAATATTTTTGAAGCTATGAAAGTCTGAATGCTAGAAAGACTCGACTGTAATTACTCTAAGTATTGGTTAATACATATGGTTGATGTTTTGTTATATTACCGCAACTTTTTTATATTAGTCCTGACCCGATTGGCACGAGACATCAAGGAACCACCTTAGTTTTTCTTGACTAAATCAAGGAACCACCTTAGTTTTTCGGTTGTTGTGGGCACCATTCAATTTTCAAAGATGAGTGAAGAGCAGTAAATTATATGCAATGCTGCCTTTGTTGTGTTGAGCAACAAACAGGCTTACTTTTTTGAACAAAAAACAGGCTTACTGATTAGCAGAAATTCTAAGTAAAAAGGTTGAAAACGTTACATGGTGTAGGAGATGTTAAGAAATTGTTCTTCTTAGTTATTAACCTAACCAATACCCGATATAAAACAATTTAAGAATAGAAAGATCCTTTGACATGAGCACATGACAAATAGCTGAACTAATTCTGTGCAAGTATTGGTACTGCAACAAAAATATGGATGAACGCAACAAACGTTGATCTAATCTGTCTGATATGTTTGTGGTGAAAAAAAACTGCATTCAAAGCTGTTATAGGTATTTACAAATATTAGCCTTCACCTTAATTTCATACTCAGTTCTAATATCTGAACAAATCAATTTTGATTTCAATAGGAAAAGTCATTTTCGCCACATGTAAAAGTTGGGCTAACTGATAGGTCAATTAAAGTAAAATTTAGTCTAATATTAAATATAAATTTTATGGAGTATTTGTTTAAATTACAAAACTGAAAATTTTATACTTAAAACTAAAATAAACTAAACTTAAGATTAAATAAGATTTTTTTTCTTTAAAGTTGATTGAAAAATTTAGTGTGCAATAGAAATAGGGCTTATGATTTAGAAATGTATCTAATTTGTCAATTTTTGTTGTTCCGTGTAGTCATTTTTTGCTATTAAAACATAAAACTCTCAAATTTTGATCTTTGTGTGTATTTTCTAACCATTCTACCCTTACTTTTCAAATTTCGAAAGGTAAAAAGGTCATTTTACATGAACAAATACACACAAAGGTCGAAATTTGAGACCCATTGAAATATAACTTTATTTTACATTTAACTCTTACTTTTTATGTACATTATACCTTCAAGTTGTTTTTTTTTTTTTTTTTTTAATTAATAAGTATATTACTTATCAACAAATTATCTTTACAAATCAAAATGCAAGCTAGTACTTTTTGGAGTGCGTGCTGCTGCTCATATCTTTAGTAGGATTAGCTTTTCTATAGCTAAAGGAGTGGGAGCCCAGTTAGTATCTCGGCTTCCCACTAACTTCTTGTAAATCCTATGAGTTTCTAATAAAGTGTTGTTTATGATAAAAAAAATAATAATAATAATCAATGTTGCAAAAATCGTGAATCGGTACTGAGGCGGTCGAGGGCCGATTAGCGATTTTTGACCGATTAATCAGCCGATTTTCTTGACTCGGCCGATTAATCGGCCGATTACCTTGGAAATCCCTCCAAGTACCAGGGCCGATTACCGATTAATCGACTGATTCGGCCGATTTTTGCAACACTGAATTAATAATAATAATACTCCCTCCGTCCCAAAATATAAGTCCATTTTGACATTTTCAAAGTCTTTCTATTCCAACTTTGACCTTAATTATTTTTTGTCGTGTTATATAATACTTGATAAAAAATATATAAATGGACTTGTGTTTTAAATGCATTTGCATTGGTATATTTTTCATCAAGTATTATATAATATGAAAAAAAATAATTAAAGTCAAAGTTGAAATGAACAGACTTAGAAAATTCATAAATGGACTTATATTTTGGGACGGATGTAGTAAATAAATAAGACGTGACAGTGAAACAAATAACAAACAACATACAACTAATGAATACACTTTCCAAACTACTATGAATATACAAGCCATTACCAGCTAATATTCACCTATATGCATGTGCTAGAGTGGAGCCGCCACCTCGCACCTTAACAATACAATAGTAGAAATTAGCAGGCATCATCACACGCAAATGCTCCATACATCACTGAATAATATATAATGGTAACTACATTTCCAAATCTTGTGATATTTACTTTAGGCTAGCCTACCTCAGAAGTAAAACTAAAGAAATACACACAAGAATAGGCATCATCACCACTAGAGACCATGTCAATATGATTTTTCTTCCATTCTTCTTTGGCAGTGTAATGCTAGGACTAAAAAGTTTAATCTTTCACAGCTCTTTATTCCTATCAACTTGTCTTTATTCCTATCAACTTACACTGCCCAACCGGTTCATATTACCATTCACAACATGAAGCCTACTTTCTAAAATATCTAGTTTCACAAAATGGGTCTAAGGGCTCGTTTGGTATTAGGTATTTGGGAATTAAGGAATGGTGTGAAAAATAAATAAATTGTTTGGTATGTTATTTAAGAAGAGGGGAAAAGTTTGACACTTTTAAAATTGATACTCATAATTTTGGGTGGTATCATATTTTCTTTATCTTTCATGTGGGTCATCCTTCTTCTTTCTATATAACTCTTTTTATCTTTCTCCTCTTTTTAAATAATATAATAATTTAAAATATTAATTTAAAACAATAAAAAAAGCAATATTTCATGTATAATTACTATTTTATTTTTGTCCTTAGAATTTTTCTCTCTCCTCTTTTTTCTTTCATTTTATACCAAATCCTATTCTAAACCAGCGATCATACCAAACGCACTCTAAAAAGAAAGTTCCACAAAATAAAAATAAAAAAATATAAAAAAAAATCCGAACACCCCATAATAAGTAATAACCATAAAAACATTGTTTAATTAAGATATTGTATTAGTAAATTAGAGGCACTTTAATTTTGGTTATACCAAGGGACAAATCTTCAAAATCCATTTAGTTTGATATAATTGTGGGGATTAACCTAAGATTAAATGGGGAAACATAAGTCCATGTTTTTTTTTTTTCCTTTTTTCTTTTTCTTTTTGTCTTTCTTATTTTGTCTTTTTTTTTTTTTTTTTTTTGTTCTTTCCCATTCACGTTAGCTCTTTTTTTTCTTTGCTCTTTCACTTCACGTAGGATTTTTTATTTTTTTTTTTTAATTCACTTTTCTTTTAGTTCACTTTTTTTTAATTCACTTTTTTTTAGTTCACGTTTTTTTTTCGCATTTATACGTTTTTTATTGTTTTCCTACGTTTTCGTCCGTTTTCATACGTTTTCGCCCGTTTTCATCAGTTTTCATACATTTTGTTCGCGTTCATACGTTTTCGTCCGTTTTCTTATGTTTTCGCCCATTTTCGCACGTTTCTGTCTGTTTTCTTACGTTTTCATACGTTTTCGTTTGTTTTCGTACGTTTTCGTTTGTTTTCATACGTTTCGTTCGTTTTAATATGTTTTCATCCGTTTTCTTTCGTTTTCGTCCATTTTTCATACGTTTTCATCCGTTTTAGACGTGTTTTTACGCTTTCATACGTTTTTGTCCATTTCATACATATTCATCCGTTTTCTTGCGTTTTCGTCCTATTTCTCATACATTTTATTCTTTTTTCATGTACATGTTTTTACGCTTTCATATGTTTTCGTCCGTTTTAATACATATTCTTCCGTTTTCTTACATTTTCGTCGTTTTCATTCGTTTTCGTCCGTTCTTCAATGTTTTGGCCATCCTCAGACATTTTCATACGTTTCGGAATATCACAAGTGATATTCTGTGATATTCAGAATATCACCCCAGTGATATTCTGAATATTACAAGGGATATTTGGAATATCACAAGTGATTAGCTGAATATCACATGTGATATTCTGAGTACCACAAATGATATTCTGTGTTTTTGGCCATTCTCAGACGTTTTCATACGTTTCGGAATATCACAAGTGATATTCTGTGATATTTAGAATATCACCACAATGATATTATGAATATCACAAGGGATATTCGGAATATCACAAGTGATTTTCTGAATATCACATGTGATATTTTGTGATTTTCTGAATATCCCAAGCGATATTCTGAGTACCACAAATAATATTCTGAATATCATAAGTGAGATTCTGTGATATTCAAAAAATCACAAGTGATATATATTCAGAAAATCATAAGTGATATTCAGAATATTACCAGTGATATTCAGAAAATCACAAGTGATATTATGAATATCAATTGTGATATTCTGAGTACCACAATTGTCTGCTTACTTATGTTTTCGTTCGTTTTCATACATTTTCGTCCATGTTCATATGTTTTTGTCTATTTTCATATGTGATACTCAGAATATCACTTGTGATATTCAGAAAATCACAAAATATCACATGTGATATTCAGAAAAACACTTGTGATAATCAGAATATCACTTGTGATATTCAGAATATCACTCGGGTGATATGCTGAATATTACAGAATATCACTTGTGATATTTTGAAAAATATGAAAATGTCTGAGAATGGCCAAAAACATTGAAAAACGGACGAAAACGAATGAAAACGACGAAAATGTAAGAAAACGGAAGAATATGTATGAAAACGGACGAAAACATTTGAAAGCGTAAAAACATGTATGAAAAAGGAAGAAAACGTATGAAAAATAGGAAGTAAATGACAGAAAACGGATGAAAATGAACGAAAACGTATGAAAATGAACGAAAACGCAAGAAAATGGATGAATAAGTATGAAACGGACAAAAACGTGTGAAAGCGTAAAAACACGTCTAAAAACGGATGAAAACGTATGAAAAATGGACGAAAACCCTTGTGATATTCAGAATATCCCTTGTGATATTCTGAATATCACTTGGGTGATATTCAGAATATCACAGAATATCACTTGTGATATTCTGAAACATATGAAAATGTCTGAGAATGGCCAAAAACATTGAAAAACGGACGAAAACGACGAAAATGTAAGAAAACGGAAGAATATGTATGAAAACGGACGAAAACGTATGAAAGCGTAAAAATACGTATGAAAAAGGAAGAAAGCGTATGAAAAATAGGACGAAAATGCAAAAAAAACGGATGAAAATGGACGAAAACGAATGAAAACGAACGAAAACGCAAGAAAACGGATGAATAAGTGATTGGTTCCCAAACGGTCAACTATTATCAACCAAGGAATTGGTCAACTAAAGTCAAACTATCAAGGACACAATGCAATTATCCAAGGAGTTTAGTGTATCCCCGGGTCGTTAAGTCCTCGAGGTGTGATATCCTGAAATAGAACGTATATGTGATCTGGAGGTGTGATATCCTGAAATAGAACGTATATGTGATCTGGTGATATTGAATGGGAAAGGGGGTTTTGAATGATTGTACAAAGAAAATAAAAGAGAATAGCTTTAAACAAGCTATATAAACAAAAACTTGAAATTAGAAAACCTGAAAACGTGAAAGGAATTAAAAACGTACGTTTAGTTTAAAAGAAACGTAAACGTATCAAAATAAAAAGTGAATATGATCAATATAAATCCCACAAATGTGAAATTTATATTTTTGGGATCCTAATAATAAAAGAAAATTATTGGTAAATTTAAATTATTTTTACAACTATTTATTTAATTATTATTAATTAAAAACTATTTTAAACTATTTAATAATACCCTAAAATACAAGAAAATAAGAAAATGACTTAGAAAAATGAAATTACAACTTAGAAAAATCTAAAATATTATAAAACTAATTTTAAAATTGAAAATATATTTATTACACTTTTTATGTATTTATTATTAATTAATTACTATTTATTATTTATTTAAAATGCACTAAATTATAAGAAATTAAGAAATAAACCTAGAAAAATGAAATTAAGACTTAGAAAAATCTGAAATAACCTAAAACTTATTTTAAAACTAAAATTATATTTTTAACACTTATTATCTATTTATTATTATATATTTACTATTTTTAATTACTTTTTAATCTAAATAAAATCTAATAAATACTAAATGACCTGAGAAAAATCTAAAACTTTTTATATAATTATTAATTAAATACAGAAACCTAGGAAAATTATAAAAACACTAATTGCTTAATAAAAATAAGCTAATAAGCAATAAGCTTCTTAAATAGAAGCTATCACTTAGCTTAAAATGATGTTTTTGTGTTTTTCTTTTTCTAGAACTATTTATATACTGATTTTAAGCAACTTTAATGAAAACAAAATTTTAGAACTTTAAAATAAGCTGAAATGAGCTTATGAGCTTTCACAGTTTAGCTTTTGGCTAACTTTGATGGTTTCAAGCCCAATTAAGCAATCAAACAAGCTTAACAAATGAAGACAGAAGCAAAATAAGATGTGAACAAGTAAATTGGACTGGAAACAAGCTTAATGGAACAAAGAGTAGCACTAATAAGCTTGTTAAAAGCAAATAAGCACTTCTAAATTCCCACAGTCAAACACTCAGGTCTACAGTCAAAGTTAAGGCCAAAATAAGCTTATAAAATAAGCTAATAAGCTCAAAATAAGGACTAAGATATTGAGTTTGGTTGGTGGGCTTTCCAAAAAGCCAAAGTTCATGGGCTAGTGCCCACAAATAAGCTCTAGAGAAGCTTATTAAAAAGCTAGGAATACACTGAAGAGTTAGTGTACACAGTAAATGGGACAAACAACAAGCTCCTTGCAGGCTTATTATATAAGCTGAGATTTTGAAAATAAGCACTGAAGTAACAAACTGGGTTGGAGATCTTTCCAAAAAGCCAAAAATCACAGTCTAAAGCTTACTAATGAGCTCTATAAGAGCTTATGAAATAAGCCAATTTACACTGAGTGATCAATGTACTGTGAGTTTTGAACAAAAAGTTAAGCCAAGTTTAGCTTATCAAATAAGCTAAGAAGCCTAAGATAAGACTAAATCCAGTAAGATTGCTTGCTAATCTATCCAAGAAACCAAATATCACAGAGTGAAGTTCACTAATAAGCTCAATAAGAGCTTATGAACTTGGTTGTTTACACTGATGGCTCAGTGTAGTATTTTAGTGATGATGATTTCATTGATCAAATTCATTAAGCAAATAAGCACCCAAATAGCAAGATAGCCAGTATGGCTTATGAAAACAACAAGAATTTCACACTAATATGCAATGAAGAACAAGCTAGGAGCTAATTAAAGTAGCTATCAAAGCTGTGCACAGGGCACAATTTTGAGAAACAGCTAAAAACAAAGCAACAAATAAGTAGTTTTAACAAGAAATAAAAAAATATATATATTCTATTAAAGATTAGCAACTAAATTATATTATCCTAAAAGATGACAAGCTAAAACCAAATATTAAGATAACAAGAAAATGCACAAGTTTATTCAAAAATTTACTTCTATGAAATTTGACTTTTTATTTTCTTGATACTTTGACTTAGGTAAGTTTTAATCACATTTAGATGTAATAAGTTTATAAGGGACTAAATTTAGCAGCTATGATAACTTATACACTGATTTGATGAGAAATGGTTTATGAAATTCCAACACTGAACTAGTAATCAAGCTAAAAAGCGAAATTTGACTTTTGATGAACTACTACTGGATTTTATGCAATATCTATGCTATATTATCCTGATGTAACATATCTAAACAGATAACAATAACAAATAGAGCCTTTGAGTCCTTGAACTCAGTTGATCCAAACAACCTTTTGAAAGGAGTTAACTGTGAATTTCAAAGCATATGAGGTCTATAGACCATAAAACTGAATTATGAGGTTATCTTATGTTAAAATGAACTTATATAAGTACTAAAAACACCACATACAATAGCTTAACACAGATATGACCAAGATGCTAAATATGACAGTTGAGAGTTAAATCAAGCAACTAAGCAAACTAGTGAACAAGCCAGTGTTATTAAGCATAAATATCATTCAAATATACTAATTAAGCATAATTTATCACAGATAAACAGTTCTAAGCTATAATACATTGGAAATGCAAAAATTGAAGAAATAGCTTACAAAAGATTAAGACAGAGAAATGAGTAACCAAGGACTCTAACCACTACCTATAGCCTCCCATAAGGCACTACACCCAAAGACCATCCATTATATCCTTGCTCCATTCTTCTTCTTCCCAAAAACTGATTTTTTTTATTTCTTTTCTATTTTCTTGATTTTTTTTAAGTATTTTTCTTTTCTGTTTAATACTGAGTTTTAAGGTCTCTAAAAGCTTATCTAAGCTTTTTCAGGAGCCTATGTTAGCTAATGAGTCCAATAAACAACAATATTCAACAATGACATGAAAATTAAAGGATACATTTAAGCATAAATTGAATTGGTAAAGATAGACTGAAAATGAGTTTATTACACACTGAGAGACTTAACTAAAGTATTGGAAAGCATAAATGACAATGTAATAAAGGAAAACAGTAAATGACGATAAGTAAATTGACAAATAAAAATATGCATCCTTCTTCCTTCTTTCTTTCTTGATATTTATTGAATTTCTTGACTCCCCACTTGACTCTGAGCATTTCCCACTTGAAATCCTAGCCATTGGTGCTCTGAAAGTAATCTCAGCCTTTGAATTCTGTTTTGGCGCCAAAAATCTCACACGTGGCTTGGGGTGGTTTATCTGCAATTAATGTTTATTGTTTGTATAGGTGAGTTGGGGAGACAAAGAAGATGGAGTTGGTAGTGAGCTGGGAAGGTGAGGTGGAAGAGGTGATGGTTTTGGTTTTTGCAGTGAGGTGGAAGAAGGAGAGGGAAAGGGGAAGGAGTTGACCGGGGTTTGACCCGGGTTTTTATTTATTAAAGGGTGTTGGGTTTGGGCCTACTGGATCACAAAACAAAAAGGGTAAATGGGTTTATGTTTATTGGGTTTGGATTTTTGGGTTTAGTATAAATAAAGTGGTCTGTTTTGTTTATATAAGGTTTAAGCCCAAGGACTAATTTTGTAACTTTCTGATTCTTGAAGGGCTGGACTTGTAACATTCCTAAGTTTATCAAAAGGGCTAAATTTGCAATAAATGAATAGTACAAGGGGTATAATTTGATAAATTTCCATTTTTAAAATACCCGAGGACTAAAATTGCCAATTTTGAAACTTGAGGGGTAAAAGTTGCCAATTTGTGAAAACTTTTATCCAGGGACTAAAAGTGAACATGTTTGATATCCCAAGGACTAATGTTGACTTTCATTCATTTTAAACCTTTAGGGACTAGTTTTGCCAATTTGTGAAACTTCAGGGACTGTAAATTTTGTAAACTTTGTTTGTTTTTCACCTGTTTTCAGTCCTTTTGTATCTGAATCACATAAAAACACATTCCAATGATATTTGTGGTATTTTGTGACTTTTCAAAGTGTTTTTGGCAGTTTTTATAGTCTAAATGTGAACAAAATAATTAGTATTTGCACACTCATCAATAAGTATGAAACGGACAAAAACGTATGAAAGCGTAAAAACATATGAAAAATGGACGAAAATCCCTTGTGATATTCTGAATATCCCTTGTGATATTTAGAATATCACTTGGGTGATATTCTGAATATCATAGAATATCACTTGTGATATTCTGAAACATATGAAAATGTCTGAGAATGGCCAAAAACATTGAAAAACGGACGAAAACGAACGAAAATGTAAGAAAACGGAAGAATATGTATGAAAACGGACGAAAACGTATGAAAGCGTAAAAACACGTATGAAAAAGGAAGAAAATATATGAAAACTAGGACGAAAACGAAAGAAAACGAATGAAAATGGACGAAAACGAACAAAAAGGCAAGAAAACGGATGAATAAGTATGAAACGGACAAAAACGTATGAAAGCGTAAAAACACGTCTAAAAACGGATGAAAACGTATGAAAAATGGACGAAAACGAAAGAAAACGAATGGAAACGTATTAAAACGAACGAAAACGTATGAAAACGGACGAACACGTATAAAAACAAACAAAAACGTAAGAAAACAGACGAAAACGTATGAAAACAAACACAATGTATGAAAAATGACAAAAACGGGCGAAAACGAACAAAAACTGTAAAAAAAACGGATGGAAGCGAAAAGAAAAAAACGTGAAGTAAAAAAAAGTGAACTAAAAAAAAAAAAAAAAAAAAAAAAAAAAAAAAAAAAAAACGTGAATGGAAAGAAAAAAAAAGGAAAAAAAGAAAAAAAGAAAAAAGAAAAAAAAGAATAATAAGAAAGACAAAAAGAAAAAGAAAAAGAAAAAGAAAAAAAACATAGGACTTATGTTTCACCGTTTAATCTTAAGTTAATTTTCACCATTAGATAAAAGTAGATGGATGGTCGGGATTTATCCCGCATCAAAATCATTTGAACTTTCTTCTAGTAAATTAATAACCGGGTACTTCATTAAATATAACTTGTCTTAACCAATCATGATTATTTTCTTGAAACATAGCCTTTTAAACCCTACAGTGCTCCAAAAGTGAGGCACCATTCACTATCTCACTACCAACCCCCACACCTCCACAGGGAGACAAACAACCGCCATGGAGACAAAGAACATGGATGAAAAAGATGCGTTGAAAATCGTGAAATGGTGGGTTGAAAGTCAACTCAAAGTCAAAAAAGCCTTTCGTGAGTCTCTTTTTACTGCTCTTGAAAGATATTCGTATTATGAAAAGGAGGACCCAAATGCTGCTGCTTTGTACGATTATGGATATTCTGCATATTTCGTCGACTGCCGTGTCGCTGAATTTTGGCATAAGGTACTCCCACTACTAGTATTTGTTATTATTACTATTATTTGTTTCAATTTTCAAACATGAAATGGCCACACCAACCTCCTTTTAAACTCATGTATTAGTCAGACCAAAAAGTCGGAAACCCATAAAAATTATTAAAAAACATACACCAACTTTTGTTTAGGATAAAACACGACATTTGGGTTGCTAAACGATATTATGTTTTTGTGTATTTGTGTTTTTGTTCACTCAATTTATATAACTAATGAGTTGAAAGACGAGAAAAGGAGTGTTTGTTTTAGCTTATTTGTAATTATCTGGCATAGGCGTATCAAACTATTGAAAAGCAAATAAGCTCGGTTTTTAAGGGCTTATGAGCTTGTGGCTTATTTAAGTTCATACGCTCGAGTTGATTAAGCTCATTTTTAAGCTTATTTTGCCGGCTTATGAGCTTATTAAACTTTTGATTAAGCTCATTTAGTAAGCCATAAGCTCACATTGATTAGCTCATAAGCCCAAAATTTTGAGCTTATGAGCTTTTCAAAAGTTCAATAAGCTCATAAGCCGGCCGAATAAGCTTAAACAAACACCTCAAAGTGTGTTATAAACTTCTCAAAATTCATATATGCCACCCAGAAAAATAATCTAATCTGAATGAATAAACAGCGGCTAACAAAGATTGTTCAGTTGAAGAGAAGATTACTTGTAGAATGATGTGTTTCAAACAAGGACAGAGCATTTTCAATTTGTAATAACTAAGATATGATAATTTACTGTAGAAATATGGTACGTTTGGTTAAGCTTATTTTATGTTTTGAAGGTTTTATGAAAAAACGTAATTAAGCCATTGTAAAACAAGCTTAGCAAAACATCCCTTACACTTAGACCATACAAAGTGAGTTTGTTTTTGGCTTGAGATTTAGTCATCAGTCTAGGATAATCTTTCCGAGCTGAGTTTTACCACTTTATGTTTATAGTTTTAGTAAATTGATGTTATGCACAAGATTCTAATACTTTTGCTCAAATTTTATCAGCATTTTGTTATGGAGGATAAAATACTACGACCTGTCATCCCAGATTCCGTCTTGAAAGCTTCTGGTCAAGTTGATATAAATACTGACCATATGGTTAAAGATGACAAGACTCGTGAACTTAAACACATTCTCGCAGTTCTCAATGATCTTTGTCCTGAACAGCTTGGTGCCAAGAATGAGTATGACATAGTGGAAACGATTACCAGGAATCCTCTCTTTGAGACTCAACTTGATGCGAACTCTGAGTTAGTAATTTTTCGTATAATTATCTATTACGTGTTTTGAAAAAGATGAGGTGTGCATTATATGATCTGAGATGCTTTCAGATATGTTTTGTATGCCTCACCAGAATAGCAATGTATTCATAGATGAAAAAACTGTTTTTCTTATAATTATCTATTCAACTCGTTGCCCTTCTAATTTATCTTTTTCTGTATATAAATGTTTTTTCTTGTCTCGTCTGAAAGAAAACACATCCCAAATCAACGTATTCATATATGAAAAAAATTGATACATTTGCCTTCAGCTCTTGCCTCTAAATCCTACATGTAGCATTGACTTGTGGTTGCAACGCTTTTTATTTGAAATCATTCAGGTACAAGTGCCTTGTAACAACAGCACACCAAATATTTGATCACTTTGAAGAGCTACACTATTTGAAAGGGTACAAGCTCCCATTTACTAGCGCTGCCATTGACGAGGCAGCCAGAAATGAGGTAATGGGTTTCAGTCATGTTTTATGTCTGTTTTCAAATTTGTTATTTGAAAGTTGAGTCTCTCTCAATTGCATCGTCTTCCACTAGTTTAGCACGCTCATCACTTGCACTGATAGATGTTTCTCACGTTTCAGAGATCTCCTCGGAAACATCTACTCAGTAGATTCACACTTGCACTGATAGAGCACTTTGTCGATCCTGATGACAAATCACATCAAAAGTATTCCCAAGTTTCAAACCTAGAGTTTCTCATGTTCCCAAGGGACGAGCAAATGTTAGGACAGTTTGCAAAAAGACTTTGTCTCGGTGAAGCAGTTTCGAAGGTTAGTTTTCATTTAATTTTATGTACGTCCGCGTTTTTTTAATTATTATATCATATAAACATACTGTGTGTAACTATCAAACATTTGTTTTTTTAAGGGGATTGTAAAGAATGAGTCACTTGCATACTTCATTGGGAGAGTATATCTATATTTGACACGTCTAGGGATAGATGAAAAATGTTTACGGTTCAGACAAAATCTCCCAAACGTGATGGATCACTATGCTGAAGATTGCTGGATGGCTGAAATCGAGACTTCTTGCGGTTGGAGTGAGTGTGTTTGGATTGCTGACAGATCTCATGTAAGCTTATTAGTTAATTAACATGTGAAGTTAGTAATTTCAAGCTTTTTATTGAAGTTTTGGATACATGTTTTTGCCTAGGAAAAAATGGGAGCGTCTCTTGAAGCAAAAGAAAAACTGGCACAACCTAAAAAAGTAGAGGTAACTTTTGTACATGTGAAGTTGTTGCTTGCGCTTATAAATTGAGCAAGCTGCTAATAAGTCGTGCATTTGTAGAAAGTGGTTATAAAACCAATTCACAAGGAGCTTCGTCATGCATTTGAAGGTGACCGTATTAAGGTTGTTGAAGCACTTAAGGTAAAGCAATTCCTTCTCACATTACGTCTTGCAAAAGTAATGTGAATACCAATTACATCGATCGTTTCGTGGCAGTTGCAGTCCATGTTCTTGAAATTATCAACAATATAATACTGTCAAAATTTGGTGTGTTTCATCGAAACTAAAAGAATTCTTATCAACGATAAAGGAATCTTGTTTTACAAGAAGAGGATTTGTTCTGGGTCAAAACTGGTGACGCATTAACACTTTTTTTAAATATTAAAAAAAAAACAATTTAGTCTATATTGCTAAAGGAAATGTAGTCTCTTTGTCCATAGTTGTATTCATGCTGAGAATGCTTTGGTGTTGTATGAAGTACAACTGCTAGTATGTTGGAAGCTTTTAGAAAAGTCATTACAAATTATCATCTGTCGAATGAAGTGATTAGAAAGTATAATGGGGATGTTTGGTTTACTGGTCAGCTTGCAATGTTAAAGGAAATGCAGTCTTACTGTTGTAAACTGTTTGTCTTTTGTGATTAATATATACTTAACCTTTTCACCAAAAAATAGAAAAAAAGAAAAACATTCAAGTATGCTAATTTGTGTTTTTACAAGTCAAGTTGACCCATTTTCACCTGAGCGGGTTGTAACAATTACTGTTTTCCTACTTTTTTTTCTTAGACGATGAATTATAAAGATGCTATGGCAATGAAGGCTGCTTTAGAGTCCAAAGGGGAGGTGCAATTTGAAATTTGCGCTCTTAAGAAGACTGTTACTATAAAGAAAAGCATGGTATCAATATCAAAGGAAACACAAAAAGTGCACCATAGGACTTTTAAATCTGCTGTGATTGAATCTTCATTCGTAATGGAGCGAATCATCTATTGTCTCTTTGAACATTCTTTCTACACAAGACCAGGTAAAGCTGGAGAAGAAGACATACATGTATTCGGTTTCTCCCCTCTTGCGGCACCTGCTCAATGTCTCATCTTCTCATTGGCTCCGGATCAGCAATATGAGGAAGTTGCTAAACAAATTGAAGATTCGCTAAGTGCAGCTGGAATTTCAAATGGTGTCTATTCTTGGGGTATGTCTTTGATATAATATTTTTGTTTTCATTTTCAGAGGTGGAAATGTTGACTCATTCACTTGTGAATGGATCAGTTTGGGTTACGTTTTATTTCTAATTGGTGCACCAAGTTAAATCTAAGAATTTAACTTAGATGTAAACGATTAAAATGGGTTGAACAGGCTGTAAGGCCTCTAATTATTTATAAAAAGATTGTGAGAAAGTGTTTGTAGATTAACCTAAACCATTTTGAGTTTTTGACCCTTAAACAGCTGTTTTTGTAATTTACAATTAACATGAATACAATTTGCCACCTCTGGCGATTTTTTACCTTTTGACCTTGTCAATACATGAACCTGTTAAACAAATGGGGTTTTTATCAGACATAAGATCAAATTGTATAGAGTATTAAAAGTAACTATCCCATTTTTCTATATTTCTGATTACGCCAATAGAAGTTTCAATGAAGTCGCATATCTGAATTTGAAAACTTGGCCATTTATGCGAAATTGACTTGATTGCACAAACAATAAGAGCCTAATATCTTACTCGTAATATATAGATGATTCAACAATAGAGCTACAATACAAAGCAGCAGATGCAACTGGTGTGCTATTCAGTATTACCATGGTTTCAACATCATCAGTGACAATTCGTGAGCGGGATACTCAGGATCAAATATTTGTGAGCGTGGAGAAAGTGGCAGCAGTGGTGAAGGATCTTTGTGAGGGACGGAGCAAATGGGCGGATGTTTTAAAGAAATACCCTGCTGCACTAGGGGCGGACAGGACCACCTTAAGTATAGAGACCATTTAGAGGCTCTGTATTCAAAAGCATTTACTACTAGTTAGTATTACTGATCAACCATGTGAGTAACAATATTTTTGAAGCTATGAAAGTATGAATGCTAGAAAGACTCGACTGTAATTACTCTAAGTATTGGTTAATACATATGGTTGATGTTTTGTTATATTACCGCAACTTTTTTATATTAGTCCCGACCCGATTGGCACGAGACATCGACCGAGATTGGTTGACCAGTTCATTTCTTGACTAAATCAAGGAACCACCTTAGTTTTTCGGTTGTTGTGGGCACCATTCAATTTTCAAAGATGAGTGAAGAGCAGTAAATTATATGTAATGCTGCCTTTGTCGTGTTGAGCAACAAACAGGCTTACTTTATTGAACAAAAAACAGGCTTACTGATGTAGGAGATGTTAAGAAATTGTTCTTCTTAGTTAATAACCTAACCAACATCCGATATAAAACAATTTAAGAATAGAAAGATCCTTTGACATGAGCACATGACAAATAGCTGAACTAATTCTGTGCAAGTATTGGTACAGCAGCAACAATATGGATGAACGCAACAAACGTTGATCTAATCTGTCCGATATGTTTGTGGTGAAAGAAAACTGCATTCAAAGCTGTTAGAGGATGGGGTACGGTGGTGCCAAAGGTGGCGCCATCACTACCAGCCCAAAAAGACCGACGGCGCACCACACCGTCCCTCGCGCCACCGCTTCTGGCGCCGTCCCAACGGCGCTGCGCCATACTATTTTTTTTTCTTTTCTTTTTGGCTGGGAGATAGCATGCAACGGTCACATTTTTTTGAAAAGGGGAGATAGCATGTAACGGCTATATAGCCGTTTATGTGGTAGAATTAAAAAAAAAAAAAAAAAAAAAAAAAAAAAAACAACTTATAAATACCACTTATCATCTCATTCTTCACACACACTTCCAATATATTATCTACTTCCATTCAAAATGAATCCAAACTCACCATGGATCAACCAAATGTTAAACAATTCGACGAACCAAATGCCGGGGTCGTCTTCGAATCCCGGTCAATATCCGGGATCGTCTTCGAATCCCGGTTACTATCAACTTCCAAGCCCCATTTATGAATCCCGACGAGCTAGCATTATTTAGTCAATGGAAATACAACAACAACAACAACAATTTAATCAATTTACACAAAGTCAACCAACAAGCCAAGCCATCCCTTCTCAACCAAATTCGGACCATGGTTCGTATTTTGATGTTAACGAAGTCGAAGAGGAACAAGAAGATAAAACGGAGTCGGAGGAAGAAGTTGTTCCGACACCGACCTCAAAGAAAGATGTAAAGAAGTTTAATACGGTTGTTGATGAAACAACGACTATGAGTGGAGAAGGTGATAAAGATTTTATGACTCGTTGTCACGTTTTGTTTAGAAAAATAACGGGATATGAATTCAAACACTTGAGCGCTTGGAGCTTTTTGAAAGACAAGCACAAGTGGAAAAATCCCGACTCGACTTTGGCAAGACGTGCTCGTCTTCGGTCCACGCGAGAGGAGCCTGAGCATTTTGGAGCCGACGAGTTGCCAAGGCCAGACGGCATGTACCGGATTTCTAAGAGCCAACGTTCGTCAAACTCGACCGCTAGTTCCGGTTCAAACCCGGCTTTGTTTCAAGAAATGTTGGCTCAATAAATCGAGTTAGACCGCAGGGATTAAATGTGAATGCAGGGACTAAATGTGAAGATGAGCTTAAGTTGAAGGGTACCTGAGCAAAGGTTTAGAAGTACAAAGGAGCAGCTGTATATATAGTCTTTATTTGTTTTAGGGTTTTATATATCGTTGCTTATCTCTCTGTATTGCTCTTTAAGTTGAAGAACACATTGTAGTTGTTTGGTTATTCTCTTGTTTCTTTCTGTGTAATTGTTGAACTCAAAACCAGTAATCACATTTGAAGTGATTGACTGATGTTGTGAATAAAATAAGTGGGGAGGTTGGTTGAATTCATAAATCAAGCTGTTTTTATTGATCTTTGTATACTTTTCCACATGGTATTACAGTCAGGTTGGCTTTGATACAAAGATCGATTGATTAAAAATTTTCAAAAAAAATTAGGGTTTCAAATTTTTTTTGGGGCTTTTCAAAATTGTGACTGGATCTGTGTAGATCTTGTGGTGAATCGTGTTTTGGGTGGTTGAATCTTGTTTTTTGGGGTTCAATTGCTGATTAATTAGAGAACGCAATTTTAGGGTTTCTAAAATTTGGGGTTTTCTGATTCTTGGTGTTTGGTTGAGGTTAACACGTGTTAATCAGTGGTATTTCGTTGTTGGTTTCTTCAAGATTAGGGTTCTCTGTATCGAACTCTAATTCAGGGGTTTTGTTATTTTCTTGATTTGATTAATATTTGTGGTTAGTTTGTTTAGATATCTGTTGATTTCTAAATACTCTTAACTAGTATTAATTTTTCTTGATTATTTCAGGTTCTTGGTACTATTCCGCTGTGCTGATTGGATTCTTGATCTTCTTGATCAATTGTTTGCTTGGTTTGCGTGTTGTAACACCTCTTACACCCTTTTCTTTAGGTTTTTTTTGTAGTAATTGCATGAGACGAATTGTAGGTTCAAGGGATTGTTTGTGAGGAGTTATTGATTGTTGGGATTATTTGTGTTTGTGGAGATATAAGGTGTATCTGGTTTTGTTTTTTTTTTCTTTGTTGGTTTTTTGTTTCTTCATCATGGTTGTTGGTGGTGAAGAAGCAGGGGTTCAGGGTTGAACAAACTGGATCAGTTTGACCCATTGTTCTTGCATAGTAGTGACACTAGTGGTATTCCTTTAATAAGTTTTAAATTGGAAGTTATTGAAAATTACAAAGTTTGGTCAGCTGCTGTAAAATTGGCTATTCATACTAAAAACAAACTTGGTTTTTTAAATGGTACACTTGAGAGGCCTGCTAAGACTGGTTTTTTGCAAGAACAATGGGATAGGTGTAATTCTGTGGTTTTGTCTTGGATTCTTGTATGTGTGTCTCAAGATGTGTTTATGGGACAAGTTTTCTCTAATAATGCTAAAACTGTATGGGATGAATTAAAAGAAACTTATAGTAAAGAAGATGGTTCTATAATATTCAATATGCATTATGAAATTCATTCTTTCACTCAAAATTGCATGCCACTTTCTGAATACTATCTTAAGTTCAATGCTATGTGGAGGCAATATGACTCCCTTGTGGATTTGCCTGCCTGTACTTGTGAAGGTTCTGAGAAACATAAGAAACATAGTCAACTTATCAAGTTGATGCAGTTTCTGGGGTTGGATGAGGTTTATGCTCCTCTTAGGAGCATTATTCTCACCTCTGATCCAATCCCTGATGTGAAAAGTGCCTTTGCTACTTTGTCTAAAGATGAGTCTCATAGGAGTACTCAATCTTCTTCTGGTTCCAAACACAATAACTCTGCATTTGCATCTAAATTTAACCAAAAACCTAATGAGTGGTCTATGAACAAAAATGTGAACTCTAATAATCAAACTAGAAGACTTAATAGGCCTAACTTGGTCTGTACTCATTGCAATATGAATGGCCATACTGTTAATAGGTGTTTTGAGTTAGTTGGGTACCCTGTTGGTTTCAAAAAGAGACCTAATAATTTTTAAAATTCTGCTAGCAATAACTCTGTTTCAGGTCATAAGGATCAGTCTACTGTTTCATCTAATTCTTTCACTGATGATCAGTATAAGAAACTAATGGCTTTGATCACTGAGAAATCTGGATCTGGTTGTATACCTGCAAATGTTGCAGGTATGAACTGTGTCATCAGCTTTTGCTCTTCTAGATTTTTTAACCACAATTCCAACATAAGCACTTATAATCTCTACATTGGTTGGATTGTTGACTCTGGTGCAAGTCAACATATGACTTACACTGTTGTGAACATGTTTAATCTTGTTGATGTCTCAAAACTTAAAATGACTGTTGGTCATCCTAATGGGACTAAAGCTATTGTTACTCATATTGGAAGCTTAAAACTTACAGATAAAATTACTATTCACAATGTCTTGGTAGTTCCTAACTACCAAGTCAGTCTCTTATATGTCCATAAACTTAATAAGGTGAACAAATATAGAGTGATTTTTGATGAAGATACTTGTCTTGTTCAGGATTCTGTTCTAAGGACCCAAGTAGGGACTGGTAATCTCAAAGATGGGTTGTATTTTCTTAATACAGGTATAAAATTCACTAATAATAACATTCAAGTATGTTGTCTGTCCAAATGTATTTGGCACAACAGACTTGGTCATCCTGCTGACCAAGTTCTTAACATACTTAAACACAAAATTGCTTATAAAGTTGACTCTTCTGCTGAACCTTGTGAGGTTTGTCATAAGGCTAAGCAAACCAGAAAACCATTTCGTCTAAGTGATCACAAACCAATGTCATAGGACAATTGGTTCACTTAGATGTATGGGGTCCTTATAAGGTTCAAAGCAGAGAAGGATACAAATACTTCTTAACCATTGTAGATGATTTCTCTAGAGCTGTTTGGGTATTTCTGTTGAGGGGGAAATATGAAGTGTTCCAAAACATTGTTCATTTCTATAATTTGATTAAAAATCAGTTTGATAAAACAGTTAAGGTGTTTAGATCTGATAATGGAACTGAGTTTATAAATCAAAATATGGAAAAGTTTTGTAAAGATAATGGCATTATACAACAAACTTCTTATTCTTACACTCCTCAACAGAATGGTATAGCTGAGAGAAAGCATAGACACTTACTCAATGTTGCTAGGGCCCTCATGTTTCAGGGGGGATTCCTTTAAATATGTGGTCTGAGTGTGTTCTAACTGCTGTTTACCTGATTAACATGTTACCCAGTTCTGTCTTATCTGGAAAATCACCTTATGAAATCATGTATAACATTGAACCAAACATCTCTCATTTAAAAGTTTTTGGATGTCTTTGTTTTGCTACTGTGTTGAACAATTCTGATAAGTTTTCATCTAGATCTGAAAAATCTGTGTTCATTGGTTATTCTTTTGAAAAAAAAGGATATAAGTTGTTTAGTCTTGAAAATAAGAAAATTTTGTTTTCAAGAGAGGTTACATTTTATGAAACAGTGTTTCCTTTCAAAAATAAATCTGAAAATAAAGATTTTGAGTTCCATTTTCAAAACACAGACAGTTCAAACTTCTTTAATCATTTTCTAGATGATGAAAATTTGTCAGATGAACCCTATGATGATAAGAGAGATAAGAAACCTAAGAAAAGTGAGAGCATAGACCCTTTATCATTGAGAGGTACTGAAAATACTGGTTTCACTAAAAAGGGTGAGGTGGTGCATCCTAGTGAATCAGCAGAAGCAGCCAATGATGAAAAGGAGAATGTCACACTTGAGGAAAATGTAAACCAATCTGAGGGTGATGACTATTACTATGATGAGTTTAATAATTTGTTCAATGAACCTGTGATTGTGACACCAAATAAACAGAACATTCAAAGAACATATGTTAGAAAGTCTTCTAGGAAAACTCAGATGCCTGTGAAGTTAAGTGATTATGAGGTTGATACTAAAGTGAAGTACAACATAGATAAACATGTTAATTACTCTAAGTTGAGTGATGAAAATTATAACTTCTCTACAAGTTTGAATAAAATATCAGAACCAAAGACTTATAAAGAAGCTGCTAAAAATCCTAAATGGATTGAAGCAATGAATCTTGAAGTAGAGGCACTTAACAGAAATAAAACTTGGGAAGAAATCACTAAACTTCCTATTGGCAGAAAAGCCATTGGAGGAAAATGGGTTTTCAAGATTAAGTATAAGTCTAATGGTGAGGTTGAGAGATATAAAGCAAGATGGGTTGCCAAAGGTTATAATCAAAGAGAATGTGTTGATTATGATGAGACTTTCTCACCAGTTGTGAAAATTGTTACTGTGAGGTATTTGTTATCTGTTGCTGTGCATAATGGTTGGTCTGTTTTCCGAATGGATGTGAATAATGCTTTTTTGTATGGTGAACTTGATGAGGATGTGTATGTGTGTTTGAAGATTCTGATTGGGCTAAATGTAAGGTTACTAGAAAATCTGTTACTGGATATTGTGTTTTTCTGGGTAAAAATGTTGTATCCTGGAAAAGTAAGAAACAATATATGCTTTCTAAATCTTCTGCTGAGGCAGAATATATAGCAATGAATACTGTAACTTGTGAAGTTATTTGGATTCAGAAAATTCTTGCTGAATTGAACATTGAAACATCTCTCCCAGTTCCTTTGCATTGTGATAACAGTTCTGCTATACAAATAGCTGCAAATCCTGTTTTCCATGAGAAAACAAAACATTTTGAGATTGAATTGTTTTTCTTAAGGGAAAAAGTTGCTGCTGGTGTGGTTAAAACTGTGAAAGTAAAATCTGTTGATAATGTTGCAGATATTTTTACAAAAGGATTAAGTGTGGAGGAGCACAGTAAGTGTAACACCCCCAATTCATGGTTGCAGCGGAATTCAAACTGGGTGTTACTCGACGGCACAATAGTCACAATAATAGAAAACGAACTCCAATTGAGTTGTTTTGAAAGATTTATCATTCAAATTGTATAAATATCAGAGGTTACAAAATGAGGTCCCAAATGGTTCCATGTTTACAATGTATAATAAATGTGTTTTTGAATGATAATAAAATTTATAGCCCTCTTGAGTATCCGTGCCATTCCGTGCCATCCTTGATCGTCATGAACCTGAAATACATGCTTGAGAGGTCAACACAAAGGTTGAGTGATATTCATAGAGTTTGTTTAATGTTTGAACACAATATGTTGGTAGTGTGAGTTATAGGCTCACACCAATGTTTGGAAAGCAAAATAGGTAGGCTATGTTGTTATACGCCCATAAAATGTATTATACACTAAGCTTATGACACCATAACGTTAACGTGTACCAATATCGATCGGCAGATTTATCCCGGTAGGTACTTTGCTAACATACCTAAATCTCAAATATTAGTGCATTTGTTTGAACTTCGTCAATACAAATGGGATTCGTCAATCCCAATAGGCCTATTCACAATATTTGCGCTCACTATTGCTAGTGATTAAATGGTTCATAATAAGGGATCTCGGTTTAGCAAGGCTGGTACTTAGTGATAATAAAACAATCAGGCAAGCATACAATTTAAAAACATTGTGCTCGGTTAAAATAGCATGTATTCCCCCCAAGGGTTTGTAAAACATTGAAGTAATGTAAAGTGGGGCTATGAACTCACCTTAAGTAAGATAGCAAGTAATGAATGTAACTGTTGAATCGTGAAGGTTTCTACGAGCAACCTATAATCGAATGTTGCGACTTAGGATCGGAGTAAAGAATATGAAGTAGTGCCTATATATATATATATATCTTGCATTTAGTCAATGATGTGGTATGATGTATAATGTAAGTCTTTGAAAGAAATGATTCATGAAACATGTATGTCTTGTATATCGTTTACTACCGTTCGGGCCGACATAATTCAGAAGTCATGTTAGTAAGCGTTCGAGGAGCCAGGACACTTTAACTCGTAAATCCACAACTCATCTCGACGGCTTACATAATGAACTCCTCACATGAGGCTTCCTACTATTGTAGTAGTTGATGAAATATATAGATATAAGTTTTGATCCGAAATGTTACATGTCCGATATTTGAATAAACTTAGGAAAGTTTATTTGTACATGAAGATTGTTATTAGGGATAGTTTCATAAGTCTTGAATGACCATTTTCTCTTGGTAATATCTCATGGTTTCCTTTTAAGTGAAGTAGATCCAAATTGCTTGTTCATGTTATCGCCTAATTCATTGTTTCATGTTTACGCCTATGTAAGTTGTTATGGTCATTTCGTCATGGTCTAGCCATGACCCTTAGTCCTTGTTTCAAGGTCATGAGACACAACCTTGGCTCTATCCATGGTGGTGGTCTTGATTATAGGTCATAAGACCCCTTTGGTCTTCATAAACCATAACCTATATGTAATGACTTTGTCTAAAAATGGGCTGTTTAGAATTTGAAGAAATTTATCACTCGGAAAGCGTTTTCAGGGCTCGAGCTTCTTTGTTCCTGAATGAAAACGTCGTTCCGGACAACTTTCGTGTTTTAACTTTTTGATGAATCGGACCAGAAGTGGGACTTTCAAAACCCAAATTTGATCAGAATGGTATTTGGCAGTTTTGCCGGAAATCTTTGGTAACTTCAAATGGGCGTAACTTTTGACTCGTATACTCGTTTTGGGTGGTTCAAATTGCTATGGTTTCCTTGTTAAGTCCTCTACTGTAATATGTAATAATCCAATATCATATTTTTACCATTTTGATCAGGTTATACCAACAAAGTCACTAGTTTACTTGTTTTATGAACTTATATTAACAATCAATTACAACAACTTGTTTTACTCACTTTTATACATCATGGACATGATAACAAGACAATATATAGCACAAATAATATGTAAATAACATGAACATGATTATTTAACAAGAATCAAGTTAGGGTTTGGCTCACAACTTTTGGCTTTCAAAGATGAAAGGAAGTTAACATGTAAGGATAGGACTTTGATAGACTTGCTTCAACCCTTTTTCACTTCATGCAATCTTTCTACCCTTGGTATTCTTGAAATAGATGTAATGAAAGTTGAGGTGAATTGAGTGGATTTAAACTCAAGAGAAATCACCAAGTATATTAGGGATTGGAAGAGTTTTGGTGAATGATATTCTAACTAGGGTTTCTACCTTGAAGAATCACTTGAACCTTGCTAGAAATTAGAAGGAATTAAGCTAAGAATGGGATGGTTATGGGGTTGGGGATGCACGGCACAAAGAAGGGGATGGGGGGCTTTTATAGGGTCTTAAGGAGGTTACTTCCATTGACTTGTCAACCCTTGGTGAGCAAGTTGAACACTTGTCATCATCTCATGACACAAGGCATAAGATCAAGCCACATGGGTGGTGAGTCCCCCCTCCTAGGCGGTTCACAAGCTTGGGGGACAAGGTGTGGACTTTGCTTGGTATTATCCTAAGTATTAGGAAGAGTTTTGACTCCGGGAAATGACAACCGTAAATGATTAGGCCTCAAAACGTAAAACCGGGTGTCGTAAAATTATGGAACTTGAAAGTATTGTTAAACATGTCCATATAGTCCATAATAAAATATAAAATGAGTGGTAGGTTCTATCGGGTGCTAAAACCCTGCTAAAAACTGGAAACACGGGTCTAAAACGCGTAATACGTAAAATGTACGAATATTGCGTAAAATTGAGAAAAGTAAAATATTACTTTTCTAATAGGTTATAAATGATTTAAAATGACTTATAATGTCTAGACTGGGCTCAGTCTAGTGTCGGTTGGTATTAAATGTCTTTTAGACATCAAACCGAAAGCCTAAAAATCAAGGAATGACTTATAATGTCAAGGAATGATTTTTGGTCAAAGGAGGAGGGAAAAATATGTTGACTTTTTCTGATAAGTTGAAAACTCAAATAGTCTTAGAAACTCGTTTTGTGGTCTAACGGTTAATCGCCCATTCGGTTAAGCGTGCTCATGTGAGAGTAGTACCGACTTGGGTGACCTGCCGGGAAGTCTTTGGTCATGTTTTTCTCAGTCACGATTAATTCTCAAATAAATCATGAGTGTGTCAAACATTTTCCTGATGCGGGGTCACTTAACGCGGTCGAGTTTCGTTGTACGTAGAATTTCTGAATGACGTTTTACCCTAAAACGTGTAATTCCTTAATAACTTTCAAGAAAATGATCTGACGAATGTCAAACATTTAATTTGCCATGGAAATGATTTATCACTCGATAATATCAAATAAAAATCAACTTTCGGGAAAGTATCGGGAAAATGAATAGTAAAAATGAATAGTGAAATTTCCGGGAATGGTAATTAACCTGAAATTGCGAATTGTTACAGTAAGTTTTGTGATAATCTTGGTTTGTATGATATGTACAAGGCTGAGATTAAGTTGAAGGGTACCTGAGCAAAGGTTTAGAAGTACAAAGGAGCAGCTGTATATATAGTCTTCATTTGTTTTAGGGTTTTATATATCGTTGCTTATCTCTCTGTATTGCTCTTTAAGTTGAAGAACACATTGTAGTTGTTTGGTTATTCTCTTGTTTCTTTCTGTGTAATTGTTGAACTTAAAACCAGTAATCACATTTGAAGTGATTGACTGATGTTGTAAATAAAATAAGTGGGGAGGTTGGTTGAATTCATAAATCAAGCTGTTTTTATTGATCTATGTATACTTTTCCACAGCAAGGATCGTGGCAGCACAACAAGCTCGAATCCGGGCAAGATATCCTACCGACAAAGAATAGGCTTTTATTTCTATATAATGTACTAGGTTTTAATTTTATGTTTTTTTTTTTTAAATGTAATGTGTGTTTTTTAATATGTAATGTGTGTTTTTAATAATATGAATGAAGTTTATTTAAGTTTATAATTTGTATATTTTAATTTTTGTAAAAAAAAAAAAATTGGCCAACGGCACCAGAAATTCTGGTGCCAACGGATACCCTTGAAATGTGGTGCCGTGGGATTTCTGGTGCCGTGGAGCTTTTTGTTGACGTGACAGCAAAAAATGCCCACGGCACCAAGCCGATGGCACCACAGTACCTAGTGCTCTTATAGGTATTTACAAATATTAGCCTTCACCTTAATTTCATACTCAGTTCAAATATCTGAACAAATAAAATTTGATTTCAATAGGAAAAGTCATTTTCGCCACATGTAAAAGTTGAGGTAATTGATAGGTCAATTAAAGTAAAATTTAGTCTAATATTTATATCTATACTACTTATAAAGCATATTACACATTCTCTTTTATTAATTTTTTAAGATTTCCATATTTAGATTTTAAGTAAATTACAAGATACAAAACATAAAGCACAAGTATGTAAAGCACAAAATATTAAAGTTATCATATCTCTTACATATGTACAATCAATACACCCCTAAACCAATTAATACAAGTTAAAAAAACATAATTTACAAGTACTTAAAGCACACATAAAACTTAAAAACACTATTCTAACATATACAATTAATACACAATTTAATTCACCCCTTCACCAAAATATACAACTATTAAACCACAATATACAATCTAATCAAGCTATTTGGTACAAGTCTATTATTATTTACTTCCGACGCTAATCCTATTTCACATCTCACAACTCAGCCTACAACCTCATGGTTACAAACCCATCAAGAAATAACTATCAAGTCTTGAATACAAAAGAAAAAAAAAAATATTCATAAAATAAACAAGATCTCAGATTTTTCTTCTTTCGTATGTTATAATTAATTCGTAGACCTCAAAAATCAAACCACACAAAATAACTATCATCATAGATCTGTGAAGAGATCAAACTCTTCTTATTTATATCCGAAAAGAAAGAAAGTTGTATAACAAATTTTTGTTATAAACTTTCTTGGTTTCGTTCAAAAAAATTGTCATACAAAACGAAGAAGAGAGGAGATGGTAGGCGGGATGAGTTGTTTATCGGTTTGAATTAATGATATATGATTTGATCTATGATAGAGCGATTTGAGGAAAGGTTTGGGAGAAGCAGATCTGAAGAAGAGAGGAGATGGGAGGCGGATTGTTTTATGTGTGTGTGTGTGTATCACGGTTTTACTAATGAGTAAAAGTGTTGTTTCTTGCAATCCACCGACCCACAAAGTTCAATGGGTTAATCAAAATACCATTTATTGGGCTTTCTCTTATCTTTAATTTCTCTAATGATATTAAGCCCATAATCATACTAAAAGTCCATTAATCCCATTAAATTCACGAGTAGTATTTTGAGCAGCAAAACTAACGAGCTATCTTCAGAATTTTTCTTCCAATTTAGTTATTTGCAACTACCCGTTAATGTCAACCACTACGACCTCCTACATCGTCAAACAACCAATATCCGCCTATTTGTCACCGCAACAATGCATTGACAATCACATAACTTTTTAACTCCTTGCAATTATACTACTGTATTAATTAAAATTATTGTTATTCGTAAAGTAATTATTAAAAAAAATATGGCCGAATAACATCACATTACCCGAAGATATAGTCACAGGGTACCCGCCGCCGCATCGCGCAGGTACCCTGCTAGTTAAATATAAACTCTATGGAGTGTTTGTTTAAATTACAAAACTGAAAATTTTATACTTAAAAACAAAAGCTAAAATAAACTAAACTTAAGATTAAATAAGATTTTTCTTCTTCTTTAAAGTTGATTGAAAAATTTATTGTGCAATTGAAATAGGGTTAATGATTTAGAAATGTATCTAACTTGTTATTTTTTTGTTGTTCCGTGCAGTCATTTTATTTTTTGCTATTAAAACACAAAGTTCTCAAATTTCAACATTCGTGTGTATTTTGTGACCATTCTACTCTTACTTCTTTCAAATTTTGAAAGGTAAAATGGCCATTTAACATGAACAAAATACACACACAGGTCGACATTTGAGAGCTTTACGTTTTAATAGGAAAAAAATGACTACACGGAGCAACAAAAATTGATAAGTTATATGCATTTTCAAGTAATTAACCCATTGAAATATAACATTAGTTTACATTTAACTCTTCAATTTTTTTTTATTTTTTTTTTTATTTATTTATTTTTTTTTTAATTTTTTATTTTAAGGTTAATACATATTACTTATCAACAAATTATCTTTACAAATCAAAATGCGAGCTAGTACTTTTTAAACGTACCAAAAAATAATAATAAATAATAGAATAAAAAATAAAAATAAAGGGGCAATGAAACAAATAACAAACAACATACAACTAATGAACACACTTTCCAAATTACTACTTCTTATGAATATACAAGCCATTACTAGCTAATATTCATCAAAGCATTCTACTCAATAACTACATTTTCCATTAATCCTACAAACTGCATATGTTAGAGCGCAGCTGCCACCTCACACCTAAACAATACAGTTGTAGAAATGCAGGCATCATCGCACGACCATACATCACTATTGGATAATATATAATGGTAACTACATTTCCAAATGAGGAATGATACATTCATATAATATTTATAACAAAATTACACATACATGTGACAATGAATTATGGATAGTGAAAAATAAGAAAAAGAAAATGTAGAGATTCCTACGGCCCAGCATCTCACCAAGTCCAACATATAAGCCCAACTGAGGTTCCATTCTAAAACCAATTGGTGATAGAAGGAGTAGCCCACCAAGCTTATATGTTAACATTGAGATTATAATTCAACCGATGTGGGATTGGGTTTGTACACCCAACATAGTACAATATAATTGGTCCATCATATTTGACACATCATTGTGTGAATGCAGCTTTTCTCTTTCCAATTACCGTGATATTTACTTTAGGCCAAACTTGCAGCCCACCTCACAAGTAAAGCTAAAGAAATACACACAACAATAGGCATCAAAATATGTCAATATGATTTTGCTTCCATTCTTCTTTGGCATTGTAATACTAGGACTAAAAAGTTTAATCTTTCACAGCTTTTTATTCTTAACAACTTACACTGCCCAACCGGTTCATATTACCCTTCACAACATGAAGCCTACTTTTTGAAATATCTAGTTTGACAAAATGGGTCTAGAAATCTTTCACAAAATAAAAAAATTAAAAGTAAATAAATTAAGGGTACTTCATTAAAAACAATTTTTGTCTTAACCAATCAAGTTTCTTTAAATGAAACATAGACCTTAAAACCCTACAGTGCTCCAAAAGTAAGGCAACATTTTACCAACCCCCACACCACAGGGAGACAAGCAACCGCCATGGAGACAAAAAACATGGACGAGAAAGATGTTTTGAAAATCGTGAAATGGTGGGTTGAAAGTCAACTCAAAGTCAAAAAAGCCTTTCGAAAGTCTCTTTTAAAAGGTCTTGAAAGATGTTCGTATTATACCAAGGTGGAGGACTCAAATGCTGCTGCTGCTTTGTACGATTATGATTTTGCTGCACTTGTCTTGGACTTACGTGTCGTTGAATTTTGGCAAAAGGTACTCCCACTACTAGTATTTGTTATTATCACTATTATTTGTTTCAAACCTCAAGTGGCCACACCAACCTCCTTTTAAAAAACAAAGGTTTATTGATTTGAGTATGTGTCGTTGTCGTTTCAAAACCCGTGTATCAGTCGGACCAACTTTTGTTTAGGATAAAACACGACATTTGGGTTGTTTTAGCTTATTTGGCTGGCATAGGCATATCAAACTATTGAAAAGCTAATAAGCTCAGTTTTAAGGCTTATGAGCTTATGGCTTATTTTTAAGTTCATAAGCTCAAGTTGATTAAACTCATTTTTAAGCTTATTTGGCTGGTTTATGAGCTTATTAAACTTTTGAAAGCTTTATGAGCTTATCAACTTGAGCTTATAAACTTCAATAACCTATAAGCTCACACCGACAAGCTCATAAGCAGACCAAATAAGCTTAAACAAAACACCCAAACCTTAAATATTGAGCTTATAATCAATAAGCTGGACAAATAAGCCTGAACAGACACCTCAAAGTGTGTTATGAACTTCTCAAAATTCTCCAGAAAAATAAGCTAATCTGAATGAATAAGTAGCGGCTAACAAAGATTGTTCATTTTTAAAAAAATATTACTTGTAGAATGAATTGTTTTAAAAAAGGAGAGAGCTTTTTGCAATTTGTTAGAACTGAGATGTAATAATTTACTGTAGAAATATGGTACGTCTGGATAAGCTTATTTTATGTTTTAATAAAGTTAATGTGATGAGCCATTTGAGAGTGTTTAGATAAGGTTAATATTCCACGCTAACCTTCCTGAAAGGGGAGGGCCTTACCCGGTTTGAGTCTGTGGCGGTGGGCTCAACTCCCGTGGATTAGTCGGCCAAAAGGTCGGAAACCATGGTTACCCAGGATAAGGTTAATATTGTGGCGGTATTAACTTATTTGGGAAGAAAATTGAGAAAAGTCGAAGCTGTTTATTGAAGGTTTTGTGGAAAAGCTTAAGCCATTGTAAAACAAGCTTAGCCAAACATCCCTTACAGTTAGACCATATAAAGTGAGAGTTTGTGTTTGGCATGAGAATTAGTCATTAGTCTAGGACAATCTTTCCTAGCCGAGTTTTACCACTTTATGCTTATAGTTTCAGTAAATTGTTGTTACTTAGATGATTCATATTTTTGCTCAAATTTTGTCAGCATTTTTTAATGGAAGATGATGTGCTAGAAGTTGGCACCCGATTTTCTGTCTTGAAAGCTTCAGGTCAAGTTGATATAGATACTGACCATATGGTTAAAGATGACAAGACTCGTGAACTTAAACACATTCTCGCGGTTCTCAATGATCTTTGTCCCGAACAGCTTGGTGCCAAGAATGAGTATGACATAGTGGAGACCATTACCAGGAATCCTCTCTTTGAGACTCAACTTGATGCAAACTCTGAGTTAGTAATTTTTCTTATAATTATCTATCACTTGTTTTGAAAAAGATGAGGTGCGCATTATATGATCTGAGATGCTTTCAGATATGTTTTGTTGCCTCACCAGAATTGCAACGTATTCATAGATGGAAAAAATGTTTTTCTTATAGTTATCTATCCAACTCGTTGCCCTTCAAATTTATCTTTTTCTGGATATAAATGTTTGTTCTCGTCTCATCTGAAAGAAAACACGTTCCAAACAAACGTATTCATAGATGAAAAAAATTGATATATTTGCCTCCAGCTCTTATCTCTAAATCCTACATGGCTACATGTAGCATTGACTTGTGGTTGCAACGCTTTTCATTTGAAATGATTCAGGTACAAGCACCTTGTAACAACAGCACACAGCATATTTGATCACTTTGAAGAACTACACTATTTGAATGGGTACAATCTCCCACTTACTAGCGGTAGAATTGACAAGGCACGCAGAAATGAGGTAATGCGTGTCAGCCATGTTTATATGTATGTTCTCAAATTTGTTATTTGAAAGTTGAGGCTCTCTCAATTGCATCATTTTCCACTACTTTAGCTCACTCATCACTTGCACTAATAGATGTTTCTCACCTTTCAGATATCTCCTCGGAAACATCTACTCAGTAGATTCACACTTGCACTGCTAGAGCACTTTGTCGATCCTGATGACAAATCACATCAAAAGTATTCCCAAGTTTCAAACCTAGAGTTTCTCATGTTCCCAAGGGACGAGCAAATGTCAGGGCAATTTGCGAAAAGACTTTATCTAGGTGAAGCAGTTTCTAAGGTTAGTTTTCATTTAATGTTATTTCCGTGTTTTTTTAATTATTATATCATATGAACATACTGTGTGTAACTATCAAACATTTGTTTTTTAAGGGGATTGTAAAGAATGAGTCACTTGCATACTTCATTGGGAGAGTATATCTATATTTGACACGTTTAGGGATAGATGAAAAATGTTTACGGTTCAGACAAAATCTCCCAAACGTGATGGATCACTATGCTGAAGATTGCTGGATGGCTGAAATCGAGACTTCTTGCGGTTGGAGTGAGTGTGTTTGGATTGCTGATAGATCTCATGTAAGCTTATTAGTTAATTAACATGTGAAGTTAGTAATATCAAGCTTTTTATTGAAGTTTTGGATACATGTTTTTGCCTAGGAAAAAATTGGAGCGTCTCTTGAAGCAAAAGAGAAACTGGCAAAACCTAAAAAAGTAGAGGTAACTTTTGTACATGTGAAGTTGTTGCTTACGCTTATAAATTGAGCAAGCTGCTAATAAGTCGTGCATTTGTAGAAAGTGGATATAAAACCAATTCACAAGGAACTTCGTCCTGCATTTGAAGGTGACTATATTAAGGTTGTTGAAGCACTTAAGGTAAAGCAATTCCTTCTCACATTACGTCTTGCAAAACTAATGTGAATACCAATTACATCGATCGTTTCGTGATAGTTGCAGTCCATGTTCTTGAAATTATCAACAATATAATACTGTCAAAATTTGGTGTGTTTCATCAAAACTAAAAGAATTCTTATCAACGATAAAGGAATCTTGTTTTACAAGAATAGGATTTGTTCTGGGTCAAAACTGGTGACGCATTAACACTTTTTTTAAATATTCATAGTTAATTAATATATTGAATTTTTGGATTTACAAAAAAAAAAAAAAAAAAAACAATTTAGTCTATATTGCTAAAGGAAATGTAGTCTCTTTGTGCTGAATGAAGTACAACTGCTAGTATGTTGGAAGCTTATAGAAAAGTCATTACAAATTATCCTCAGTCGAATGAAGTGATTAGAAAGTATAATGGGGATGTTTGGTTTACTGGTCAGCTTGTAAACTGTTAGTGTTTTGTGATTAATATATACTAAACTTTTCACCAAAAAATAGAAAAAAAGAAAAAACATTCAAGTATGCTAATTTTTGTGTTTATACAAGTCAAGTTGACCCATTTTCACATGAGCGGGTTGTAACAATTACTGTTTTCCTACTTTTTTTTCTTAGACGATGAATGATAAAGATGCTATGGCAATGAAGGCTGCTTTAGAGTCCAAAGGGGAGGTGCAATTTGAAGTTTGCGCTCTTAAGAAGACTGTTACTATAAAGAGAAGCATGGTATCCATATCAAAGGAAACACAAAAAGTTCACCACAGGACTTTTAAACCTGCTGTGATTGAATCTTCATTCGTAATGGAGCGAATCATCTATTGTCTCTTTGAACATTCTTTCTACACAAGACCAGGCAAAGCTGGAGAAGAAGACATACATGTATTCGGTTTCTCCCCTCTTGTGGCACTCGGACAATGTCTCATCTTCACATTGGCTCCGGATCAGCAATATAAGGAAGTTGCTAAACAAATTGATGATTCGCTAAGTGCAGCTGGAATTTCAAATGGTGTCTATTCTTGGGGTATGTCTTTGATTTTTTTTTTTTTTTTTTTTTTTTCCATTTTCAGAGGTGGAAGTGTTGACCCATTCACTTGTGAATGGGTCAGTTTGGGTTACGTTTTATTTCTAATTGGTGAACCAAGTTAAATCTAAGAATTTAACTTAGATGTAAACAATTCGAATGGGTTGAACAGGCTGTAAGGCCTCTAATTATTTATAAAAAGATTGTGAGAAAGTTTGTAGATTAACCTAAACCATTTTGAGTTTTTGACCCTTAAACAGCTGTTTTTATAATTTACAATTATCATGAATATAATTTGCCACCTCTGGTGATTTTTACCTTTTGACCTTGTCAATACATGAACCTGTTAAACAAATGGGGTTTTTATCAGACATAAGATCAAATTGTATAGAGTATTAAAAGTGACTATCCCGTTTTTCTATATTTCTGATTACGCCAATAGAAGTTTCAATGAAGTCGCATATCTGAATTTGAAAACTTGACCCATTTATGTGAAATTGACTTGATTGCACAAACAATAAGAGCCTAATATCTTACTCGTAATGTATAGATGATTCAACAATAGAGCTAAAATACAAAGCAGCAGATGCAAGTGGTGTGCTATTCAGTATTACCGTGGTTTCAACATCATCAGTGACAATTCGTGAGCGGGATACTCAGGATCAAATATTTGTGAGCGTGGAGAAAGTGGCAGCAGTGGTGAAGGAGCTTTGTGAGGGACGGTGCAAATGGGCGGATGTCTTAAAGAAATACCCTGCTGCACTAGGGGCGGACAGGACCGACAGGACCACCTTACATACAGAGACCATTTAGAGGTTCTGTATTCAAAAGCATTTACTACTAGTTAGTATTACTGATCAACCATGTGAGGAACAATATTTTTGAAGCTATGAAAGTATGAATGCTAGAAAGACTTGACTGTAATTACTCTAAGTATTGATTAATACATATGGTTGATGTTTTGTTATATTACCGCAACTTTTTTATATTAGTCCCGACCCGATTGGCACGAGACATAGACCGAGATTGGTTGACCAGTTCATTTCTTGACTAAATCAAGGAACCACCTTAGTTTTTCGGTTGTTGTGGGCACCATTCAATTTTCAAAGATGAGTGAAGAGCAGTAAATTATATGTAATGCTGCCTTTGTTGTGTTGAGCAACAAACAGGTTTATTTACTTTTTTGAACAAAAACAGGCTTACTGATTAGTAGAAATTCTAAGTAAAAAAGTTGAGAACGTTACATGGTGTAAGAGTGTTAAGAAATTGTTCTTCTTAGTTAATAACCTAACCAACATCCGATATAAAACAATTTAAGAATAGAAAGATCCTTTGACATGAGCGCATGACAAATAGCTGAATTAATTCTGTGCAAGTATTGGTACCGCAGCAACAATATGGATGAACGCAACAAATGTTGATCTAATCTGTCTGATATGGATGAACGCAACATTATGTCTGATATGTTTGTGGTGAAAGAGAACTGCATTCAAAGCTGTTATAGGTATTTACAAATAGGGAAAATTCCATAAATACCCCATCCGTACAAAGTCTCCACCCTAAATCCCCCATAAAATCTTGTTTTCTCCAAATACCCCAAGGGGAGAAGATCGCCTCTAAAATTTGGGCGGATAGTGTAATATAGTGACATGTGTCCCTATACATGGTCCCATCTTGTACCTTCATGGTACAACTATCAAAGTGTACTTCTTGGCGACTGGGACCCACATTTCTTGGGCGACCTGATTATTTTGTCTTTTTCTGAAAATTTATGGTCTTTTTTTTATTAATTAATAGTACAATAAACTTGGGCGACTGGGTCCCACTTATCTTTATTTTTGGGCGACTTGGTAGGTATAGAGTACACTTTTACAATACTTTATTTACCAAAGTACATGTATTTTATTTTAAAACTTTTTATACAACATTAATAACTTTATACTTTTTATTTACTTATACACTTACCACTACCACACACACTTTTACAATACTTCATCATGTTCGAAAGTTAGACACCAGCAGATCTTATCCTCAAACGACATCACCTCCACCTCACACACACACAAACATATCGAAGGGTAGGCACCACCACCACCAGCAGATCTAACATTAGTTCGAAGCCCAAGTTAGACACCAGCAGATCTAACATTAGTTTTCCATATACACCCCATCCGCCCAAGTTAGACACCAGCAGATCTAAGTTTTTAAAAAACCATGTTTTATAGGGTAAGTTGTTTCGTGTTCTATTTACGGTTAGGTATTTTTAATTGTTCTGTGATTCATAGGCTAATTAACGTCTGGTTAAGCGAAAGTCTACATTTTTATTTCTTGGGTATAAGCCTTGGACCATTTGCATAATCTGTTTTATGTAGCCATAATTGTTGTTTATTGCTTATTTTAGTTCACTTAGATTTTAGGATTGGTTCTTTAATCACAAAACAGGTCCACATTAGGGAGTGTTTGGAACAGGTGTGTTCCCTGTGTTTTAGTTGTTTTTCTGTGTTACAATTTGTTTACATAAGTCACATTAGTTCCTAATAGGTTAAGTAAACAATAAAAACAGGTGTTCTCTTAATGAGAGTAAGATTCTGTTAATCGAAAGTCATATGAAGCTGATAATCAAATGCAGATGCTCTTAATTGAAATAAATTGATTATTGTGATTACATGTCTCAGTTGAAATTAAAATTTTATAGATTTTTAATCTAATCAGACTTATTTGTGGATTTCATTCATGCACGATGCTCATGTAATGTCATTGAATATACATAATTAATATGTATGTTATGGACATTTAAGTGAGCTATATCAAACAATGTCTATACCAATGTTTTAAAAAGCGCGCCTAAGGTGCGCCTACTCCCTAAATCCCACGAGGCTCCAACCTTTGGGATTTTTTTAGATCGAGGCTCACGACATGCATGAATCCCGTAAAAATCGTAGCGCCTTGGGGATTTTTGCACTTTTGCGCCTTGGGGATTTTTGCGCCTAGAAGATGTAACGGGGTTTTGGCCTTTTTTTTCATAATAGTAAGATACATTTTAGGCTTACATGTTATATACATTATGCCCTTTAAGTTTTAAAGTATCTAATAACCCTAATATTTTAGAAAATAACTAAAACACACAATCAACAAAGACATATATATTTTTTGTAATCTAATGTCTAAGAATAGTAGCTTATTAACAAACAAAAATGTTGTTTCTTTAGTGTTAAGTGTTACCAACCAACTATAGATTTGTTGCTGTTGATAGTTGATAGAGATACATGGTAATTTGTTAAATTTTATAAGTCATAAACTCATATATTGTAATGTATATTCAGGTATTTAGGGTAGTTCATGGATTCTGATATATTGCTTGCTTGATATTTTAGGTTTAAATGCAAGCTTTGTTAGATGTGATAACTATTAAGTGGCATTATGCATTGAATATTGATATTTTTGTGTAATTTAAGCTGCATAAGTTGTCACATATGTTATAAAAGAAACCTAAATGTATAGTGCGCCTCATATTTATGAATCCCGCGCCATGGTTTGTGCATCGACTCGAGGCTCTTTGACCCCCTTAGCGCCTTAGTGCGCCTTGAGCCTTTCAGAACATTGGTCTATACAAATGTTTCGTAAGAACATGCTCAATTATCAGGGGGAGATGTATGTTCGAGGTTTGGCCGATGCTAGGATATGACTGTTGACCACCCCAAAACAAATCACCCTGATAAAGGTTGTTCGAGGTTTGCCCGATGCTAGGATATGAAGGTTGAACACCCCAAAACAAATCACCCTGGTAAAGGTTGTTGGACAGTTGCCCGATGACAGCATTAGATGCCTCACCCATCCAACTCAGCTCATCCCAATCCTGGTAAATTCTTCCGTTCTGAAAATAGTCCTCGTACACATCTGTTGTCGGTTCGACTATTACCTCTCTTTCAGTACTTGTATTACGTTTGCGATTTCCACTCATATCCAACAACACGGTTCTACTCGCCTGTTCTATTACAGGTTCATGCAACACTAATTTTCCCTTGTTTGATGCTCTTTTGGTGGTTGTACTTTGCTGCACACATACTAACTTTATGACTAAAATGCACACACACACACACACACACATATATACATATATATATATATATATATATATACATATATATATATATATATATATATATATATATATATATATATATATATATATATATATATATATATATATATATATATATATATATATATATATATATATATACACACAAAGACTTGTTTTGGCGAGAGCATGAAGAGAAAAACGCACTAATAAATCAACAGGGAAGTTTTGTGGCGAACTCGGAAGATTCAATACAACTGATTGGCATGTTAGAAAAAGAGATGAAGGAAGTGAAGGCTAAGACAAAAGTTCATGAAATAATTATGTTAATGTTAGGTTTGGTAGTTGTAATCCTTTTCATTGTGTTGTGTTTGTTAGAGTAGGTTTAATGATTCTCATGAACTCAGTCATGTTTTCAATGTTGTGATAGGTATGCTTTTGGAAATAAACAACTAGTTGGTAACTTATATGATAATAACTGGTAATCTACCATTAAATAACTAAACAACCTCCACATTATCCACAATAATATCATGTTACATTTATATCCTACCAATTTACTATACGGAATATTGCACCTTGTATTTCCAGAAGTAGTCCGCCATTCGCTCACGATAGGCTATAGCTGCTAGTGTAGGGTTGGCCATTTATAATGACATATTATTGGCCAACCGATAAAGGATTATACATACCCATACTCCGCAGTCACCATATAAACATCCTTGTTTCGGGACATCCTTGCAGTCTTTCCAGGTTATCTCATAACCTTCAACATCTATTCCTTTTGTATCCAAGACTCCTTGTTCTTTAAGATAATTTGCCAAATTATTTGCAAATGCCTGTGGCATGGTCTTCTTCCACCATTCTCTTCTTTTAGAATATTTAGGAAGCGTGTCGTATACTGTTATAACACCTGTACGTATATGAAGCTCCCCCGTCGCCCAGTGAGGACTGGGCTCATTAATTGGAAATAGAACCTACATTTTAGCATTAAAACAGTTTACAGTAGTAAGAATAGAGGAATTAAAATTCGAAAAAAAAAAATAGCATTAACGCCACAAAAAAAGGATCAAGGCCACAAAAAAAAAGCGTTAAGGCAAACCTAAATAAGCATTAATGCAAACCTAACAAAACGTTAACACAAACCTAAATAAGCATTAACGCAAACCTAACAGAACATTAAGCAAACCTAAGTAAGATAAGCAAACCCAAACACTGAGAAACAAACAGTCCAAACAGATTAAGTAGAAAGTTTAGAGATTTTGATCAATAGATTGAAACAAGCAATTAGACTTAAAATAAGCACAGGAATAAGCTTGAAAGAAGTGATAAGCACTTAGGCTCAAATCTGAGCATGAACCAGACCAAATGGCCAACTACCAGGCTATGTGGGGCCCACCAAGGTGAATTAGCATACAAAGTGAGACTTGATCTCAAAAGTAGACCTGGCAAGCTTCAAATTAAGCCAATAAGTCAGGCTTATGGCTTAATTTCAAGCTCTGTGTGACCCTTGGAAGGTTGAGTCAAACACTGAGGACTCAGCTTAAGTCAGGCAAATGGACAAAAAAGATAGGGCATCCAGCCCTGCCAATTGAGCAAATAAGCAAGAAATAAGCTCAGATTCTAGAATAATGGCTTTAGGGCTTTCCAAAAAGCCCAAGCTCACACTGTGGGACCCACAGGTGAGCAAAATATGGTTGATTGAAAAAGGGTGGTATGGACTGAGTCTGAGTGCAGGGCATGTTCTTGCCCTGCAGGCTACTTTGAACCAAGAATTAAGTTACAAGAAAATTTCTAAAAATAAGCTGATTATGGACTTCCAAAGATTAGCTGGGGTGTAGTAACTTGTAAAAATTTTAAGCTCTAAATCCAAACACAAAAATCTCTAAAATTCATGCAATTTTTGACTTTCCTGATAAAGATAAATTTGACTTTTGGCAAGAACTTTAAACTTTGACTTATTTGGATTTTAATTGCTCTTAATGAACTGAAAACATGATACTAAGCTATACCTAAGCTAATTTAACCTAAATCTACATATTATGAGCTATTGTGAAGGTTTATGGGTGTCAAATCCCACACAGTGGTCATTTATGAGGTTTCTAAGTTGATTTTGACCTTTCTTATAAAAGAGACTGTTTTTTTATCACTCCACAGACCTACTAGACCCTAATGTGGTATGCTACAACCATAGTGAACCATAGAAACACAGATGAGCTAAGGGAACTTACAGATCCAAACACCCCTTTTAGTGACTGTCAGGTGTTATTTTGTGAAGCAACTTCTTAATTTAAGCCATGGAAACATCAAATTTATTTGTATGCTGATGTAATATACTTAATTAAACACAGAAACTCAAGCATGAACACCAACAACCCAAAATCCACAAGATGATATAGTAAAACTAATAGGCTAAGTTACACAGATTCAAACAAATTATGCTTTTAAACTATAATTAATCTTAAACTAAATATGTTATAAGGAATCGTACACAACAATTTAAATATCAATGCCTAGATATGTTAAGCATTTCTCACCTTGAGTGCCCATACAAAGCCATACAAATTGTAAGTTTGCTCTTTCTTTGGGGATTTTTTTACGGCCTTCTTTGTTTGAGACTTATCAACCTTTTTGGCTTCGGCAGCGATATGCTTCTGTACAACATTCACCGTTCTTTTGTACAAGTGTGCCCACATATACTCCCCCCACGGATACGAATTCCAAATAGAAAAGTCCTCAACCATTGACAACAAATGGTCCAGGATGTAATACCTTCCTTCACGCCCAATGAATACACACGTTGCAATGACCAACAAACACACCCTAACTGCATCCTCATCCGATAATGCATCCCATTCTTCACCAGGTTTCAACAGTGCACACAGCTGCTCACCTTTTATTTTCTTAGTCCTACGGGATTGGTTTTGAGGAAACAATCTATCATAGAATGGACTATGTGGCAAACCATGAACATTAATAAAATTTTCACTAGGGACATGCCCAAAACCAAACCCAGTTATCATACAAAATTGTTCACGGCCAAATTCAAGCACGTTATCACCTATTTTAAAAGTAAGGGAAGGGCAATCCTCACTTTCATCACACTAACCTGATTTTGATAAAAATAATTTAGCAAATGGGTATCAACAGAAAAGGGGGGGATGTCTAACCATGGCCCAAATACAGTGGCCCGAAACAAGATTGACCTATTAGTATTCAACAACCCTCTAATTATTGTAATGTAATCTAATCTAGATCTAACTGTTACCTTTGCGTCAGCCATTAGAATATGGTATCAAGTAGGGTTTGAGTTGCAGGTATGGCGAGGGGTTTTAATTGTGAATGATGGCGAGTGGTTTCTTATAAAATGTGGGCGGATACTATCAATTATGGTGAAAAGGCAATAAATTGAAAGGGGAAAGGGATGGCGAGATGGGTTGCCTTCCTCAAAACAACTGAAAGATGAAAGGGAAAGATCAAAGGGATGATTTTAGTGTGAACGTGTGTGTAACTGAAAGATGAAAGGGATGTGTATAAAGGTAATAATGTGTATTTGTGTATAAAGGTAATGTATAAAATTGTATTTTTTAAAAGTTAAATAAAGTATAAATTAAATAAGTGTACTATTATTTAATAAAAAAAAGATTAGTGGGACCAAGTCGCCCAAGAATAAAGATAAGTGAGACCCAGTCGCCCAAGTTTATTGTACTATTAATTAATAAAAAAATACCATAAATTTTCGGAAAAAGACAAAATAATCAGGTCGCCCAAGAAATGTGGGTCTCAGTCGCCCAAGAAGTACACTTTGATAGTTGTACCATGAAGGTACAAGATGGGACCATGTATAGGGACACATGTCACAATATTATACTATCCGCCCAAATTTTAGAGGCGACCTTCTCCCGTTGGGGTATTTGGAGAAAACAAGATTTTGTGGGGAATTTAGGGTGGAGACTTTGTACGGATGAGGTATTTATGGAATTTTCCCTTACAAATATTAGCCTTCACCTTAATTTCATACCCAGATCAAATATCTGAACAAATCAAATTTGATTTCAATAGGAAAAGTCATTTCGCCACGTGTAAAAATTGAGCTAACTGACAGGTCAATTAAAGTAAAATTTAGTCTAATGTTAAATATAAAATTCTATGGAGTATTTGTTTAAATTACAAAACTAGAAATTTTATACTTAAAACCAAAAGCTAAAATAAACTAAACTTAAATTAAAGGAAAAATTGTCTAAAAATACATTCAACTTGCCACTTTTTACTTTTGTATACATTGAACTTTTTTTTTCCTACTGTATGCACAAACTTTCTTAATCATCCTATTGTAGCCATATACTTTCTTAATCATCCTATTGTAGCCATAAATCTGACGTGGCATTGTGTTAATTAGATAAATTTACATAAATCGTCCTTGTGGCTCTAAACAATTGCACCATTCGTTCTTGAGTCAATTACATAAAAGGTCCTTGTGGTTCTAAAATTTTCACCCGTCGTCCTTGTGGATTTAATCAAGTTAAAAACAATCTTTAAATAATAATAATAAAAATAATAATAATAATAATAATAATAATAATAATAATAATAATAATAATAATAATAATAATAATAATAATAATAATAATAATAATAATAATAATAACATATGAAAACTTATGTAGTCATCACTTTTGCATTGTTGCAAATGAAAGTAAAAATAGATCTATCACAAAAATATTTTTTTTCTCCTTCTAATTTTCGCTTTTAGTTTCTTTTATTTATACCATGAAGATGGTATAATTGTATACAACGTTGGTGTTGATCAGAAAGTGTTAACGGTGTGACGGTGCGACAGAGGTCGTCAGAAGGCGGCGATGACGATGGTGTTGATGACTTGATGGTGATGGTCAGTACTTTGGAAGAAAAAGTAAACTATCATCGTTACAAAACATCCGCCCAATTGATCCGTTCAAGATCTGAAAAGTCCGCCCAGACGAACCAAGAAGTTTGATAATATTCATTTTCGTTTATTGTTTTCCTTAATGGATGAAAATTAATTTGTTGTTGAGTTTTCTCTTTAATGTCATGTTGCAAATGAAAGTAATAATAATATTCGTTTTCGTTTATTATTCTATGTTTTCGTTCGTTTTTCTTATGTTTTTTTTCTGTTTTCATCCATTTTATACATATATTATGTATAAAAACAGATAAAATATATGAAAATAAATAAAAACGTATGAAAACTTGACATTTGATAAAAATGTTTCTATATCGATTTTAAATCACGATTTTGACCCTTTCTGATCCGAATCATCAAAAGTTTAAAACACAAAAGTTGTCCGGAATAATGTTTTACATCAAGACTCGCGAGATTTTAACACGAAATTGCAAAACAATGGCTGTTTACTACCAAAACTTAAGCGGTTTTGAACAAATTTATAACTTATACACTTATAAACTCTTGTAAATCTTATAGTTTGATGATTTACACAACCTATAACTTATAAGATTTACAAAAGTTTATAAGTTTATAAGTTGTTAATTTGGGCAAAAACCGCTTAAGTTTTGGTAGTAAACAGTCTTTGTTTTGAAATTTCATGTTAGAATATCGCGAGTTTTGATGTAAAACATTATTTCGGACAACTTTAGTGTTTTACACTTTTGATGATTCGGATCAGAAAGGGGTCAAAATCGTGATTTAAAATCAAATGTCAACGGAAAAAATGTGGTATAAAAAATGTGGCAACGGATAAAATTATTATTATTATTATTATTATTATTATTATTATTATTATTATTATTATTATTATTATTATTATTATTATTAATTTTATTATTACTATTATTACTATTATTATTATTATTATTATTATTATTATTATTATTATTATTATTATTATTATTATTATTATTATTATTTATCTTATTTTATTAATATTAATATTATTATTATTATTATTATTATTATTATTATTATTATTATTATTATTATTATTATTATCATCACTTTATTGAAAAACAAATAGGATTTTACAAGAAATTAGTGGGGAGCCGAGATACTAACTGAGCCCCCACACCTCTAGCTACTGCAAAATCAATCCTACTAAAAATATGTGGAGCAGCACGTGCTCCAATATCTTGGGTCATAGAGAATCGTCTAATGCGCTTTAATAAGGTAACTGCATCCTTTTCAAGTTCTCCAAAAGAAGAGAAAGAAAAGGGGAGGAAACCATATCCGATATCAGCGCATTTAGCTGCGTACTTGACACGTTTACGTTGTGCGGCTTCAATAACCGCCCGACCGGGCATAAAATCAGCCATACACGAACGCGTCAAAGGCGACGATCCTGTAAGATCAACACAAACATCAAGACCCCCATCCCAAGAGTATTATTATTATTATTATTATTATTATTATTATTATTATTATTATTATTATTATTATTATTATTATTATTATTATTATTATTATTATTATTATTATTATTATTTGATGAGACGAAAAGTGTTACGGTTTTAAGGAGTCATTTAAGCCCTAAGTCGTGATAATATGATCAAATATTGCTTCAAATCGTTTCTTTTGTGAATTTAGGTACTTTGGAGAGGAATTCTGGAAAAGAAAGCATTTTGGACGTTTTTGGAGCATAAAAGTGAAGAAAACGACAAAGTCAAGAATCCAAGCTGGAAACAGTACCTGACGGCGTCAAGCACCATAAGGTGACGTCGTCACTCATTGAAGAAGAGGTGGATAATTTTACATTTGACGGGCCAGAAAGTTTTTGAAGTATTTACACGTGACGGCGTCACGTGTAATTTCACCAAGAGCGTCACGTTATAAGTTAAAGAGAGACGGCCCAGAACCGAAATCAACCAGATCGCGTCAGATGTAGATCTAGGCAATCAAGAAACCCTAACACGGCGAGGTGACGGCGTCAGGACCCTTAAGGTGACGCCGTCGCCATTGTAAATAAATAAATAAATATATATATATATATATATATATATATATATATATATATATATATATATATATATATATATATATATATATATATATATATATATTTTGATTTATCATTCATTAGGAGAGGAATTTTGGTAGGAACTTAGGGTACGAACCCTAGTTGACTTTTGCAGCTATTTTGAGGTTTCAAACCCTCTTTCTTCTATGTTTAATTGAAAATAAGTTATCCTTTAACCATTCAATATGTCTATGTGTTGTTTGATTATATTGTATGCTTTTCTTTCCTTTAACATGCTAGGCTAGGTTTGTTTGTGTTTGCTTAGGTCTAATGAAACCTAGTTATTGATTATTCATTGATTGGTTTGCTATTAATTGTTGTGGGTGGATGTTTATCGATGTTAGGCTTAAGAAAACTGACAATACTCCAAATGGTAACATGCTTGAACTCTTAAGAAACATGAATCAGATGTGTACTACGGTTAAATGGTTGTACTTAATGCATACGCCGCTGTTTATAATCCCTGTGATTGGGCACTTTACGTGTCGTCGTAGGAGGAGATAAGAGCTTATAGAGTTGGGGAAGATTGTACACACCCCCACGAATGGTATAATGACTGAAACCCGGCATCCACGCAATTGTAACAAACATATCAATTAATAAAAGATAACTAGGGAGTAAGGAAACCTAAGTAAACACGTTTGTCTCCATATTAGAAGTCTCTCACATTTATTTTCTTGTTATTTTATTTTTATTGCATTTGTAGTTATTTGGGTTAGTTGACTAGCAACTAATTTCGCCCACTCTTCCTATAACCGAGATTTTTAATTGCTTTCCTTAAAACATAAAAATACAAAAAGAATCATCCCTCACCTCTAGACCTAGTTGAATCAGTTTCAATCCTAACGAACACTATTCCCCAAGTAGAACGATCAATCCCCGGTACTTGCCACTACACTATACTACATCGGTCAGGTATACTGTCTGGTGGGGATTGCAAGCTTCTCAAGATCCTTTGAGAAGTAAAACCTTTTGTGTAGACCGAAATCCACGCATCATTATTATTATTATTATTATTATTATTATTATTATTATTATTATTATTATTATTATTATTATTATTATTATTATTATTATTATTATTATTATTATTATTTAAAGATTGTTTTTAACTTGATTAAATCCACAAGGACGACTGGTGAAAATTTTATAACCACAGGGACCTTTTACGTAATTGACTCAAGGACGAATGGTGCAATTGTTTAGAGCCACATGGACGATTTATGTAAATTTATCTAATTAACACCATGTCACGTCAGATTATGGCTATAATAGGATGATTAAGAAAGTTTGTGCATACAATAGGAAAAAAAAAGAGTTAACTACATTTTTGGTCCTCGTGGTTTACCGGGTATAACAGTTTTGGTCCAAAATTTTAAAATGTAACGGATCTTGTCCAATATCCGCTGACCCGTAACACTTTTGGTCCAATTTTTGTTGACCGCTAGTTTGACTAGTTAAAAACATGCGAAATGGCTAAAATACCCTCAAATGTTGATGTACAATGACTAAAATGCCCTTTCCTCCATTTATTATTATTATTATTATTATTATTATTATTATTATTATTATTATTATTATTATTATTATTATTATTTCATCATCTTTATCATATATCATCTTTACCAAATCAACACCATCTCCTTCAACATTACTTCCGACCACCTCCCTTAAATTCCGGCTACCACAACATCTATATTTCTAAAGTTCTTTTAACATAAAAAACATCCAAATCAAAGTTTTATACATATACAAATATAAAACCAAGACTAATTCTAACAAAAACCACTAAATCAATAGATCCCACTTTAAACATAAATACATCACATACATAATCAAACACACAAAAAACCTTCATATTCTTCAAGCATACCCCCACCTACCCACCCACCACGAATCTGTCACCATCAAGAAACCACCAGCACCACCAAACAAGCTTCATAAGCAGTTAACTAACAAATATATGTATAGATTCACAAACAAAAACTAGTCATCAAAAGACCATTTTCCAGTCGACTAACAAATATATGAAGAAACCACCACCAACCTTTATTATCATCACCTAAGACCACAATACAACACCTCATTTTCCGGTCGACTTAGGCGGCGGCGGCCACTATTAGCAGCTGAAATTGACGGCAGCCACCATTAGCACACCAACACCAACATCATCATCATAAAATCTATACATCCTTCAAACCAACCAAACCATTCTCACCTTCAATCACTTTCTCTATATAAAAAAAAAACTAACAACAATTTCTCAATAACAAGTAACAATTTTTAGATCTATAAATATAAACAACTCCCCAAATCTAAAATGACATTTTTTGGATCTTGAAATCACTACCACAAAACCCTTCATCACCTAAGCGAAACTGCCACCACCACTAAACAAGAACGCGAACCACCACCACCAGATTCTGCGTTTGGTGGTGGTTTTCTGGCAGTAGAGGTGTCCAGTGGAGGTGGTTTTCGAAGTGATGTGGTGTGGTGTGGTAGCCGGTGGTGTGGTGGTCGGACATCTAGGGGAGAAGAACAAGAGAGAGTGAGGGTTTGTAAATGTGTTTATGTTGTGGCCTAGTGGGTGTTTATATCTGGTGTTTGTAAATGAGTGGGTGAGTGAGTGGTGTTAGTAGAATTGAAATGACAAGATTACCCTCATATTTAACGGTCAATGAGAGTCAAACTAACGGTGTTAATAAAATTGGACCAAAAGTGTTACGGGTCAGCGGATATTGGACAAGATCCGTTACATTTCAAAATTTTGGACCAAAACTGTTATACCCGGTAAACCACGAGGACCAAAAATGTAGTTAACTCAAAAAAAAAGTTCAATGCATACAAAAGTAAAAAGTGGCAAGTTGAATGTATTTTTAGACAATTTTCCCTAAATTAAATAAGATTTTTTTTTCCTTCTTTAAAGTTGATTGAAAAATTTAGTGTGCAATTGAAATAGGGCTAATGACTTAGAAATGTATCTAACTTGTCGGTTTTTGTTGTTCCGTGTAGTCATCTTTATTTTTTGCTATTGAAACACAAAATTCACAGATTTTGACCTTTGTATGTATTTTGTGACCATTTTACCCTTACTTCTTTCAAATTTTGAAAGGTAAAATGGTCATTTTACATAAATAAAATACACACAGAGGTCGAAATTTGAGAGTTTTATGTTTTAATAGGAAAAAAAAATACTACACGGAGCAACAAGAATTGATACGTTATATGCATTTTCAAATCATTAACCCATTGAAATATAACATTATTTTACATTTAACTCTTAATATTTTTAAAAATTACCCATGCAAGTTCCTTTTTTTTTAAAGGTGAACACATATTACTTATCAACAAATTGTCTTTACAAATCAAAATGCGAGCTAGTACTTTTTAAACATACCAAAAAAATAATAAAATAAAAATAAATAAAAATAAAATGGCAGTGAAACAAATAACAAACAACATACAACTATACAACTAATGAATACACTTTCCAAACTACTCCGTATGAATATGCAAGCCATTACCACCTAATATTCATCAAAGCATTCTACTCAATAACTACATTTTCCATTAATCCTACAAACTGCATATGTTAGAGTGCAGCTAGCTGCCACCTCACACCTAAACTATACACAGTAGTAGAAATTAGCAGGCATCATCAACCGACCATACATCACTATTGGATAATATATAATGGTAACTACATTTCCAAATGAGGAATGATACATCCATATAATATTTAAAAAAAAATAAAAATAAAAAAATAAATAAAAAAAATCACACATACATGTGACAATGAATTATAGATAGTGAAAAATTTTTAAGAAAAAAAAAAAAAAAAAAAAAAAAATAGTACAACATAATTTGTCCATCACAATTTTGCACATCATTGTGTGAATGTAGCATTTCTCTTTCCAAATACTGTGATATTTAGTTATTTACTTTATGCCAAACTTGTAGCCCACCTCACAAGTAAAGCTAAAGAAATACACACAACAATAGACATCATCACCACGAGAGACTATATGTCAGTATGATTTTCCTTCCATTCTTCTTTGGCAGGGTAATGCTACGACTAAATCGTTTAATGTTTCACGACTCTATTCGTAGCAACTTACACTACCCAACCAGTTTATATTACCCTTCACAACATGAAGCCTACTTTTTGAAATATCTAGTTTCACAAAATGGATTTACAAATCTTTCACAATATTATTAAAAAAAAAAAAAAAAAAAAAAAAAAAAAAAAAAAAAATCCACACACCCCAGAATAAGTAATAACCATAAAAAGTAAAAACATTGTTTTATTAAGACATTGTAATAACCGGGTACTTCAATTAAATAACCATTAAATCCAAACACCTCAAAACCCTACAGTGCTCCAAAAGTGAGACAAAGAGCAGCCATGGAGACAAAAAACATGGATGAAATAGATGCTTTGAAAATTGTGAAATGGTGGGTTGAAAGTCAACTCAAACTCAAAAAAGCCTTCCGTAAGCATCTCTTTTATTCTCTTGAAAGATATTCCTTCTATAACAAGATGGAGGGCTCAAATGCTGCTTTGTACGAGTATGGGTATTCTGCAAATCTTGTCGACCATTACGTCGTTAAATTTTGGAATAAGGTATTATACTACTATTATATGTTTTAAGTGGCCACGTCAATCTCCTGGGTTTGGTTTGAGTATGTGTCGCGTTGGGTTTAAACCCTCTAGGTAATACCCCAAAAAAGATTTGTTACTATTATTTGGGGGTGTTTGGAAAAGCTTGTAACCTCACACCAACTTTGCGTTTTTGTTCACTTACGTTATTCAACTAATTTTTGTATAGGTCACTCAACTTATAAAGGGAAAAATCTTTAATAATGTATCATACTTTCCAAAAAAATGACTTTCGCGTACTGTACAAAAAAAATCTTTTTCTCTCCCTTAAACTCAACTATTTTGTCCTTTTTGATGCACTGAACTTTCATTTTTTAGCTTTTTTTATGTACTTTCGTGACATTTTTGCCCCTGGATTTATAATAATTTGAGGGGTAAAAATATCAAAAGTACATCAAAAAGACCAAAAAATGAAAGTTGAGTACACATATAAGGAAAAAAAATTGTTCGCTACACAAAAGTCATTTTTTTGGCAAGTATGGTACATTTTTAAAGATTTTTCCCACTTATAAAACATGACATTTGGTTTGCTAAATAATATTGTTACTTTGTATTATTATTATTATTATTATTATTATTTTTTGAACGGCAATTTGTGGCTACATGGCCCCTAGCCCAGAAGGCGTAGCGAGCCCACACAACCAGGTTGGGTCAGCCTAGAAGGCAATGCCACCCTTTCCTTTACACACGCGAGAGGAAACCCCTATCGCCCTAGACAAGACTCGAACTTGAGACCTTGCCTAGGAGGGTAAAACCTCCCCGCAAATTGGGTGGCCATCTGAGCTAGGCTCATTTGGTTTGTTACTTTGTATTATTACTAGTTTTAATATGATATTATGTCGTATCTTTGGGGTGTTTGCATATTTGAATTTGGAAAACATCGTATTTGTGTGTGTTTTTTGGTTCACTTAGGTTATTGAATTGTTTTTTTGTTCACTCAACTTATGAAAACACGACATTTGGGTCGGTGAACTTCTAATAATTCATTCAACTTATAAAACACAACATTTAGGATACTAAAAATATGGGTTTTAGTTTAACCCTTTCCGCTAATGAGTTGATAGCCGAGAAAAAGGGTGTTTGTTTAGCTTATTTGTCTCGCATAGGCGTATCATACTATTGAAAAGCTAATAAACTCAGTTTTTAAAGCTTATGGCTCATTAAGTTCATAATCTCGACTTGAGTAAACTCATTTTTTAAAGCTTAGTTGGCCGGCTTATGGGCTTATTAACTGTAGAAAAGCTTATGAGCTTATCAACTTGAGCTTATAAGCTTCAATAAGCCATAATTAAGCCCACTTTGATAAGCTCATAAACCCAAGATTTTGAGCTTATGAGCTTTTCAAAATTCAATAAGCTCATAAGCCGGCCAAATAAGCTTAAACAAACTCCCAAGCCTAAATAATTGAGCTTATAATCAATATGTTGATTATACTTGTTGGTTTCCCATCTTTAGACCATACAACGTGAGTTTGTGTTTGGCATGAGAATTAGTCATCAGTCTAGGACAATATTTCCTAGCCGAGTTTTACCACTTTATGCTTATAGTTTGAGTAAACTGATGTTACATACAAGATTCTAATATTTGGGTTAAATTTTCTCAGCATTTTGTTATGGAGGATGCTATGCTAAAACTGCTCACCCAAGATTCCGTCTTGAAAGCTTCAGGTCAAGTTGATATAGATACTGACCATATGTTTAAAGATGACAAGATTCGTGAACTTAAACACATTCTCGCAGTTCTCAATGATCTTTGTCCCGAAAAACTTGGTGCCAAGAATGAGTATGACATAGTGGAAACCATTACCAGGAATCCTCTCTTTGAGACTCAACTTGATGTGGACTCTGAGTTAGTAATTTTTCTTATACTTATCTATAGATGCTTTCAGATATGTTTTGTATGCCTCACCAGAATTGCAACGACAATGATTTTATATAATTTCTAGATGTTGGGCGGTTGAAACATTGTATAGTACACGCTGAAACTGACACTTTATAATTTGCTTGAAATGGACCAAGGCGGGTTGACCCCCAAATATTGCTTCAAAACTTCTTATATATGATTGTGGGATAATTATGATTATAAAACCAATTCTGTTACAATGATAATCTATGTATTTGAACAATACAAATTGGGATAATTATGATTATGTATTGAAAATAATATTGTGGTGATTTCCAGCTCGTTGCCCTTCTAATTTATCTTTTACTGTGTATAAATATTTGTTCTTGTCTCGTCCGAAAGAAAACACATCCCAAATCAACGTATTTATAGATGAGAGAAATTTGATATTTTTGCTTTTAGCTCTTGCCTCTAACTCCTACCTGTCACATTGACTCGTGGTTGCAACACTTTTCATTTGATATCATTCAGGTACAAGTGCCTTGTAACTACAACACAAGACATATTTGATTACTTTGAAGACCTACACTATCTGAATGGGCACAAATTCCCATTTACAGTTGCTATAATTCACAAGGCCAACAGAAATGAGGTAATGAGTTTTTCTTTAAAACCTAAGATCGGGATTGAGTGCTTTTCACTCATGTTTTATGTATGCCTTCAAATTTGTTAATCTGAAAAGTTGAAGCTTCTCTCGCTTGCACATCTTCCGCTAATTTAGCACTCTCATCATTTTCTCATATTGCATCATATAGGGATGGGCTGAGTAACAGTTGAAAAATGGGTAATATTGGTAAGGGTTCGGCTATTAATTTATAGATGTTTCTCACCTTTCAGATATCTCCTCGGAAACATCTACTCAGTAGATTTACACTTGCACTGATAGAGCACTTTGTTGATCCTGATGACAAATCACATCAAAAGTATTCCCAACTTTCGAACCTAGAGTTTCTCATGTTCCCAAGGAACGAGCAAATGTCAGGGCAGTTTGCGAAAAGACTTCGTCTCGGTGAAGCAGTTTCTAAGTTTAGTTTTCATTTGATATTATGTCCGCATTTTTCTAATTAATTTATCATATAATTATACTGTGTTTAACTATCAAACATTTGTTTTTATAGGGGATTGTAAAGAATGAGTCACTTGCATACTTCATTGGGAGAGTATATCTATATTTGACACGTCTAGGGATAGATGAAAAACGTTTACGGTTCAGACAAAATCTCCCAAATGTGATGGATCACTATGCTGAAGATTGCTGGATGGCTGAAATCGAGACTTCTTGCGGTTGGAGTGAGTGTGTTTGGATTGCTGATAGATCTCATGTAAGCTTATTAGGTAATTGACATGTGAAGTTAGTAATATCAAGCTTTTTATTGAAGTTTTGGATACATGTTTTTGCCTAGGATAAAATTGGAGCGTCTCTTGAAGCAAAAGAGAAACTGGCACAACCTAAAAAAGTAGAGGTAATTTTTGTATATGTGGAGTTGTTGCTTACGCTTATAAATTGAGCAAGCTGCTAATAAGTCGTGCATTTGTAGAAAGTGGTTATAAAACCCATTCACAAGGAGCTTCGTCCTGCATTTGAAGGTGACCGTATTAAAGTTGTTGAAGCACTTAAGGTAAAGCAATCCCCTCTCACATTACGTCTTGCAAAACTAATGTGAATATCAATAACAATGGTCGTTTCGTGGTAGTTGCAGCACATATTCTTGAAATTATCAATAACGTTATATATTTGAACTGCTTTAAAAATTCGGTTATGATATTTCAATATTGTCAAATTTGGTGCGTATCATCGAATCTGAGAATATACTTACTAATGATGATGATAAAGGAATCTTGTTTTACAAGAATAGGATTTGTTTTCCGGGTCAAAACTGGTGACCCATTAACACTTCCTTTAAAAAATTTCAGTCAATTAATATAGTGAAGATGGATTTACAAAAAGCAATTTTGTCTATTTTGCTAAAGGAAATGTAGTCTCTTGTCCATAGATTCATAATGGGAATGCTACGGTGTTGAATGAAGTACAAAATGTTAAAGGAAATGCAGTCTTACTGTTGTAAACTGTTAGTGTTTTGTAATTAATATATACTTAACCTTTTCATGAAAAAAAAAGGAAAAGGAAAAACAATCGAGTATGCTTATTTTTGTGTTTGTAGTAATATACACAAGTCAAGTTGACCCATTTTCACCTGAACGGGTTGTAACAATTACTGTTTTACTGCTTTTTTCTTAGACGATGAATGATAAAGATGCTATGGCAATGAAGGCTGCTTTAGAGTCCAAAGGGGAGGTGCAGTTTGAAGTTTGCGCTCTTAAGAAGACTGTTACTATAAAGAGAAGCATGGTATCGATATCAAAGGAAACACAAAAAGTGCACCACAGGACTTTTAAACCTGCTGTGATTGAATCTTCATTTGTGATGGAGCGAATCATCTATTGTCTCTTTGAACATTCTTTCTACATAAGACCAAACAAAGCTCCAGAAAAAAATAAATACTCGTACGTCTTCGGCTTCTCCCCTCTTGTGGCACCCATACAATGTCCCATCTTCTCATTGTTTCAGGATCAGCAATGTGAGGAACTTGCTAAACAAATTAACAATTCGCTAAAAGCAGCTGGAATTTCAAGCGTGGTCTATCCTTGGGGTATGTCTTTGATATATTTTTGTGCTTTTCATTTTCAGAGGTGGAAATTTTGACCCATTCACTTGTGAATGGGTCAGTTTGGGTTACGTTTTATCTCTAAATGGTGAATAAAGTTAAATTTGAGAATTTAGCTTAAATGTAAACGAGTAGAACTGCGTTTTGCAAAAGCAGCTTCTTCAAAATGACGTTTTGATTGGTTCCAAACACAAATAAGGGATTTTCTACTCTTTCTAGCCAAACACGTGCAACTAGATTATTACGTTTTCAAAATGCAATAATCAGATAATCCGCTTACAACCTGTTTCATTTTGACCCCTTAAAAAGCTGTTTTGACAATTCATAATCGACATGAATCTGTTTTGCCACCTCTGGCGATTTTAAACCTTTTGACCTTATCAATGCATGAACCTGTTAAACAAATGGGGTTTTGTCAGACATAAGATCAAATTGTATAGAGTATTAAAAGTAAATACGCCCCTTTTCTATATTCTGATTACACCAATAAAAGTTTCAATGAACTTGTATATCTGAATTTGAAAAACTTGGCCATTTATGTGAAATTGACGTGATTGCGCAAACAATAAGAGCCTAATATCTTAATATGTAGATGATTCAACAATAGAGCAACAATACACAAGAGCAGATGAAAATGGTGTGCCATTCAGTATTACCGTGGTTTCAACATCATCAGTGACAATTCGTGACCGGGATACTCAGGTTCAAATATTTGTGAGCTTGGAGGAAGTGGAGGAAGTGGAAGCAGTGGAGGAAGTGGCAGCAGTGGTGAAGGAGCTTTGTGAGGGACGGAGCACATGGGCAGATCTTTTAAAGAAATGCACTAGGGCCTGACTTGCCCTATAACAATCGGGTGCCTAGGACCACCTTAAAGACGGATGCCATTTAGAGGCTCTGTAATGAAAAGCATATACTACTATTTAGTATTACTAATCACCATGCAAGCAACAATATTTTTGAAGCTATGAATATGCTAGAAAGACTCGAATGTAATTACTTTACCTATGTGTTAATGCATATGCTTGATGTTTTGTTAATGCATATGGTTGATATTTTTGAACCTATGAATGCTAGAAAGAATCGACTGTAATTACTCTTAACTATTTGTTAATGCATATGGTTGATGTTTTGTTAATGCATATGGTTGACATTTTGAAGCTATGAATTAGGGGTGTCCAAGGTACTGAACCGGACGGAATCGGAACCGTAAGAATCGAGAACCGAAAATAAGGAAAAAGTGGAACCGAGAAGCGTCCCAAGTTCTTCGGTTCAGTTCAGTACGGTACTCGGTTTCGATACGGGATTTTTCGGTAATTCCTGATGAGTACCAAAGTGTTTAAAAAATCATTTTTTCGTTGTCGATCATTAATATAGGACATACTTTAACAATAAAAACACCCAAAAAAAATGTCTCCAACAATGTAATTCGTTCCAATAATTCTAATTGTCCAAAATAACACAAAAAACACAAAGTATAAAAATATAAGTTAATAATTGTTCAAAAGTAACAAGAACAAGCATTTGTGTTCAAAAACGCTTAGTGCTTCGTCATTGGTTTCCCTTTATAACTTTGTACCGATTCATCCATCTCTTTAACAACCTCGTCATCATTTAAAAGATCTTCAATTTCATCAAATTTATTGTAAGAATGCATCTATTCAATTATGATCACAATAAAAGGAAAACATATATGGAAAGAAATTACTTTCATGTTGATGATGATGATATTTGAATTATATTAGTGATTGTTAAATTGATAGTTTGGTGTTATTTGGAATTGATTAGGGTTTTTATTTATTTTAGGTTGTTTTATTTATTTATTTATTTATTATTATTATTATTATTATTATTATTATTATTATTTTTTTTTTTTTTTTTTTTTTTTTTCAAAAGGTTGCATGTACACAAAACCACTAACAAACCCAATAAAATCTCATAGTATTTTAGAAGAGTCGATTCTTTCCAGGAAAGTACCGGAACCGGATGGTTCCAACCCGAACCATCCCAAGAACCGAAAAGTTGGAATTTCAAGAACCAAGAACCGTATCATAGTTTTAATATACGGTTCGGTTCGTAGTCGATACCGATACGGTTTCTCAATTCTTTTGGTTCCTCTGTTTTTTGGACAACCCTGCTATGAATGCTAGAAAGACTCTTCTGTAATTACTTTAACTCTTTGTTAATGCACAAGGTTGATGTTTTGTTATATTAGACCCAACCCGATTGGCACAAGACATCAACCAAAATTAGTTGACCAGTTCATTTTTTGACTTAATAAAGGAACCGCCTTTGCTTTTCATCTGGGTCCAAGACCGTGGACAACATACATATGATTCAAAAAGGCCAAACATGTTTATTAATCTGAATAAGAAAAAACCTCATTTGCTTTGTTGTATTGAAACTTGTAAAAAAAATTATAAATTTTCAAATTCACAAAAAAAAAAAAAAAAAAAAAAAAAAAAAAAAAAAAAAAAAAAACCATAAAAACTGTGACCGGTCACTTCATTTGTCTCAACAAAACCCTACAGTGCTCCAAACCCCCCAAAGGGAGACAAACAACCGCCATGGAGACAAGGAACATGGACGAGAAAGATGCTTTGAAAATCGTGAAATGGTGGGTTGAAAGTCAACTCAAAGTCAAAAAAGCCTTTCGTGAGTCTCTTTTTACTGCTCTTGAAAAATTATATTTTTATACCAAGGTGAAGAAGGATGCTGCTTCTTTGTACGATTATGGACCTCCAACAAATATCCTCCAAAATCGTCTCACTACATTCTGGCATAAGGTATTCCTCCTTTTTTTTTTTTTTTTTTTAAATGAAATGTTTATTGTTTTCAAACCCCGTGTATTAGTCGGACCAAAACATGAACATGGTTATCCATAAAACACGACATTTGGGTTGTTAAGTTAAACTAATTTTATTATTATTATTATTATTATTATTATTATTATTTTTTTTTTTTTTTTTTTTTTTTTTTTTTTTTAAACATCACTTTATTAGAAAATTATAGGATTTACAAGAAATTAGTGGGAAGCCGAGAAACTATCTGGGCCCCCACTCCTCTAAGAGTTTTAAGAATTTTAATATTATTATTATTACTTTGTATTAAGAGTTTTAATAGAGTATTTGCCTATTTGTGTTTTTGTTCACTCAATTTGTAAAACACGGCGTTATAGGTCGCTGATAACTAATGAGTTGAAAGACGAGAAAAGGAGTGTTTGTTTTAGCTTATTTGTAATTATCTGGCATAGGCGTATCAAACTATTGAAAAACAAATAAGCTTGGTTTTTAAGGGCTTATGAGCCACTGGCTTATTTAAGTTCATAAGCTCGAGTTGATTAAGCTTATTTGGCCGGATTATGAGCTTATTAAACATTTTAAAAGCTTATGAGCTTATAAACTCTAGTAAGCCATAAGCTCACATTGATAAGCTCATAAGCCCAAAATTTTGAGCTTATGAGCTTTTCAAAAGTTCAATAAGCTCATAAGCCGGCGGAATAAGCTTAAACAAAAACCTCAAAGCGTGTTATGAACTTCTCAAAATTCATTTACAACCGTAACCCAGAAAAACAAGCTAATCAGAATGAATAAATGGCGGCTAACAAAGATTGTTCAGTTGAAGAGAAGATTACTTGTAGAATGATGTGTTTCAAACAAGGACAGAGCATATGATAATTTACTCTAGAAATATGGTACACTTGGATAAGCTTATTTTATGTTTTGAAAGTTTTATGAAAAAGCTAAAGCCATTGTAAAACAAGCTTAGCCAAACACCCCTTAGAGTTAGACCATACAAAGTGAGTTTGTGTTTGGCATGAGATTTAGTCATCAGTCTAGGACAATCTTTCCTAGCCGAGTTTTACCGCTTTATGTTTATAATTTTAGTAAATTGATGTTAAGCACCCGATTCTTATATTTTTTTTCTCTAATTTTATCAGCATTTTGTTCTGGAGGATGCTATGGTACTACATTTCATTCCAGATTCCGTCTTGAAGGCTTCTGGTCAAGTTGATAAAGATACTGACCATATGGTTAAAGATGACAAGACTCGTGAACTTAAACACATTCTCGCGGTTCTCAATGATCTTTGTCCCGAACAGCTTGGTGCCAAGAATGAGTATGACATAGTGGAAACCATTACCAGGAATCCTCTCTTTGAGACTCAACTTGATGCAAACCCTGAGTTAGTATTTTATTTTTTATTATTTTTATTTTTATCTATCACGTGTTTTGAGAAAGATGAGATGCGCATTATATGATCTGAGTAGCTTACAGATATGTTGTGTATGCCTCACCAGAATTGCAACGTATTCATAGATGAAAAAATTGTTTTTCTTATAATTATCTATCCAACTCGTTGCTCTTCTAATTTATCGTTTTCTGTATATAAATGTTTTTTCTTGTCTCATCTGAAAGAAAACACATTCGAAATCAATGTATTCATATATGAAAAAAAATTGATATATTTGCCTCCTGCTCTTATCTCTAAATCCTACATGTAGCATTGACTTGTGGTTGCAACGCTTTTCATTTGAAATCATTCAGGTACAAGCGCCTTGTAACAACAGCACAACACATATTTAATAAGTTTACATTCCTACACTCTTTGAATGGGAACAAGCTCCCATGTACTGGTGCTACAATTGGCGAGGCACACAGAAATAAGGTAATGCGTTTTTCTTTAAAACTTAAAATCTTGATCAAGTGTGTTTCAGTCATGCTTTATGTATGTTTTTCAAATTTGTTATTTAAAAGTTGAAGCTTCTGTCGCTTGCATCGTCTTCCACAACTTTAGCACGCTTGTCACGTTTTCATGTTGCAAAGTATAGGGATGGGCTGAGTAATGGTTCAAGATGGGTAATATTGGTATGTGTTCGGCTAGAAATTGATAGATGTTTCTCATCTTTCAGGTATCTCCTCGGAAACATCTACTCAGTAGATTCACACTTCCGCTGATAGAGCATTTTGTGGATCCTGAAGACAAATCACATCAAAAGTATTCCCAAGTTTCAAACCTAGAGTTTCTCATGTTCCCAAGGGACGAGCAAATGTCAGGGAAGTTTGCGAAAAGACTTTGTCTCGGTGAAGCAGTTTCTAAGGTTGGTTTTCATTTGATATTATGTCCACGTTTTTTTAATTATTATATCATATAAACATACTGTGTGTAACTATCAAACATTGTTTTTCTAGGGGATCGTGAAGAATGAGTCACTTGCATACTTCATTGGGAGAGTATTTCTATATTTGACAAGTTTAGGGATAGACGAAAAACATTTACGGTTCAGACAAAATCTCCCAAATGTGATGGATCACTATGCTGAAGATTGCTGGATGGCTGAAATCGAGACTTCTTGCGGTTGGAGTGAGTGTGTTTGGATTGCTGATAGATCTCATGTAAGCTTATTACCATGCTTGGCAGTTAATTGGCATGTTAAGCTAATAGTATAAAGTTTTTTATTGAAGTTTTGGATACATGTTTTTGCCTAGGATAAAATTGGGGCGTCTCTTGAAGCAAAAGAGATACTGGCACAACCTAAAAAAGTAGAGGTAACTTTTGTGCATGTATAGTTGTTGCTTACACTTTAAAATTGAGCCAGCTGCTAATAAATCATTTATTTGTAGAAAATGGTTATAAAACCCATTCACAAGGAGCTTCGTCCTGCATTTAAAGGTGACCGTATTAAGGTTGTTGAAGCACTTAAGGTAAAGCAATTCCCTCTCACATTACGTCTTGCAAAACTAATGTGAATATCAATAACAAAGATGGCTTCCTGGTCCATGTTCTTGAAGTTATCAATAACAAAATATGTTTGAACTGCTTTAAAATTTGGGTTATTGATATTTCAATATTGTCAAAATTTGGCGCGTATCATGGAATCTAAGAAAATACTTACTAATGATGAGGATAAAGGAATCTTGTTCTACAAGAATAGGATTTGTTTTCCGGGTCAAAAAAAACTGAGTGGCAAAACTGCTGGCCCATCAACACTTCTTTTTAAAAATTCATAGTTAAATAATATACTGAATGTGGATTTGCAAAAAAGCTATTTTTAAAGATAATGTTCCTTTATTGCTAAAGGAAATGTAGTCTCTTTGTCCATAGTTGTATTCATGTTGGTAATGCTTTGGTGTTGAATGAAGTACAACTGCTAGTACATTTGAAGCTTATGTATAAAAATATAGTCATTACAAGTTATCATCTGTGAAATCTCTCAAATTGACGTGTATTCATGTTGGTATGCCTTTCTTTATAAGCTGCCCTTAGCCAAGCATGTGAGGTTTGGAGTATGATGCATCTTGGTTTTTTGGTCTGCTTGCAATGCTAAAGGAAATGTAGTCTTTACTGTTGTAAACCGTTATGCTAACGTTTGCGTTTTTAACAATAATATACAAGTCAAGTTGACCCATTTTCACCTGAACGGGTTGTAACAATTACTGTTTTCCTGCTTTTTTCTTAGACAATGAATGATAAAGATGCTATGGCAATGAAGGCTGCTTTAGAGTCCAAAGGGGAGGTGCAATTTGAAGTTTGCACTCTTAAGAAGACTGTTACAATAAAGAGAAGCATGGTATCGATATCAAAGGAAACACAAAAAGTGCACCACAGGACTGTTAAACCTGCTGTGATTGAATCTTCATTTGAAAAAGAGCGAATCATATATTGTCTCTTTGAACATTCTTTCTACACAAGACCAAGTGGAGCTGGAGAAGAAGAGATATATGTATTTGGCTTCAACCCTCTTGTGGCACCCACACGATGTCCCATCTTCCCATTGTTTCAGGATCAGCAATATGAGGAAGTTGCTAAACAAGTTAAAGATTCGCTAAGTGCAGCTGGAATTTCAAACGTGGTCTATCCTTTGGGTATGTCTTTGATATATATATATATATATATATATATATATATATATATATATATATATATATATATATATATATATATATATATATATATATATATATATATTTCCATTTTCAGAGGTGGAAAATTTGACCCATTCACTTGTGAATGGGTCAGTTTGGGTAATGTAACAAGTAGAATATGAGAATTTAGCTTAAATGTAAACAAGTAGAATGGGTTTCACAGGCTGTAAGCCCAAAAACCTCTGATTATTTTATTTTATTTTTAATGTGAAAAAGTGTTTGTAGATTAACCTAACCTGTTTCTTTTTGACCCCTTAAACAGCTGTTTTGACAATTTATAATTGACATGAAACTGTTTCGCCACTTTAGCGATTTTAAACCTTTTGAGTTTATCAATACATGCAACTGTTAAACAAATGGGGTTTTGTGAGACATACGATCAAATTGTATTAGAGTATTAAAAGTAAATACGCCCCTTTTCTATATTCTGATTACACCAACAAAAGTTTCAATGGAGTCGTATATCTGAATTTGAAAACTTGTCGCATTTATGTGAAGTTGACGTGATTGCACAAACACTAAGTGCCTAATTTCTTAATGTATAGATGATTCAACAAGACTTAAAATTAAAGATTTGCTAAGTGCAGCTGGAATTTCACACGTGGACGACTATCCTCGCGGTATGTCTTTGATATATTTTTTTGTTTTCATTTTCATAGGTGGAAAATTTGACCCATTCACTTGTGAATGGGTCGGTTTGGGTTACAATTACTAGTATCTCTAATTGGTGTAACAAGTAGAATCTGAGAATTTGGCTTAAATGTAAACAAGTAGAATGGGTTTCACAGGCGGTAAGCCCAAAAACCTCTGATTATTTTATTTTATTTTTTTAATGTGAATAAGTGTTTGTAGATTAACCTAACCTGTTTCTTTTTGACCCCTTAAACAGCTGTTTTGACAATTTATAATTGACATGAAACTGTTTCGCCACTTTAGCGATTTTAAACCTTTTGAGTTTATCAATACATGCAACTGTTAAACAAACGGGGTTTTGTGAGACATACGATCAAATTGTATTAGAGTATTAAAAGTGAATAAGCCCCTTTTCTATATTCTGATTACACCAATAAAAGTTTCAATGGAGTCGTATATCTGAATTTGAAAACTTGTCGCATTTATGTGAAGTTGACGTGATTGCGCAAACACTAAGAGCCTAATTTCTTAACATATAGATGATTCAACAAGACTTAAATATTAATTCTTTTGATTTACATAGAGGTGCAACGCAAACAAGAAACAATAGAGCAACTATACACAGGTGCAGATGCAACTGGTGTGCCATTCAGTATTACCGTTGTTTCAACATCATCAGTGACAATTCGTGAGCGGGATACTCAGGATCAAATATTAGTGAGCGTGGAGAAAGTGGCAGCAGTGTTGAAGGAGCTTTGTGCGGGACAGAGCACATGGGCGGATGTTTTAAAGGAATACCCTACTGCACTAGAGGTGGATTTACACTAACAATGTGGTGCCCAGGACCACCTAAAAGACGGAGACCATTTAGAGGCTCTGTATTCAAAAGCATATACTACTAGTTATTATTACTAATCAACCATGTGAGCAACAATATTTTTGAAGCTATGAAGTATGAATGCTAGAAAGACTTGACTGTAATTACTCTAACTATTAGTTAATGCATATGGTTGATGTTTTGTTATATTACCGCAACTTTTTTATATCAGACCCGACCCTATTGGCACGAGACATCGACCGAGATTGGTTGACCAGTTCATTTTTCTTGACTAAATCAAGAAACCACCTTAAGTTTTTCGGCTGTTGTGGGCACCATTCAATTTTCAAAGATGAGTGAAGAGTAGTAAATTTTATGTAATGCTGCCTTTGTTGTGTAGAGCAACAAACAGGCTTACTTTTTGAACAAAAAACAGGCTTACTGATTAGTAGAAATTCTTAAGTAAAAAAGTTGAGAATGTTACATGGTGTAGGAGTGTTTAGAAATTGTTCTTCTTAGTTAATAACCTAACCAACATCCGATATAAAACAATTTAAGAATAGAAAGATCCTTTGACATGAGCACATGACAAATAGCTGAACTAATTCTGTGCAAGTATTGGTACCGCAGCAACAATATGGATGAACGCAACAAACGTTGATCTAATCTGTCTGATATGGATGAACGCAACAATATGTCTGATATGTTTGTGGTGAAAGAAAACTGCATTCAAAGCTGTTATATTTATTTACAAATATTAGCCTTCACCTTAATTTCATACCCAGATCAAATATCTGAACAAATCAATTTTGATTTCAATAGGAAAAGTCATTTTCGCCACGTGTAAAAATTGAGCTAACTGATAGGTCAATTAAAGTAAAATTTAGTCTAATGTTAAATATAAAATTCTATGGAGTATTTGTTTAAATTACAAAACTAAAAATTTATACTTAAAACCAAAAGCTAAAATAAACAAAACTTAAATTAAAGGGGAAATTGTCTAAAAATACATTCAACTTGCCACTTTTTACTATGCATTGAACTTTTTTTTTCTATTGTATGCACAAACTTTCTTAATCATCCTATTGTAGCCATATACTTTCTTAATCATCCTATTGTAGCCATAAATCTGACGTGGCATGGTGTTAATTAGATAAATTTACACAAATCGTTCGTGTGGCTCTAAACAATTGCACCATTCGTTCTTGAGTCAATTACATTAAAGGTCCCTGTGGTTCTAAATTTTTCACCCGTCGTCCTTGTGGATTTAATCAAGATAAAAACAATCTTTAAATTAAAATAAAAAATAAATAAATAAATAAATAATAATAATAATAATAATAATAATAATAATAATAATAATAATAATAATAATAATAATAATAACTTATGAAAACTTATGTAGTCATCACTTTTGCATTGTTGCAAATGAAAGTAAAAATAGATCTATCACAAAAATGGGTCAAGACTAACAATGTATCTACTCAATACTCATATTCTTTTTTTTTTTCTTTACTATCTAACTAATAGTTTTAATATAAAGTTATAACTTTTTTTTTTTTTAATTTAAAATAACATTTTATCAATCCAAATAAAAATCCAAATCCAAATATAAATCATAAACCTATCTTCAAATCTAACGGTCCCTTATTATACCCTTTGTACAATACACGTAAGTATAGGAAGTATAGACTGATTATAAAGTAGACCCTAAATTAATACATTATGGTCATTACTTTCTAAAACTAACAATCCCCCTAAAGGATGATCATTCGGATCTACGCCTATATGGTAGATCTCATGGATGTTTTCAAGCTCCGATGTTCTGCTCAAACCTTCTCATAGACTCTCGAAAATCCAACCGATCTTTAAGTAGTCCACCACCATTTGATAATCAGATTGTTCTTTTGGTTAGGCGAACATTAAGTCTTTTCCAGTAGTGATCTCTCAACATCTTATCTAACTTCGTGTTGACCCATTCACGAGTTCCTGAAGAAAACTTTGCAATTTCACTCATGGCAATAAACCCTTATGTCTGATATCTATCTTGTAAACAATCCTAAATTATGTTTGTCTTAATACAGTGTAGGCCATGATTTATCGATATCTCTAAACTCGAGTCTTGGTGATGTGAGATTCACTCAACTTTGATAACTTTCGACACCTAATTGAAAATCCTCCACATGAACAAATGAACCTTCGTTTTCATATACATCTTTGTACCCTAGTGTAAATTTTCTTTAAAAATCATGATTTTTGCAAAATGAATCTGGTCCCGAAATTTTGTTTCACATAAATACATGTTATGTTTAGTTGGTTTACAAATATGTCAAAACAAATATGTGTCTTATTAATTTGTTTGCTAGTTTTAATGAAATTGTTTTTAGTGCATTTATATTTTCTTTATACTTGTAAAAATAAATTGTGCAATTGATGATTTGAAGTGCCTGCATCTTCACCCCTACCCAGGGACGAAACCCGAACCCCATGGATTTTCTCGATGTAGAGTCAATTTTTGAAAAAAAAAAAAAAAAAAAAAAAAAAAAAAGAAAAAAACATAGATTTTTTCTAAATGAATCTTAAATGCACTGGGTCTATCAAAATGTGCTTCTAATATTATGGTTTAAAATTTTTTGTGCACCCGGTCATATTTGGTTATAGTTCCATCGCCGCTCCTACCTCATTAATCAACACTTTAATTTCATTAAATTTGGTGGTGTTTGGCACGGGGCTTATAAGAACTTGAGCTTTTAAAATAATTCGGCTTATAAAATAAGTTTCGTTTGTCACACAGACTTATAAAATAAGTCATAAGCCTCCATAAACCAAAGCCCAAAGAAAAAGGCTTATGGCTAGTTAATTACTTAAATGCCTTTAAAAATATAATGAATTATCATGTAAAAGCAAAAAATATATATGAATTTAATTTCATATATTTTTATGTGATTTTAAATTAATAAGTTTCAACTGCAACTAATTTGACAAACAGCTTTATAAAAATATAATCATGGCTTATAATATAAGCTCAAGCCCAACCTAAGCCCAATACCTGCTCATTTCATTAAGTATAACTTGTCTCAACCAATGATGTTTCTTTTGTTGAAACATAGCCCTCAAAAACCCTACATTGCTCCAAAAGTGAGACAAACAGCAGCCATGGAGACAAAGAACATGGATGAGAAAGATGCTTTGAAAATCGTGAAATGGTGGGTTGAAAGTCAACTCAAAGTAAAAAAAGCCTTCCGTAAGTCTCTTTTATTCTCTTGAAAGATATTCATTTTATACCAAGATGGAGGACTCAAATGCTGCTGCTTTGTACGATTATGGACCTTCTGGACATCTCGTCAACTCTCGTGTCACTAAAGTTTGGCATAAGGTACTATTATTATTTTAACTACTTTTACTGTTGTTTAGGTCACTCAACTTATAAAATATAATATTTGGGTGGATAAACTAATGATATTATTATGATTATTTACTAGTTTTAATACGATATTATTATGTCGTGTATTTTGAGGCCTACGTTATTGAATTATTATTTTTGTTCAAACACAGACATTTGGGTCGATGAACTTCTAAACAATTTACTAAAAATATGCGTTTAGGTTACTCGTATTACCAGTTCTGCTAATGAGTTGATAAGCCGAGAAAAGGGGGGTGTTTGTTTTAGCTTATTTGTCTCGCATAGGCATATCAAACTATTGAAATGCTAATAAGCTCAGTTTTAAGGCTTATGAGCTTATGGCTTATTTTTAAGTTCATATGCTCGAGTTGATTAAACTCATTTTTAAGCTTATTTGTCTGGTTTATGAGCTTATTAAACTTTTGAAAACTTTATGAGCTTATCAACTTGAGCTTATAAACTTCAATAAGCTATAAGCTCACGCCGACAAGCTCATAAGCCCAAAATTTGAGCTTCGGAGCTTTTCAAAATTTGAATAAGCTCATAAGCCGGCCAAATTAGCTTAAACAAAATACCCATGCCTTAATGTTGAGCTTATAATCAATAAGCCGGACAAATAAACCTGGACACCTCAAAGTGGCTTATGAACTTCTCAAAATTCATATACGCCCATAATCCAGAAAAATAAGCTAATCTGAATGAATAAATAGCAGCTAACAAAGATTGTTCATTTTTTTTTATATATTACTTGTAGAATGAATTGTTATTAAACAAGGAGAGAGCTTTTTGCAATTTGTTAGAACTGAGATATAATAATTCACTGTAGAAATATGGTACGCCTGGATAAGCTTATTTTATGTTTTAATAAAGTTAACGTGATGAACCATTTGAGAGTGTTTAGATAAGGTTAATATTCCACCCTAACCTTCCTGAAAAGGGGAGGGCCTTACCCGGTTTGAGTCTGTGTGGCGGTGGGCTCAAATCCCATGGATTAGTCGGCCAAAAGGTCGGAAACCATGGTTACCCAGGATAAGGTTAATATTGTGGGGGTATTAACTTATTTGGGAGGAAAATTGAGAGAAGTCGAAGCTGTTTCTTGAAGATTTTGTGGAAAAGCTTAAGCCATTGTAAAACAAGCTTGGCCAAACATCCCTTACAGTTAGACCATATAAAGTGAGAGTTTGTGTTTGGCATGAGAATTAGCCGTCAGTCTAGGACAATCTTTCCTAGCCGAGTTTTACCACTTTATGCTTATAGTTTTAGTAAATCTTATGCAAAATATTCTAAATTTTTTGCTTAAATTTCTCAGCATTTTGTTATGGAGGATGATATGCTACCAATGCGCACCCCAGGTTCCATGTTGAATGCTTCTGGTCAAGTTGATATAGATATTGACCATATGGTTAAAGATGACAAGACTCGTGAACTTAAACACATTCTTGCGGTGCTCAATGATCTTTTTCCCGAAAAACTTGGTGCTAAGAATGAGGATGACATAGTGGAAACCATTACCCGGAATCCTCTCTTTGAGACTCAACTTGATGTGAACCCTGAGTTAGTAATTTTTCTTATAATTATCTATCACATGTCATGCAAATGATGAGGTGCACATTATATGATCTGAGATGTTTTCAGATATGTTTTGTATGCCTCACCAGAATTGTAACGACAATGATTTTATATACTTTTCAAGATGTTGGGTGGTTGAAACATGTACACGCTGAAACTGAACACTTTATGATTTGCTTCAAAATGGACTATTGCGGGTTGACCCCCAAATATTGCTTCAAAACTTCTTATATATGATTATGGGATAACCATGATTATAAAACTAATTCTATTACAATGATAATCTATGTATTTGAACAATACAAATTGGGATAATTATGATTATGTATTGAAAATACTATTGTGGTGATTTCCAACTCGTTGCCCATCTAATTTATCTTGTTCTGTATATAAACATTTGTTCTTGTCTCGTCTGAAAGAAAATACATCCCAAATCAACGTATTTATAGACAAGAAAAGTTTGATATTTTAGCCTCCGGCCCTTGCCTCTAACTCCTACATGTAGCATTGACTTGTGGTTGCAACGCTTTTCATTTGATATCATTCAGGTACAAGTGCCTTGTAACAACAATACCAGACAAATTTGATCACTTTGAAGACCTACACTATCTGAATGGGCACAAACTCCCATTTACTGTTGCTATAATTGACAAGGCCAACAGAAATGAGGTAATGTGTTTTTCTTTAAAACTTAAGATTGTGATCGAGTTGTTTCCACTCATGTTTTATGTATGTTTACAAATTTGTTATTTGAAAGTTGAGGCTTCTCTCGCTTGCACCGTATTCAACTACTTTAGCATGCTTGTCACGTTTTCATATTGCAAAGTGTACGGATGGGCTGTGTAACGGTTCAAAATGGGTAATGTTGGTACGCATTTGGCTAGAAATTGATGGATGTTTCTCACCTTGCAGATATCTCCTCGGAAACATCTACTCAGTAGATTCACACTTGCAGTGATAGAGCACTTTGTCGATCCTGAAGACAAATCACATCAAAAGTATTCCCAAGTTTCAAAACTAGAGTTTCTCATGTTCCCAAGGGACGAGCAAATGTCAGGACAGTTTGCGAAAAGACTTTGTCTCGGTGAAGCAGTTTCTAAGGTTGATTTTCATTTGATATTATGTCCGCGTTTTTCTAATTTTATATCATATACGCATACTGTTTGCAAGTGTGTAACAATCAAACATTGTTATTTAGGGGATCATAAAGAATGAGTCACTTGCATACTTCATTGGGAGAGTATATCTATATTTGACAAGTATAGGGATAGATGAAAAACGTTTACGGTTCAGACAAAATCTCCCAAATGTGATGGATCACTATGCTGAAGATTGCTGGATGGCTGAAATCGAGACTTCTTGCGGTTGGAGTGAGTGTGTTTGGATTGCTGACAGATCTCATGTAAGCTTATTAGTTAATTAACATGTGAAGTTAGTAATATCAAGCTTTTATTGAAGTTTTGGATACATGTTTTTGCCTAGGATAAAATTGGAGCGCCTCTTGAAGCAAAAGAGAAATTGGCACAACCTAAAAAAGTAGAGGTAACTTTTGTAAATGTGAAGTTGTTGCTTACTCTTTTAAATTAAGCAAGCTGCTAATAATTCGTGTATTTATAGAAAGTGGTTGTTAAACCAATTCACAAGGAGCTTCGTCCTGCATTTGAAGGTGACCGTATTAAGGTTGTTGAAGCACTTAAGGTAAAGCAATTCCTTCTCACATTACATCTTGAAAAACTAATGTGAATACCAAGTACATCGATGGTTTCGTGGTAGTTGCAGTCCATGTTCTTGAAAAAAGAACCACTTGCATTATCTGCTCTAATGCTTCTTATAGAAATATACTCATTACAAGTTATGATCTGTGCAATGAAGTGATTACAAAAAAAAAAGCAATTTATAAGATAAGGTTCGTTTATCGTAATAAAGCAATTTAGTCTATATTGCTAAAGGAAATGTAGTCTCCATAGTTGTATTCATGCTAGGAATGCTTTGGTGTTGAGTGAAGTACAAGTTATCATCTATGGAATGAAGTGATTAGAAAGTATAATGGCGATGTTTAATTATTGGTAAGCTGTATTTAGTCATGAGGAGCTTCTAATGTCATTAGCCTTTCTTTGGAGTAGGCTGCATCTTGGTTTATTGGTCTTGCAATGTTAAAGGAAATGTAGTCTTACTGATGTAAACTGTTATTGGTATATACTTGACCTTTTCACAAACAAAGAAAAGGAAAACAACTGAGTATGCTAATTTTTGTGTTTTTAACAATAATATACAAGTAAAGTTGACCCATTTTCACCTGAACGGGTTGTAACAATTACTGTTTTCCTGCTTTTTTCTTAGACAATGAATGAAAAAGATGCTATGGCAATGAAGGCTGCTTTAGAGTCCAAAGGGGAGGTGCAATTTGAAGTTTGTGCTCTTAAGAAGACTGTTACTATAAAGAGAAGCATGGTATCGATATCAAAGGAAACACAAAAAGTGCACCATAGGATTTTTAAATCTGCTGTGATTGAATCTTCATTTGTAATGGAGCGAATCATCTATTGTCTCTTTGAACATTCTTTCTACATAAGACCAAACAGAGCTAGAGAAATAGATATGTACTCGTATGTTTTCGGCTTGTCCCCTCTTGTGGCACCCATACAGTGTCCCGTCCTCTCATTGGCTCCGGATCAGCAATATAAGAAAGTTGTTAAACAAATTAACGATTCGCTAAGTGCAGCTGGAATTTCAAACGCGGTCTATCCTTGGGGTATGTCTTTGATATATTATTTTGTTTTCATTTTCAGAGGTGGAAATTCTGACCCATTCACAAGTGAATGGGTCAGTTTGATTACTTTTTGTCTCTAATTGGTGAAACAAGCTAAATCTGAGAATTTAGCTTAAATGTAAATGAGTAGAATGGGCTGAACAGGCTGTAAGCCCTCTAATTATTTAGAAAAAGATTGTGAAAAAGTTTTTGTAGATCAACCTAAGCTAAACCATTTTGACCCCTTAAACAGCTGTTTTGACAATTTACAATTGACATGAATCTGTTTTGCCACCTCTAGCGATTTCAAACAAATGGGGTTTTTGTCAGACATAAGATCAAATTGTATAGAGTATTAAAAGTAAATACCCCCTTTTCTATATTCTGATTACACCTGTTTCAATGAAGTTGTATATCTGAATTTGAAAATTGGCCCATTTATGTGAAATTGACGTGATTCGCGCAAACAATAAGAGCCTAATTCCTTAATATACAGATGGTTCAGCAATAGAGCAACAATACACAAGAACAGATGAAAATGGTGTGCCATTCTGTGTTACTGTGGTTTCAACATCATCAGTGACAATTCGTGAGCGGGATACTCAGGATCAAATTTTTGTGAGCTTGGAGAAAGTGGCAGCAGTGGTGAAGGAGCTTTGTGAGGGACGGAGCACATGGGCAGATGTTTTAAAGAAATACCCTGCTACACTAGGGGCGAACTTCCACTAAGACAATCTGGTGCCCAGGACCACCTTAAAGACGGAGACCATTTAGAGGCTCTGTATTGAAAAACATATACTACTAGTTAGTATTACTAATCAACCATGCGAGCAACAATATTTTTGAAGCTATGAATGCTAAAAAGACTCGACTGTTAGTATAACTATTTGTTAATGCATACGGTTGATGTTTTGTTATATTAATGCAACTTTGTAATATAACACCCTACCTGATTGGCACGAGCCATCGACCTAGATTGGTTGACCTTTCATCGTATCGACTAAATCAAGGAACTACCTTAGTTTTTCAGTTGGGTCCGCCATTGTGGTTTGTGGCCTTGTGGGTAGCATTCAACTTCCAAAGATGAGTGAAGGGTTGAGCAACAAAAAGGCTTACTTTTCTTTTGAGCAAGAAAACAGGTTTTTACTGATTAGTGAGAGATTTTGAGCAATGTAATGTATGAACACAATAAATGCTGATCCAGTCTCTCCAATTAGCCATTTTATAAATGTTTGTGGTAATAAGAAACATACTGAATTCAAAGTTGTAATAGGTATTTAGAGCACACGGTACGGGCGCTGTAGGCAAAAATCGGGACCTATGGCGTGGCGCCAATCATGGTACCCCGATTTGCGCCATGGGGTATTGTGCCATTCCCATGCGCGGGCGTTACAATTTTTCTATTTTTATTCCTCCGGCGAGTGTGTTTGTGTGTTTTGTGTGTAAGTAAATAGTAAACTGTGTATGTGATTTGACTTGCAGGTCAATGAAGAAGATGGAGAGCGAATTTATTTATTTAATTACTAAAAACAAAATTTTAAATAGTATGTTCTTTTACTCCATCCTCTGTAGTAATAGTTTCTCAAAGAAAAAACTTATAGTGTGTTTAGTTGTAGAAAAATTTCTTTAATTTTCTAGTTTAATAGGAAGGGTTATATCCTTAGAAATGTGTTCTAAAAATTTAAAGAAAATGTTTAGATAATATATAGAAAATCGAAAATGCAAAGGCATGTAAAACTAAACTACGAGATAGAGATACAGAGACACAACCACAATACAAGTATTTACAGTGGTTCGGCTACAAGAACACCTTCCTTGACCTACTCCACTCCCTAGTACCCAACTCGAGAGTTCCGTAAACACTACACAAGACTAACTCCTTTCACCGGCGGAAAAGCCTTCACAACGTCGCTTACACTTTATCCGGTACAAAGCTAAATACCGAGCTCTTCCATGAGGTAGAGCCAAACCTTTGTCGCCTACACTTCATCTGGTACAAGGCTAGATACCGGGTTCCATTACAAAGGAGGAACCACTACTCGATCAACACTTCTAGCACAACACAACTAGAGGAACCAACGTCCTTTTACACCTAACGACTCAACACATCTACAACACCCTTTGAGAAGAAGAAAGAATAAGATGCACTTCTGTGATCTTGGAAAAGAAGAATCCTAGCAACTCATGTCATGAGCTTGCAAGTCTTCAAGAGGTCGTGATCTCGCCTTTTAGAAGGAACCTAGAGAATCCCAAAGAAAGACTACATAGAAAGATCCTTGGATATGAGGTTACAGAGTTTAGAACATAGAGAGAAGATATATCTAAAAAGGGTGAGGAATGAGAGAGAAACGAGTCACTATTTATAGTCAAATGTGAGCACTGTTCACCCGGTTCCATCGGATCCCTTCCCACGGGGATTCGGCCATCTGGTATCAACAATTCGGATTTTGGTTACAATTCCGGGTTTTGAGTTATGGGTAAGATCCATGGTTCATGTGATGTCATGCATGATGTCAAGGACGTCTTGGGTCATGGGTTATAGACTTTGGGTTATGGGTTATGGACTTTGGGTCATGGATCATGCGTTTTTCTCATTTTGGTGTCATGCAATAGGACATGGGTTATGGATCAAACTCCATGGGTTATGGGTTATGGACTTGGTTTTGGGTCATGGATAGTCCAAATCTTTCCTAGTTTATTTTCACAAGTAACATGTATTTTATAAAATATATGTAACTAAGTTACTTAAGTGTTTTTATAAAATGGTTTTGATTTTATGTAAACTTATTAACTAAATAATTAAATATGTTTAAGGTTTATTTGTTTAAAGAAATGAGTTAGTAAACTTTTTGCTCAAAGCGTTATATATTTTATATATCTCGTTAAAATGATTTTACGTTTGTTATCCATAAAACATTAGAAAATCGTAAAATATAAATTAACATTTTTAAGGTTATTTATATTGACAATCTCCCCCTTTTTGTTGATGATAAAACATAAAATTATTTTAAGTAAAACTATAAAATTCGTAAATTTTTGAATTTAATTTTTTACTCTTTTCTCCCCTTTTTTTGTCGAAACAAAAAGAGTGTCAAGAAGAAACTAACTCGAATGCAAGTTTTTAGAAAGAAATGAAAGAGATGTGTAAAAATGGAGTAAAGAGAATAAGAAGTTCTTAGTTGCTCGCCCTCGATGGTTGTTCCCCCTTGTTGAGGGCGTCAAGTAATTAGGGAGACTAAGACGTGATCATTGCAAGTTTTATTGCAATGGTTTTGCTTGGACGAAAGCTCCCCCTTATTGAGGGCGTTGATACGTGGGAATCGCACCAGTCTTTACCTCTTGAGGGATCTCGAGAAGCTTACAACCACCCACCAGGCAGTGTACCTGATCGTTGTAATATAGTATAGTGACAAGTACCGGGGGATTGATCGTTCAACTCAGGAATAGTGTCGCTAGGATTAGAAAATCTCCTAAACTAAGCCTAAAGGTGAGGGATGATTCTTTTTGTATTTTTATATTTTATTAAAGCAAGTAAATTCTCGGTTTTTGGAAGAGTGGGCGGAATTAGTTGCTAGTCAACTAACCCAATTAACTACAAATGCAATCGAAATTAAATAACAGAAATGAAAATGAATCTAATTATACTAATAGTATAATGTGGTGTAACAATAATGGGGAAAGTTGTGTTTACTTAGGTTTCATTACTCCCTAGATATCTTTTACAGGTTGATAGCTTGTTACAACTGTATGGATGACGGGTCATATTCCTTAATACTAGTCGTAGGGCCGTGTACAATATTCCCTAACTCTATAGGATCCTACTTCACTCCTATGTCGAGCCGTTAGAAGCTCCTAACATGGGATCATTAGAATTCTCATACGCATTAAATACAACCAAATATCGTAGTACACCTCCTATCATGTTTCTTAAGACGTTCAAGCAAGTTATCAATGGAAGTCTGCCAGTTTTCTTAAGCCTAACATCGAATACAATCATCCATAACGACTATAAACAAACAATCAACCCATAATTAACATCTAGGTTTCACTCATCTAAGCAAACACAAAAGAAATCTAGCCTAGCATGTTAAATTGAAGACAAGTGTAAGATATATTCAAGCAACACATAGACATATTGATTGAATTGAAAGAGTACTTATCTCAAATTGACATGAAAGGTTTCAAAGGGTTAAAACCCTTGAAAAAGCTGTGAAAATCGGCCTAGGGTTTTTCCTCAAAGTTGCACCCTAAAAGTTACACACTAATGAATGAAATTTGGAAAACTATATATATATTTTACAGGGTGACGGCGTCAAGAAGGAAATTGTGACGCCGTTAACTCGCCGCCCATAATGAAATCGGATTACCTAGATCCACTTTTGACGCCGTCATGTGTAAAATTATTCTAGGTCGTCACTAATATTTGGACCACTACGGCCTTGGGTGACGCCGTCATCTCCAATGCACATAACTCTCTGGATCGTCACGTGTATAGTCCACATCCACCTCTTGTATTACTCTTGACGCCGTCATTAAGGAGCAAGTGACGCCGTCAGGTACTGTTCCCAGCAAGGAAAATTAAGACTTTGCCGTTTTCTTCACTTTTATGCTCCAAAAACGTCCAAAATGCTTCTTTTTCCAGATTTCTCTCCAAAAGTACCAAAAATGACAAAAGGAACGATTTAGGGCAATATTTGATCAAATAATCTCGACTTCGGGCTTACATGACCCTCTAAAAATGATTCATTTTTCGCCTCATCAAATACCCTTACACTTGAGATTTGCTTGTCCTCAAGCAAATGCGCTTTTATTCTAATCAAAATACAAGTTAGGGGTTATTTAATACTAATCTAAAAGTAATTACAACAAATAATCGTTCCACTAAAGACCAAAGACAAGCACGGAGGTCATACACTAGCACCTCACAAATAGTGTTTAGATACTCACATCTCTCGGGTGTAATAAAGTATATATCACAATAAGGAAATGGAAAACATCTCTCACTACCTGTCATAACAAAATAGATTACCATAGGCTTGGGAAAGGATCAAACCTCCACCACTTGGCGTAAACACCTAGGATAAACTATCAAAGAGGTCTTTCAAAGGGTTATAACGTTAGGTGTAGGGATATGGAATACACGGTTTTGTTGGATAAAGGCAATATTTATTGGTGGCGAGTTAATCATCTTAGTTAATTACATGTACAATATGGCGTTGCTAAGCCAAGACTCGACTCGGCTTAAGCTAATAAATCAAAAATAACAAAAATATAAAACAAACATAAAATGAAACGGGATGGTAGTCCGTATGTTTTTTTCTCTTTTCTTTTTTCTATTTTTTTTTTCTTTTTCTTAATTTTTTTTTCGATTTTTTTTTTTTTTTTTTTTTTTTTTTTTTTTTTTTTTTTTTGCATACACTCTTACCATACCATCCAAAATAATACATCATAGGGAATGTACATTCCCCTTACACTTGGATTTTTACATACTTTACAATAAACTAATCTAATGACTCGAATCAAGATAATCAAAACACTTGGAGTACTTTTAAGATTAACGCACATATGGGGGTAATAAATGATGTTCTTCCCCATTACTTCATAACATAAGTACTTTACCCATGAGTCCCAATCGTCCAAAAACAATATGTACAAGATATGACTCGACTTAGCAACCATGTAATCAATTAGATAATTAACTAAGGGTTTAAACATGTAACAATAATGCACTAAAGATGAGTGCATACAAGGAAGGCTAAGGCGATTTGGTTGCACATTTGAGTGGGTTGTAACAAATTCTTCCTTTAAGTAAGATGCTTAAAGTTAGAAACGAAAATATAGGCTCGGAGGGGTGTACTAGGGGTTTCGTGTACTAAAAATGAGTACAGCGCTAAGGTGTGGGAAAAATTAATTGACTTTACTAGCCAAGTAATATGACTTAAATGGTCAAGTAATTATGATATGGGTTTAACACAAGGGTGATCCTAATGCCTCTTATCATGTAGTAAATCCTACTACACGAATGTAGTTTCACTAGCGGTTTCGGGATGCATTACTAACGCAAGTTCTAGAATCTAAATGCTACCGGTACACTCATAAGCACTAATAATGAATGTTTTTCCTATCAAATCTAAAGGCGAACCTCACATATTTGGGTGAAAAATTATTCTTAATGGTACGGTTTTGTGCTAGTCATACAACTCCTATCCATGAGACGCTTGCTAAGGCTAAAGTTTCACTCCTAAATGTTGTAAAAAAATTTAAATTTGGCGCTAAAATTGCACTAACAAGTATTTCTCTTAGTTTTATTACACATCTACCATCAAACAAACAAACTCAAGTGCAATAGTATCCTATAAGGTATCATCATTTACCCTCTCCTTACACTTAGGATGAACATTGTCCCCAATGTTCAATTAAAGAATGTAAAAGTGAAATAGGTAAAAGAATGAAAACAAATACTCCCTGATTCATTCGGTGTGGATGGTGTGGTAACAAGGTTAGATCTTCCTCCAAGAAAATGAACATTCAAAGCTTCCATTCCAGAAAAATAAATCATCTTGTCATACATAACCTGTTAAACCTGAGAAAACAAACAAGGCAACCTCGCGTAAAATCGGCGGCAATCTATATATACTAACAAGTCCTAGAAAACAATGTAAGATATAATGCTTGTGGAATGAATGTTTGCAGATTTCCTGGAGTTTATAAAACTAAAGAATTAACAAAAACTTTAAGACTCCGTTAGAAAAACAAAACTCGCAAAATTTCCAGAATTTTAGACATGACGCCATCAGGAGTTAACTCCTGACGCCGTCAGAAATGACCTACAGAAATCCTTACGTTAAGTTTCCAGAAAATTTCTGGAAAAACTTATGTCCTACTTCCTGGAAAATCATGCAAAGCATCATTGTAACTCAATACAAGCATTTGACTCTAACAAGTACTAATACACATGCTCATTTAATATTGTGGCGAATCAAGATCAATTTTGTTCTTAGAAACAAATTTGGGGTTTCCCCCTTGTTGATGCATAATCTGGCGCGGGTTGGATTTGACGACTCTCCTTGGGCCGTTAGTCGTCTTCTCGAGCCCTGAGTAGACCTGTCAATAAAGAGAACCCGTTAGGAGTGGACCCGAGGCCGTAGCCCTGGGATCCACCTCCGACGGTCAAGTTAGTATCGATGCGATATAACCTACGAGAGTTAGGTTTAGGGTAACCTGTTATGTTGTGTTAAAGAAGAGAATCCCATCCCTATATTTATAGGGCATGGATTAGGGTTTAGGCGTAGAGTGGGCCGCTATCTGTCGGGCCTGACCCATTCCTGGCCCAGTCCGGACCATACGTCCACAAGCCCCCCAAGTTTAGTATGACATAGTGTGTGGCTATGTTATGCTAGACTTAAGTTCTGTTCATGGCCGCGTAGGCCCAATCAACCATGACGACATGGCCCATGTGTGCGCAACTTGTGTGCACATGGGACGGACCATACTAGGTAGCCCACATGCGACAGTGCGCACTGAGATTGCGATTGTGATTGTCTCACAATGGTGAAGGTGGATCTCGTATGCTGCATCCTAGGTAAGGGCATACCTTATGTAACCAGTAGCGATGCAGCATGGTGCGACATAAGACGCACTTCTGTGGCAGAAGTGTGCGATGTGCGCGACAAGGATGCGTGATGTGCGCGCTGTGCGCGAACATTACATTCGTCTTTACAACCGACAGAGGACGTCTCCCATGCGGCAAGATGGTGTGAATATTTAAATCCGTCTTTGTACCGGGTTTGCAATACCTCTTACGTACGATCAGCTTCCAAATATGCCTGTGTGACTTGTACGGAGACAGTGGTATTATATACCCTGGTAGCCCCCCAAGTTTGATGGTGCTACTCTTGTAGGAGTATTAAACTTAGTTATTTAAATCCTGAAAAACACTTAATGCAAATATTAAAAGTATATGCCGCGAATCGCAACATATAAAATCTAATGAAGTAAAAGATTAAACTTAGCAATATACAGCACATAGCATGTGAAATTAACACATAAGAGAAATAGTAGTGCGAATTATACCTATTGTGAGGTTTTACAAACTATATAAGAGAAGTAGCACGTAGCTAATCTACAAACGCAGTGCGCTCATGGCGATTGATTGATCTTTATCTTTTTTATTAAAATAAAAAACAATGGCGCGGATGGATACACCGTGACCGCGATGAATAGTTTCAAGTGCGCGCACAGACGCAGATGGATGTATCGTGACCGCATAGACTCAAACGTTTGTGGATGATCGTAGATGACCACGGCTTTCGTCCAGTGCGCTCATGGCGATTGACTAGCATCGTGGTGACTGTACGTGACAGTGCGCTCATGGCGCCAATCTGCGAAGATATCCAAACGCACGGCCTAACGCGGGTAGATTTATCGTGACTGCGTTGTTCGCGGCTAAAAGTTAAAGCAGGTCCGATCGTGCGGACTTATTGCGTTATAGGTAAAATCGTGTTTACCAAGTTTAAAAGATTTACATAAAATCTTTTGAATATTTAAAAGATAACATATCTTAAAAGATATGCACAAAAAATATGGAGATATCTTACGTCAACAAAAGAAAGCATGCTTTATATTCTATTAGTAGGCAAGATACTAAATAAAAAAACATATTTATTGTTTATCATCTTTTCTGTTTTTATGAACTCAAGATACGTCATCAAGAATTATTGTTACAATCTCCTTTGTACGAACTAAACAAAACAAATATATATAAATTTGTTTAGTTGTCAGCCGCAACTTTTGACCAAGGAAAAAATAGGAAACAATTAATACTTTTAAGTATTAACCTTGTGTCAGTGAATAGAAAAAAACGATTTAGGTTTTATTTCTGGGTCGCAATCGCCGCGGGTTTTAAAGTGCAACCCAAAAAAAAATACAAAGTTTTAAAGTTACCGGCTTTTGAACCCAATGGTTGCTTTCCGGTGATGTGAGAGCACAAAACTTGTCGTGGTCCCACGGATGGCGCCAACTTGTTGATGCATAATCTGGCGCGGGCTGGATATGACGACTCTCCTTGGGCCGTTAGTCGTCTTCTCGAGCCCTGAGTAGACCAGTCAACAAAGAGAACCCGTTAGGAGTGGACCCGAGGCCGTAGCCCCGGGATCCACCTCCGACGGTCAAGTTAGTATCGATGCGATATAACCTACGAGAGTTAGGTTTAGGGTAACATGTTATGTTGTGTTAAAGAAGAGAATCTCATCCCTATATTTATAGGGCATGGATTAGGGTTTAGACGTAGAGTGGGCCGCTATCTGCCGGGCCTAATCCATTCCTGGCCCAGTCCGGACCATACGTCCACACCCTTACACTTAGCTTTTGCAATATACCTTTATATGAGGTTAAGACGAAGTTAAACAACAAAATAAAGCATTTTCACATTTTTATTTTGAAACATGATCTACAAACAATAAAAACAAAGCATGCATACGGAAGCAAATAACAATCAAACAAATAAAAATCACACAAATAAAAACTGAAAAATTAAACAACCGTAAAATTAAAATCCTACATGCATAATAACGAAGATAAATAAAAAGTATCCAAGGCCAACAGAGGCCACATCCTAAATTATTACAAGACAAATTTTTTTAGATTCTACAACCATGCATAAATTGTCCAAAGATCACAAATATCATGACAAATCAGTGGGGAGGGGGACCATAGCGGTAATCATATCTAGAAGGGAGGTGCCCGGTGTACCCGTAGGGAAGGTAGTACATCTCGCGTCCAGGGAATGGGTCGATCTGCAACTGAGGCTCAATGTGATCATGGGTCGAAAGATGCTGCATCTGGCGGATTGTGTGATCATACATCCAGTCAAATCTCTAGTCAGTGGTGGTCCACCATGCATCCACCTGACCCATCCACGCCCCCTGATGCGCCTGCCAATCTCCCCGACCCATGTGTCGGTAATAGTCCGCAGACCCAACCTCATAATCCCCATAATGCGGCTGCTGGGGATCCTCAGCACCCGCCGGTCCTCCCACAACATACCAAGTAAAGGACCCATTCCCCAGCTCCATCACAATACTCATCTCCTTGAGGGACTTGGCCCTCACCACCCTACATGCCCCACAGTCGCTCAGGTACCCCATAATCTCCGGCACAAGGATCCCATATGAACGAGCCAGGCGGATCACAAACATCCCTCCATATATCTTGTCACCATCCCTCTCCCCCACACTAGTCTTCAGATAACTCGCTACCCAGAATGGGATGTTACAGTATACATCCGTTGAAAACATGGTGTACAGGTAGAAAAGGTCTGAAGCAGTGACACGGTGAGTAGTGCCATGGCGTCCCGACAAACTGTAGGTGATGCATCTGTGGGCTAGCCTGATCATAGGGTCCCTAATGGAGGTTGCCCCAATGGTCGATGTATATGCACCATTCCCAATACTTGGCCAGAACATGGAACACCTCAACTCATTCCTCATTGTCTCCCCATTCATCAACATCTACATAAAACCACCTTGAATAGCCTCTTCCCTAGTATACAAGCCTAATCTCCACCCAAACTCAGTAACCGAGCACGACCTAAGCTCTCCCCCAGCCTAAAATAAATGGTGGTACCCCCCATATCTGTCCTAGCCTCAGCCAAATCGAAGTGAAAAGTAGCAAAGAACTTCCTCACCAACTCACTATAGACCGTTTCCCTCATCCTAAACAGCCTTTCCCATTGAGGACCCGTAAATGCATCAGTTTGGATCCTCCCAAGGAAATCACCGTCAAGGCCCTGGGACCTCAAAAAGTCTCAATCAATCACTGCCCCTGCATCGATATGGTGATAGAGTAGTTCCGCATACTTGGTTGTAGAAGCGTCCTTATCAAACTCACTCCAACTATGAACCAAGTCACCAAAGTTCACACGTTGGGACCTTGATGAACTCCCTCGGTGTTGTCGGGTGCGCTTGCTCATTTTCCTGGAAAAGATGGAATGGAAAGGAAATGGTTAGAATGAGAGTTTTATGAAGTTATGCTGTCAGACCCATCTGACGCCGTCAGGCACTAGAACCTGACACCGTCAGACCTGGCCGAGATTAAACCATGCAATTACGAGGGAAAAATCAATTTTCAAACTCTAAACCCATGACCCAAACACCCCTTTTTGCAGAAAACATGGGTGGGGGATCAAAAAATCCGTGGTGTGAAAGATTTTTCCGCAATTGACTCATGATTCAAATCAACCACAACTACCTAATGCTTAAATCATGATTACAAAACACCTAAGGAAGGGCATTACGAGTTCTAAGAATGGATCAATGTTAGGGTTTCGGATGATGGGGGTTTTCAAAATTGGTATGTCCTAAGGATAATTGATGAAGAAAAGTTACTTACCACGTGGAAATCGGTCACGAAAGATATCGGATTTGACCTTGAAGACTCGGAGGTGGAGTAGCACTTGGCTATAGTTTGTGGGGTATGGGTTGAAAGAGATGGAAATGGGGTTAATATTGCTGAGAATGCGAGGTTACGGCGTCAAGAGTAAAATCTGACGCCGTCAGATGTCCGTTTTATGAGTACTTAGTGACAATTTCAAATTCAGCCCTTGCACTATTGTAGATAGCTAATCAAAGGTATAAACTATGAGTAGCCATTCCTGTTAGTGAAGTCCACCAGGGTCAAACATTGTGTTACTGTCACGAAGTGAGGTGTGGTCTTGAATAGGGCTGGTCAGAATTCCACTTAGGTCGTGATCTTCATATTGGTAAACGGTTGGTACGGGAAGGAGTTGTTCCATAGAGGTTTCTGAAGCTGCAGTGTTTTTGAAGTGCAACCTCTTCACATCGGGTTTAAAACCAAAGGAACGTTTCTTATGCAAATTGGGGAGCGTGACTTGCAAACTCCCAACAAAGATGTTATGAAATTGCAAGTTCTTGTCTTCCTGAGGACACTCATAGAAGTAAGGGGTAATTGGAGGTGAAGCACTTGGAGAGGGTTTTTCATCATACTCTCCGTCACACACCAAAGGGGTTGGGAGTTCAAAGATTTTTTCGATTTTCCTCGGTGTGGATTTTTCCCTAATCTTCTCCTTAATTCTTGATATGAATTCTTCAGCTAAGTCCATAAAAGCATTACGAGTGCTTTCCATGCGAGTTTCTAAGTGCCAAATCTGTTTCTCCTGATTATTCATGAAGGTTATCATTATCCCTTCAAACTCCTCTTGTCGTGAACGTTCAGGAGAATTGTATTTGCTAATTGCACTCACATGTCCATCAGGACTCGTTGCGGTTTTAACTGCAGGCATTTCAACCCTTATCAATTCTTTAACCTGCCTCTCGATATTTTCCAATAATCGTTCTTGGGTAGCGTTTACGTAATCAAGACTTCCTTCTCTTGAAAACATCATATCCTCTCATCCTTCTTCTTCGTATTGTGCTAACCCCTCAAGAACTTCCCAGCATTTATCAATGCTAAGTCGATTTAGTCTACCATTGGCTGCATAATCTATGGCCCTTCTCATTTGATAATTAACTTTATCGTAAAAGATTTGAATTTGGAGCCATGGTTCTATGCCATGATGAGGGACTTTTTGGAGTAAGTCCTTGTATCGAGTCCATGCTTCATAAAAGGTTTCCTCTTGACGTTGTTGGAACATCAAGATATCATTTCTAAGCTTGGTAGTTCTCCCCGGTGGGAAAATTTGAGCAAGGAAACGAGTGGTGAGATCATCCCAAGAGGTGATGGATCCCGCGGGTAAACGTTCAAGCCATTGACTAGCTTGATCACGTAGAGAGAATTGGAATAGGCATAATCGGGTCGACTCTCTAGTTGTAATATCAAGGTCTATAGAATCTACGATTTTAAGGAAATCCTTGAGATGTTGATTAGGATCTTCGGAACGAAGTCCATGGAATGCACATCCGCTTTGCACCAACCGAATGGTGTCGGATTGCAAGGGGGACACATTGGTTACATGAGTGAGCTCAATAGTGTTTCGATAGCCTTGGTGGCTAGGATGGGAATACTCTCCTAAGGTTCGGGGCCTAAGAGGTTGGTTTGCTAGTGGTGGGTTTTGTGGGTGGTTTTGTTGTGGTGGGTTGATGGGTTTAAAGATGTTACCACCTTCCATGATGTCTGATGGTAAAGGTCATGAACAAAGACATAAAGAAATAAGATAGACTAAAGAAAACCTAAAAATAAAAATAAAATCTTACTAGAAAGGAATCTAGCAAGTAGACCTAATAAAAAGAAATCCTAACCTAGACAATAACTATTCCCCGGGCTGCGGTGCCAAAAACTTGATACGTGGGAATCGCACCAAGCTGTATCTCTCGAGGGATCTCGAGAAACTTACAACCCCCACCAGGAAGTGTACCTGATCGTTGTAGTATAGCATAGTGACAAGTACCGGGGGGTTGATCGTTCAACTCAGGAATAGTGTCGCTAGGATTAGAAAGTCTCCTAAACTAAGTCTAAAGACGAGGGATGATTCTTTTTGTATTTTTATATTTTGTTAAAGCAAGTAAAATCTCGGTTTTTGAAAGAGTGGGCAGAATTAATTGCTAGTCAACTAATCCAATTAACTAAAAATGCAATCAAAATTAAATAACAGAAATGAAATTGAATCTAATTATACTAAGGGTGGTGGGAGTACATCACTCACACCCCTTCCCTTCACTCACTCCCAACCAATCCCCTTGCGCCACATCATTCCCTACTTTTTCCATCACTCACCCTTCACTCACTTCATTTTTGGAGGCGCCACTTCACTCACCCTTCACTCATTTTTTTTTTTTCGGTTTTCGGTTTCATTCTCACCCAACTTAACAAAAAAGAAAAAAGCAAATCATAAACAAACACCAGGAAGCCTACAAAAACTCAAATGGGCCAAGAAATATAATGGACTGGGCTTTGTCCTTAGGTCATTTCCCTTAATATAAACGAGAGGTTATATATTTAGCAAAGTAGGGTTTCAGCTCTTTGTTCACTCACCACATAAGCAGCCGCACTTCCATTTCCCAGGTTCATCTTCCATTTCCCAGGTTTCAGCTCTTTGGGTGTGTGTTTGTGTTTTTGTGATTTAAACCGACCAACAAACACCCTCTTTATATAAAAAAAAATAAAAAAATAAACACGCTCCTCCCAACGGCTCTTTCTCCACCTTACCGTGCGGTTTGTGGTCACCCAAAACACCTCCCCGTGCGGGGTACACCGAGAGGTGGCGGTGTTCCCGTGCGGGGTTCCACCCCTCACCGTGCTTCCCCGCAGGTACTCCCACCACCCTAATGTGGTGTAACAATAATGGGGAAAGTTGTGTTTACTTAGGTTTCATTACTCCCCAGATATCTTTTACAGGTTGATAGCTTGTTACAATTGTATGGATGACGGGTCATATTCCTTAATACTAGTCGTAGGGCTGTGTACAATATTCCCTAACTCTATAGGATCCTACTTCACTCCTATGTCGAGCCGTTCGAAGCTCTTAACATGGGATCATTAGAATTCTCCTACGCATTAAATACAACCAAATATCGTAGTACACCTCCAATCATGTTTCTTAAGACGTTCAAGCAAGTTACCAATGGAAGTCTGCCATTTTTCTTAAGCCTAACATCGAATACAATCATCCGTAACAACTATAAACAAACAATCAACCCATAATTAACATCTAGGTTTCACAACATCTAAGCAAACACAAAAGAAATCTAGCCTAGCATATTAAATTGAAGACAAGTGTAAGATATATTCAAGCAACACATAGACATATTGATTGAATTGAAAGAGTACTTATCTCAAATTGACATGAAAGGTTTCAAAGGGTTAAAACCCTTGAAAAAGCTGTGTAAATCGGCCTAGGGTTTTTCCTCAAAGTTGCACCCTAAAAGTTACACACTAATGAATGAAATTTGGAAAACTAAATATTGATTTTACAAGGTGACGGCGTCAAGAAGGAAATTGTTACATCGTCAACTCGCTGCCCATAATGAAATCGGATTGTCTAGATCCACTTTTGATGTCGTCATGTGTAAAATTGTTCTGGGCCGTCACTAATATTTGGACCATGACGGCCTTGGGTGACGCCGTCATCTCCATTGCACAAAACTCTCTGTATCGTCACGTGTATAGTCCACATCCACCTCTTGTATTACTCTTGATGCCGTCATTAAGGAGCAAGTGACGCCGTCAGGTACTGTTCCCAGCAAGGAAAATTAAGACTTTGCCGTTTTCTTCACTTTTATGCTCCAAAAACGTCCAAAATGCTTCCTTTTCCAGATTTCTCTCCAAAAGTACCTAAAATGACAAAAGGAACAATTTAGGGCAATATTTGATCAAATAATCTCGACTTCGGGCTTAAATGACCCCCTAAAAATGGTTCATTTTTCGCCTCATTAGGCGTCAAGTAGTCCATGTGTATTTTTGAAAATCTACAAAACAAAGGTTAGAAAACAACCATATTGTATCCCTTTGCTGAAAATTGAACTGCATAAAAGTTCAGTTAGTATTATGAGTACACGGATCCGACGGATCATTTTCAGAAAGGATCTGCCTAGTATAAAATTAGGGATCCGGCTTACATGCAACTTATTAGCAGCAGTAAAGGATAGAAAAAAGTATGAAATCAAGTAATAATGACACCAATCATGCTCACATAAACAAGAAGCACATAATCATGTAGATTCATTTTAATAAAACAAGAGAAATGATACAAGAATGGTCAAATCTCTAAAAACTAAGAAAATGATCTAACATGAAAAAGTCCTAGTGAATAAAATTAGGCCTAAGACTAGAGGATGGAGACCACTTATGCTTGCACTTCAAAGTTTTTAAGGGAAGGTTAGGTTTGGTGACGTCTTCAAGACGTTCAAGTGGGAGATGAAACATAAAATGCATTTCACTACGTAATTCATGTAGCACGGTTTGAGTATGGTGGCTATGGGAACAAGCGACTTGGTTGGTAAGAGCCTAAAATAGAGGGTTCTTTACGTATGTTTGAGGTAGAAGCACCTAGGTGGAAAGGTTGTAGATGTACCACGGGGGTTGGTGGAGAAGTATGTGTGGGAGGAAGTGTGTCATTGTTTGGTTAAGGTGGTTGAGATGGTTGGCATCTTCTCATAACATAAAATGGGCCATTTGAGGGTGGAGGAGAGGAAAGCAAGTTTGTTATTAGTGGTTGTATGTTTATGTCAACATCTAGGTGGTGGGATGGTGGTTGAGTTGACACTCTCTCAATAGATGAGAATTTGGGCAATGGTGGTGGATTGAAGGTTCTAGGAGGTAGGTCCTCCAATGAATTCAAGAATGGGTGAGGAGATGTAGGAGGTGTGGTAAAAGAAAGGAGTTGAGGTTGAAGAGGTGAGGCTTGTATGGGTTGAGTTGAGATAGGTGTTGGTTCAAGAGAAGTACGTTGTGGTGAGGTTGTTTTGGTGAAGCAGTGAATACTGCATGTTTTGCACAAAATAGGAGTAAGGTAGTTAAGCCTCACAACAAGACCCCTTATGAGTTATTTCATGGTAGGAAACCTATGATAGATTTCTTTAAACCATTTGGGTGTCTTGTTACTATCTTGAATACCAAGGACCAGCTAGGCAAGTTTGATGAAAAAGCTAATGAAGGATATTTTGTTGGTTACTATATTAACAGTAGAGCCTTTAGAGTTTACAATAAGAGAACCAAGCACATAGAGGAGAATTTTCACATTAAGTTTAGTGAGAATTCATCTAATGGTGCAGGGAAAGGACCAGAATGGCTTTTTAATATTGATATCCTAACCAAAACTATGAATTATGTGCCAGTAATTGTAGGTTCAGACACTAACAATTTTGCAGGTACAAAAGCTAATGATTCTGCAGATACAAATGCTAAAGTGTCCACACCTCAAGAAGAGTTTGTTTTGGTTGAAAAGTTGAAGATTGGTCCAACCATTATTCCCATTCAAAATATTCATAATTCATAAAGGGATGATGTTGTTCATGATGTGCCCAAAGGAGATACTGAAGGTGATGATATACCTTTTGATGCTGAGAAGGTGGATTAGGAAGGACCACAAGTTGTTGAAGAAGTGCAAAATAAAGAATCTCTCCTTAATGATGATAGCAGTATTTTCACTAGCAGCAGAATCTCTGATTCTACAGCTACATCAAAGGATTCTACTACTAGGCCAAATCTTTCAACTACTGCATCAGAAGATTCTACTGCTATACCAAAAGTTCCTACTTCTTCACCAAAGTTTCTTTCTGTAGATAAACAGGGTAGATCTTTTGCTGATCCAAACTACCCTGATGATCCAAACATGCCTCATTTGGAAATATTTACTATGATACTGATGATGAGGCTCTTGATGGTAAAATTTTTAGAGCAGAGGCTGATATTAACAACATGGAATTCAATATTCCTGTCAGTCCTACACCTACTACAAGAGTTCATAAGAATCACCCAAAAGATTACATTCTTGGTGATCCATCATCAAGTATTCAGACAAGAAGGATGACAAAAGAGCAGAAAGATCAAGTTCATCAAGGTTTCTTTGCAAGATCTCTTTATCAAAGAAACAGTCACAAAGATCTTCAAAATTTTTTGTTTGCTTGTTTTCTCTCACAAGTAGAACCCAAGAATGCTCATAAAGCATTACAAGATCCAAGCTGGGTGGAAGCAGTGCAAGATGAGCTTCTACAATTTAGACAACAAGAAGTATGGATTTTGGTTGATTTGCCAAATGGAAAAAGAGCTATTGGAACTAAATGGGTTTTTAGATGCAAACGCGATGAAAGAGGTATTGTCATCAGAAATAAGGAAAGATTAGTTGCACAAGGATACTCACAACAAGAAGGCATTGACTATGATGAAGTATTTGCACCTGTGGCAAGGATAGAGGCCATTAGAATGTTCCTGGCTTATGCTTCATATAAATATTTTGTGGTGTATCAAATGGATGTTAAAAGTGATTTTCTGTATGGGAAAATCACTGAAGAAGTATATGTGTCTCAACCACATGGTTTTGAAGATCCTGACTTTCCTGATAAAGTTTACAATGTGAAAAGAGCAATGTATGGTCTACATCAAGCTCTTAGAGCTTGGTATGACACATTGTCAACATACTTGTTGGAATATGGATTTAGTAGGGGAAAGATTGACAAAACTTTGTTTCTCAAAAGGAACAGGGATGATATTCTGTTGGTTCAAATTTATGTTGATGACATCATCTTTGGTTCTACAAACAAAGTTATGTGTATAGAGTTTGAGAAACTTATGAAGGATAAGTTTGTTATGAGTTCTATGGGGGAACTCACCTTCTTCTTAGGCTTACAGGTTAGACAAAAGGAAGATGGCATATTTATCAGTCAATATAAGTAAGTTAATGATATTTTGAAGAAGTTTGGATTTGAAGATGCAAAGCTTGCTAAGAAAACTATGGAGACCAACAAACCATTGCTTAAAGATAAATATGGTAAGGAAGTGGATGTCCATTTGTATAGGTTAATGATTGGTTCATTGATGTATCTTACAGCTTCAAGGCCAGATATTATGTTTGTTGTATGTGCCTGTGCAAGATACCAAGTGAATCCAAAAGAATCACATCTCAATGCAGTAAAAAGGATTTTTAGGTATCTGAGGCATTAACCAAATTTAGGCCTTTGGTATCCTAAGAATTCACCTTTTGATTTGGAAGCATATTCAGATAGTGACTATGTTGGGGCTAGCTTGGATAGGAAATCCACAACAGGAGGGTGTCAATTTCTTGGAAGCAGGTTGGTGTCATGGCAATGTAAGAAACAAACAGTGGTGGCAAATTCAACAACTGAAGCTGAGTATGTGGCTGCTTCAAGTTGTTGTGATCAAATGCTTTGGATGCAAAATCAATTGCTGGATTATGGGTACAATTTTATGAACACCAAAATTCATATTAATAATAACAACACACTATGCATCATTAAAAATACTGTTTTCCATTCTCAAACAAAGCATATTGAGATAAGACGTCATTTTATAAGAAATTGCTATGAAAAGAAGTTGATTCAAGTTGTTAAAATTCGTACTGACAATAATGTTGTTGATCTACTCACAAAACATTTTGATGTGGGGAGGTTTCAATTTTTAATTCCAAGTATTAGAATGATTAATCTTTGAAAAACTTATCTCTTTGTGTTTTTGTAAAGTTTTGTGAAGTATTTGTGCTGTTATTAATTTTAGAAGTTGTTTCTATTGCTGGTTAAGTAAGGTGTTGCTAGTTATACTCATTATGCTGCTCCATTGTTCATGCTACTGCTGAGTAAACTTATGCATAATGATTATTGTGGACTTGTAGGCTTTGTGTTTTTGTGGTGTTGGACTAATATTTTGTAGGATAATGATGATGGTTTTGCTGTTTGCACAAAGTTAATTTAAACAAGAACAAAGGACAGGAAATTTCTTATTTATATTCATGGATGCAAATTACAAAGAAAGTCCTGCCAACACATAAGCTTTATTACATCAACAGACACCTACACAGTTATTCCATGGTCCTTTTCTCTTTACCATTGAAATCAGGCATGGTCTTGTGAATTCCTCTCTCTTTGATTTTATTCCACACATGCTGATTAGCAAGTCCAAGTATTTGCTTGCCTGGTTTTGGAGGTGGGTGAGACAGAGCTGGAGCAGAGCTTGAAGGACCTTGAATCTCAGGTTGTTCCTCCTTAGAATGGTAAGAGCTAAGGTCAATGGAGGATGAAACAGAGACAGATAGTTGTTTGGTATTTAGGGGAGGTGGAAGCTCATTAAAAGCGATTGCATCATGCTTTTTCTTTTTAGCTTGTTCTTTTGTTCTGCATCCTACTATTGGTGGACAGTAGTTGTTCCACCCAGTGGATTCAGAGGAGGAACCAGATGAAATTTCAACAATTTTTGGGTTTGAACTCATGGTGGATTTGGATGTGTGTTTAGGGTTTTGAATGATTTGTGATGTGGTTGGATCCCCTTCTATTAATGCAAATTAACCCTAAGGAGAGTTAATGATCGGTTGGTGATAGGGAGTTAATTACGGAGACCTTTGACTTTTGACTTCTGATTTTTTTCAAGAAAAGGTCATTCTACTTCTAGGTTAAAGATCCTACGGCTGAGAAAACAGAGATTCTACTGCTGGGTGATACTGCTATTTTCTTAAATATAAGGGCGGTTATGTAACTTCCACCAAAGGGTTTAAAAATCTAATTGGATCCCACAATAGGTTTTACGTGCTCACAATTGAAGTTTTCACAAACCTTAACCCTCTTATCATCATCGCAATCAAAAATCCCCAATTCCCAAACTATAATTAATGGAATCGACACGCAAATGGGCTGAGAGTCTCAACAATTTTGCACTTCTAGATGCATCATTGGTCCCTGAAGGATTCACAGAGATGGTTCATTTCATCAATGCTACTTCTATTAAGTATGCATTAACTGTGAACCCTACTATATCTATTTCATACATTAAACAGTTTTGGCTTACTACTAAAGTCAAAATAATTAATGGGGAAAAACAAATTAAGGCCAAGGTAGATGGTCAACAAGTGCTTGTCACTGAATCTTATATAAGAGAAACTCTTCTCTTTGATGATGTTTCAGAGACTAAGTGTCTTGTTAACTCTACTATTTTTGATGGTTTAAAAGACTTGGGATATGAAAAGCAAAATAATGGTTTAAAGTTTCAAAAAGGGCTTCTATGTTCTCATTGGAAGTTTTTAGTGCATACTCTTTTACATTGTTTGACTCCTAAAACATCTGGGTGGAATGAGTTCAGTACTGTCATAGCATCTGCTATGATATGTTTGAGCAAAGGAGACCCATTTAATTTTTCAAACATGATTTTAGAAGGTATGGTAAAGAGTATCAAAGAGTCTGGAAAACATTTGCTTTATTCTAGATTTATACAACTCTCTATGGAAAACCAAATTACCAAAACAAAAACACACAGAGGAGTATATAAGGCACCCAAGCTTGTGCCAAAACTATTTACCTATTTACAAAAGGATGGTAAAGGTTTTTCTGGTACAGTTACACCTCTTTTGCCTTATATGGTGCAACTGGTACAACAAACTCAGGGTGAAGGGTCAGGCACACCCATTGATTCCTATCCCACACCCACTTTTGCAGCTTCTTCCTTACAACCTCAAAAGACATATACACGTAGGAAAGACAAAAAGAACACTGAGCTACCTCAGGCTAGTGTTAGGATGGATGTACCAGATGAGGCTGTCCTAGGTGTTGGAGAAGACATGTTGGTGAAGGCTGCCACTACTGCTACTAGCTTAGAAGCAGAGCATGACAGTGGTAACATAATTAAGACCCAATCCAAGGCAACATCTAATGTGGAAGGTTCTTTTGAACCTAACACAGGTGATGGTAACCCTAGCCAAATGGCAAATACAGGGGGCTCAGATGATCAAACTAGGTTTGATATTGAGTTTATATCCATTGATTCACCTCTCGGGTCAGGTAACATAGACCGAAGTGATGAGGATAGACATGAAACAGAGGAATTGATGGATGACCATGTACAAAATGACAATACCAGTGATTCACCTCTCGGACCAGGTTACACAGGTCAAAGTGATGAGGCTAGTATGCAACTTATAAACAAATTGATGACAAAATGTACCACTTTGGAAACCAAGTGTCAAACTTTGGAGACTAAAGTTATTGATCTTCAAACTCTATCAACTGCACAAGCCAAGGAGATTACAATGTTGCAGAAGCAGGTGAAAGCTTTGACAGATAAAAAGAAATCAAGATCTTCAATCTTCAAAAGATTAAAGAAAGTGGGAACCACTCAGGTTGTTAGTTCTCCTGAAGATTCTACTCATTTGGAAGAGGATGCTTCCAAACAGGGGAGGAATAATATAAAGGTTTCAGGGGAGGCTAAAGACTTAAATAATGATGTTGCTGAGGGTTTAGATAGTTTGGAGACTAGTATAGGTTCAGGGGAGGATTTGGAAATGGATACTGTTGGAGCAGGTTATTGAGTCTCAAGAGCAGATTGTGGATAAACTAAAAAAATTGGAACCTGAACAACTTGTAAAGCCTTCCGAGTTAATGAGTGGGGCATTAAGGAGCTTGAGTGATTCTGTTGCTGAAGTTTCTTTGGATTCTACTGCTCAAGAAGTTCATCTTGCTGCTAGTGAAAATAATCATTTTGCTAGTGAAAAAGACAATTCTACTGCTGCACAGGGTTCTGCTGCTGGTTCAAAGATTTTAGATGATGATGTCTCAATGGCAGAGGCAATGATGATGCTAAGTAAGAAAGCATCAGCAGCACAACCTAAACAACAACCACCACCTCAACCACAACCAACAACACCACCAACATCTCAATCAAAACAACTCCCAAAAACATCAATTCCAAAACTACCTGTTAAAGGTATTGTGATAAGAGAACCTACTATTCCTATTTCTTCAAGTAATTACAAAGGAAAAGGCAAGATGGTTGAAGAACCAGAGCTTGATTCAGATGATGAAGAAGTGGATCTCACACAGATTCCTTTTCAATATTGGCCTAAAGAGAAGCAGTTAGAATCTGATGGTGTTATTGCTAAGAAGTTACAAGAAGATGAATACTTAGTTGAACAACAACTTCTTGAGCAAGAAAGACTAAAGGCTGAAAAGGAAGCTGCTACTAAGAAGGAGTATGATGATTAGGAAGCTGAGAGGATTAGGATTGATATTGATATTGAGCTTTCTAAACTGGTTAAGATTGAAGAACAAGAAGTGCCAAAATTTGATGTTGGTGCTTGGGAGAGAGAGTTCACAAAAAAGAAAAAGAAAGAGTACTTGGCTGAAAGAAAAAGAAAAAATAATTCTCAATGGTCCAACTCCATTGCAAAGAAGAAAGGAGCATGAGAGGTATCTGAAGAATGTCAAAGGATACAAGCTTGTGAAACTCAAAAATTATTCTGATGTAGATATCTTAAAGATGTATCAAAAGGTAATGAAAGAAACTGTATCTTTCATTGCTATTGGGTCAAAAGAAGATGAAGAAATAATTGCAGAGATGAATAAGAAGAGAAAGAGGCCTGAGAAGGTAATACAGGCTGAGAAAGTATTAGAGGCTGAAAAGACTGAAGAGCCTAAGAAAATTGAAGCAGATAAGAAGAAAACTACTTCTACTCAAGGTACAAAGAGGCCAAGACTCAAACAAAAGATAGGTAGGAAGAAAAGAAAAGGAAAAATTTCAAGTAGTGCAGAATCTGAGAAAGAAAAAGAGGAGAAGATTGGTGAGTTTGAATATGAGGATGATCAAATTCCTGTTGAGCATCTAAAGAAGCAAAAAGAGGTTCTCACCATGGTTGTTAAGATGAATGAGCCTAAAATATCTGATGATGAACGAATAGGAATCAAACATCCAATTATCCATATTTCTTCAGGGTATAAAAGTGATATTGGAACATTCTTTGATGTCAAAAGGACTGATGGTAAGAACTACAGGTTTCTCATATTTCAACAGATGTTATTTTATTTTGACAGAGAGGATGTTTGTATGTTCTGGAGAGTGTTTAAGGAGAAGTTTGGTGCTACAAAGTTTAAATTTTCAACAGAAGATGATCCTCAAGCTATGGCTGACTTTGTTATGTGGAAGTCTCTGAAATTGATGTTTGATCCTTCTATGGAGGATTCAGAATGGAGAGAGATTAAAAGTTGCAAAGTTAGAAGATGGATGCTTTTTCAAAGTTCTAGAGTTCATATTTTGGAACTTGGGCCACACACTTTGTATATGCTAACAGAAAAGGATTATCCATTAGCTTCTTCTTTGGAGATTGTTCATCAGATGATGAAAGGTAACAAACTTCTTCATTGGAAAAGCCCTATGGCTATGATGATCAAGCTTTTAATTTATTCCAAAAATATGAGAAGCTTTTGAGGAAGCAGTGTGTTTGGAAGCATCCTCCTGGTGTATGTTTGTGCTTAGAAGAAACTTGATGATTTGGAAGCAAATATCAAGTTTAGGGGAGGATTGTTGGGTTTTGAGATTTAGCTGCTCAGAATTTGTCTAAGTGTTATACTACTGCTGGACTAGTGGATTCTGCTGCTAGTGTTAACATTCTATTGCTAGACGATTCTACTGCTGAAGAGATGAAGATTCTGTTGCTAAGTATATTGATCCTACTGCTTAAGAGATAATATTATGTACGCGTTTTGTAATTATAGAAAAGATATTATCTTGTGTAAAAATCTATTGTAAACCGTGTAGGACTCCTTAGTCTATAAAAGGATGTTCCTAGGGTTAGAGTTATGTATGTATCATTGTTAGAGTCGATTCACTTCAAGGTTATAAACCCTAACATTGTTGAGTGCTCGTATATTATTAATATATTGAAGTGTTGATTGTTTACATCGTTCTTCTTAAGTTAAACATTAATATTCCGCGTTATTGTTTAAGTTACATCAAAATCTAAGTCAACTTCTATTAGATCATTTGCTCAACTGGGATCAACATGGATTATACACATGTTTTATATTATGAATTTCTGTTAATATTGATGTTTTTCAATATTTATTAACTTGAATAGAAAGAAATTAAAAAGTCGATGAAAATTTGGAGGTCGAAGAAGTGAGTCAAAATGACTATAATGCCTTTATGTGACTTGCACATGAGTTGATTTAACGGTCAGTTTTAATGCCCGTTAAATGCAAGGACTATGGGTGTTATTTTTTGCAAAAATAAAGACCAAAAGTATAACTTTAAACTCTTAAGGACCATAGATGAAATTTTCACCAAACCACAAAGACCATATATGTAATTTAATTTTTTTGAATGAATATATGAAATTTAATTAATTAATGTTTTTCCTGGACTTTGTAAAAGTAATTTTAAATAAAGGTAATATAGTATAGCTTTTATAATAAAAAAAACCCCAAGTGTGGACTTTTACATTTCAAAAAAATCAAATCATTTCTTATTAAGTAATAACTTAATTATTAGTTTATTTTCATTTAAATGTTGTTAGTGGGAAACCTTAAATATTTCTTAATTTTACATAAGATCTTATAATTTCGTTTTTATATAAGAGGAAAAAATTGAAAAACAAACATGTACTAAATGGTTCGTTTTTAATAGTTAAGGACTAGATTGAAAATTGTGAAGAAAAAAACCGGACCACAAAAACTCACACCTTAATTCCTAAGGGCTTGTTTGTTTATAATTTGTATTAAGTCATGTTTAATTAAGAGATAACTTAATGCAGACAACCATTACTTAATATTTTTAGTCATATTTTTATATTAAGTCACAAACAAACAGTTTTTATATGACTTAATAAATTCAGTTTTTTTAATATTAAGTCAATTAAGTCGAATTCAAAACAACACATAAATCAACAACACCACATATTATGTCCATCAATGAAATCAGTTTTAGGATGAAGGTAAATTTGATTTTAGATCTTCTTCTTCCATTCATAGTTATTTTGATCACTGCCATTTGATTTCCTTTTAATAATATATATAAAAGATTTGATTTTCATTGAATCCACTATAACAAAATATTAAAATTCAATAACTATCAATTACTATCAAAGTTTAATCAAAACACTCTTTGATACATCAGGTTTAATTTTTTATAAGTAATTATAGTTTTCTATATAAAAGATTCATTGTTACAATGATGGGATTTAAGTAGCAAGAGCAAAAATAATCTTACATGAAAAGTGGGGTATGTTTTACTTACATATACATAAGATTCCATAATAAAATAAGCCATAGGTAGGTGCATTCGGGTTCATCATAGCTATATCAATAGTTTTTTTAGGGTTGATAGTAGTAGTCGCATTAATGATGAGTAAATGTTAAATGAATTCAACCCGATTAACAGAAGGTGGCACTTTTGGGGTCAAATGCACCCACATTTTGTGTTGAGTAATCTTTCATTAAGTTAAGTCTCTTACATGGATTTCTTTGTGTTTAATTGGTAAATGGTATAAGCATGTTGCATTATTATGTGATATTAAAGATAAACAAATCTTAGCTCTAGGGTTGTAAAAACTAGCCATGTCATTATGGTGTTCTTTTGTAACCTATACGAAGTTGTTTTTTGATGTAGTATAAAGAGTTTGATATCTCTGTTATCATGTCCTTGACAGTTAATGATTTAGTTTGAAGGTTACATTGCTATTAGCGTGTTTTTCTCGAAGTAATTTTAAAGATTACAAAACGGGTGAAGACACAAGTTTCAGATTTCTCTGGTTTTTCCATACTCTTGGACTAGAATGTAAATTTTTTTATAAAACTGCAGAAATCCTTATACAAAACGAATTTATATATTGTAATACAATTCGTAAAAGCCCACAACAAAACCTAAACCTTATATATAATCAATTTAATGACCAGTTTGTTTATTCGACATATAATTCATCAGAAGAACTCTCTGCAATTAACAACACTTTGCATGTATTAAGCTTTACCATTCGCGTTTTGCACAGGTGAGTTTCCTGCAGTTTGCTTAGGATTGCTTATTGAAACTATATATTATTGAATGTTTGATTTTCCTTGATTTGCATTACTGTCAACATCCGTATATAAGGATTACAAGAGATAATTCTAGATACTAAACATGGGTTAGGCCTAAATAAATACAAATGGGCCTTAATACAATCACTAACTAGTAATACATAAAATGTCTCTAATACGCCCCCGAAGTTGGTGTGGGAGGAGGCCGGATGCTCAAACTAGATCTAAATTCTTCAAAAAAGGTGGAAGGAAGTCCTTTGGTAAAAATATCGGCATACTGATAACGAGAAGGGACATGTAGAACGCGAACTTGTCCAGCGGTAACCATGTCACGAACAAAGTGTATGTCTATCTCAATGTGTTTAGTGCGTTGATGTTGAACCGGGTTAGCTGATAGATATATGGCACTAACTTTATCACAGTAGAGCAGAGTAGCAAACGACAGCGGAGAATGAAGCTCACGGAGCAAGTTACGAAGCCATGCGGTCTCAGCCACAACGTTAGCAACACCCCGATATTCAACTTCGGCACTTGAATGGGAGAGGGTGTGTTGACGTTTAGATGACCAAGACAGTAGATTATCACCCATAAAAACACAATAACCGGAGGTAGACCGACGTGTGGAGGGGCAACCTGCCCAATCAGCATCTGTATAACCAATAAGAGAGGTAGTAGATGAGGAGTATAAATGAAGACCATGATCCAAAGTCCCCTGAATGTATCGCATGATACGTTTAAGTGCAGCAAAATGAGGATCCCGTGGATCATGCATGTAGAGGCAAATTTGTTGTACTGCATAAGAGATGTCTGGTCGTGTAAACGTGAGATACTGAAGGCCACCTGCAAGACATCGATACAATGTAGGATCCTATACTGGTACCCCTTCTGGACCCAGTTTGGACTCAGTATCAACGGGAGTCCGTGAGGGGTTACAAATAGCCATGTGAGCACGCTCAAGAAGTTGGAGCGCGTACTTCTTCTGCGATAAGAATAATCCTGTAGAGTGACGAGTAGCAGAAATACCATGAAAATAATTAAGTGCTCCAAGATCAGTCATATCAAACTCATTATGTAAAGAACCAATAATCTGTTGAAGAAGAGTTGTAGAGGAGGCAGTAAGAATGATGTCATCCACATAGATAAGTAAATAAGCAACCTCAGATCCTTGTCAAAAAATAAATAGTGAAGAGTCACACCGGCTATGGAAAAACCCAACTGATGGATCTTAACACCTTGAACTTGTGTTAGATTGATACTTTGAATTATATCACTAAGTATGCGGAATCTACTTAGTAACACTTAGAAGTTTGATTGTGAGTAAGACAGTTGTATGTAAACAATGTATGTAAACAAACTATTAGCTCCAATATTATTAATGATAATAATACGAGTGATCTTGATATCACTAGGGTTACACCTTGAAGCTCTAGAAAAACGTATATAAAACCTTTAACCTAGGATCTCCTTTTATAGCACAAGGAGTCCTCTTCTACAAGATAAGTATAAAGCTAATAGAATAAGATATACGCAAGATCTATTCTACATTTATCTATAACACGTTTCCTAACAGTTATCTAATAAGCAGTGGTAATATATGTTCTTGCAGTAGTAATGAGTTTCCACTGCAAGTACAATCTTCTGTAGTTGTAACATCTTCACTTAGCCGTGGTAACTGTTAGTATAATTCCCAACACCAACCCTGGTGGCATAACCTGCAAAACGCTGAAACCAAGCACGGGGTGCTTGTTTCAATCCATATAGAGACCTCTGCAAAAGACAAACATGGTGAGGGTATCTGGGGTCAACAAATCCCGGTGGCTGATGCATATATACAATCTCAGTCAAGTCACCATTAAGAAAAGCATTTTTAACGTCAAGCTGATGAATAGGCCAGTTTCCAGAGACAGCAAGGCTAAGAACAGTGTGAATGGTTGCCGGTTTGACAACTGGACTAAATGTCTCGTCAAAATCGATACCAAGTTGCTGACTACTGCCATTAGCAACCAACCGAGCCTTATGTCGGCTCAAAGTCCCATCAGCATGAAACTTATGCTTGAATAACCACATACAACAAATCAAATTAACATCAGAGGGCCTCGGTACAAGAACCCAAGTACCATTTTTAACTAATGCATTATACTCATCATACATAGCATTACGCCAGTGAGGGACTTTTAAAGCAAGAAAATGGGATTTGGGTATGGGAGAGATGGAAGAGGTATGTAGGGATAAACGATCGATGGGTTTGACAATGCCCGATTGAGACCTAGTGGTCATGCGGTGAGTTCGAGGATGTTCATGGGCGGGTTGTTGTGAAGCAGTTGAAGTGGTGTAGGGAGTTAGGTTAGTGGGGGTGTTGGGGAGGGCGATGGGTCTTGAAGGTACTGTTGAGGTGTCGGCGCTGGGCTTGAGGAGGATTGAGTGGTGGATTGAGATGGAGGTGATACGGGAGTATTTATGATGTGGTTGAGGATGGGGTTTGGTGTGGGTTCTAAAAATGTGTGCGAAGGAGGGGTATTGGGAGTCATTGATTTGTAAGGAAATTTTTGTTTCATCGAAAGTGACGTGTCTGGAGAGAATGATTTTGTTTGTTTCTAGGTTAAGGCAATGATAACCCCGATGGTAAGCCGAGAAGCCCAAGAAAATGCATAGGGTGGCACGTGGAGCAAGTTTATGGGGTGAATGAAGGTGAGGGTAGCAAAGGCATCCAAAATGCGCAAGCGTGAATAATCGGGTTCTTTTTGAAAAAGGCTTGTATAGGGGATTTCTTTATTGATAGCGGTGGAGGGTAGAAGGTTAAGTAGGTAGGTGGCCATATGGAATGTTTGATTTTCCTTGATTTGCATTACTGTCAACATCCATATATAAGGATTACAAGAGATAATTCTAGATACTAAACATGGGTTAGGCCAAAATAAATACAAATGGGCCTTAATACAATCACTAACTAGTAATACATAAAATGTCTCTAATACGCCCCCGCAATTGGTGTGGGAGGAGGCCGGACGCTCAAACTGGATCTAAATTCTTCAAACAAGGTGGAAGAAAGTCCCTTGGTAAAAATATCGGCATACTGATAATGAGAAGGGACATGTAGAACGCGAACTTGTCCAGCGGTAACCATGTCACGAACAAAGTGTATGTCTATCTCAATGTGTTTAGTGCGTTGATGTTGAACCGGGTTAGCTGATAGATATATGGCACTAACGTTATCACAGTAGAGCAGAGTAGCAAACGACAGCGGAGAATGAAGCTCAAGGAGCAAGTTACGAAGCCATGCGGTCTCAGACACAACGTTAGCAACACCCCGATATTCAACTTCGGCACTTGAACGGGAGAGGATGTGTTGACGTTTAGATGACCAAGACAGTAGATTATCACCCAGAAAAACACAATAACCGGAGGTAGACCGACGTGTGGAGGGGCAACCTGCCCAATCAGCATCTGTATAACCAATAAGAGAGGTAGTAGATGATGAGTACAAATGAAGACCATGATCCAAAGTCCCCTGAACGTATCGCATGATACATTTAAGTGCAGCAAAATGAGGATCCCGTGGATCATGCATGTAGAGGCAAATTTGTTGTACTGCATAAGAGATGTTTGGTCGTGTAAACGTGAGATACTGAAGGCCACCTGCAAGACATCGATACAATGTAGGATCCTGTACTGGTACCCCTTCTGGACCCAGTTTGGACTCAGTATCAACGGGAGTCCATGAGGGTTACACTTAGCCATGTGAGCACGCTCAAGAAGTTGGAGCGCGTACTTCTTCTGTGATAAGAATAATCCTGTAGAGTGACGAGTAGCAGAAATACCATGAAAATAATTAAGTGCTCCAAGATCAGTCATATCAAACTCATTATGTAAAGAACCAATAATCTGCTGAAGAAGAGCTATAGGGGAGGCAGTAAGAATGATTTCATCCACATAGATAAGTAAATAAGCAACCTCAGATCCTTGTCGAAAAATAAATAGTGAAGAGTCACATCGGCTATGGTAAAACCCAACCCTGGTGGCATAACCTGCAAAACGCTGAAACCAAGCACGGGGTGCTTGTTTCAGTCCATATAGAGACCTCTGAAAAATACAAACATGGTGAGGGTATCTGGGGTCAACAAATCCTAGTGGCTGATGCATATATACAATCTCAGTCAAGTCACCAAGAAAAGCATTTTTAACGTCAAGCTGATGAATAGGCCAGTTGCGAGAGACAACAAGGCTAAGAATAGTGCGAATGGTTGCCAGTTTGACAACTGGACTAAACGTCTCGTCACAATCGATACCAAGTTGTTGACTACTGCAATTAGCAACCAACCGAGCCTTATGTCGGCTCAAAGTCTCGTCAGCATGAAACTTATGCTTGAATAACCACATACAACGAATCAAATTAACATCTGAGGGCCTCGGTACAAGAACCCAAGTACCATTTTTAACTAATGCATTATACTCATCATACATAGCATTACGCTAGTGAGGGACTTTTAAAGCAAGAAAAGGGGATTTAGGTATGGGAGAGATGGAAGAGATATGTAGGGATAAACGATCGATGGGTTTGAGAATGCCCGATTAAAACCTAGTGGTCATGTGGTGAGTTCGAGGATGTTCATGGGCGGGTTGTTGTGAAGCAGTTGAAGTTGTGTGGGGAGTTGGGTTAGTGGGGGTGTTGGGAGGGGGACGGGTCTTGAAGGTGTTGAGGTGTCGACGTTGGGCTTGAGGAGGATTGAGTGGTGGATTGAGATGGAGGTGATACGGGAGTATTTATGATGTGGTTGAGGATGGGGTTTGGTGTGGGTTCTAAAAATGTGTACGAAGGAGGGGTATTGGGAGTCGTTGATTTGTAGGTATGATTAGAAAGTCAAGTTTTAAGGCTAAAAGCCCGTTATGGCTTTCCTATTGCAGCATCTATTATAGGTTAGGTTATTGGGTCTAGGGATGAACGTTATCGCCTGAAAGTTATTGTTGTTGCCTGCCAGACCTTTTATAGGGTGGGTGTCACGGGTGGACATTGTGGTAAACCGGTTGAGTGGGAATCTACCAGTATGCAGGAATATCTAGTCATAATCATCTTTTGAATTCCAAACTCAACCATAACTTGGCTTTTTTTTTTATTATGTCATGGATGTTCCCCGTTGAGATTTTAGCTATGTGTTACCTTTGTTGCTCACAGGACAACACTGCACTTGCACTGTGTCATATGATTCATGAATCGTGATCTTGATTGTTACTAAATCGTGATAAATGAAGCCAAATAACCAACATTCACCTTGACAATTAGAGTTATACGGTTATACCATTAACCTATCTTAATAAAAATACACAACATTTAAAAAATATGTAGGTAACAATTATGTAAAAACACGTGCTTGCATTCATATTATAACTAAAATGCGTTGAACATAACTCAAACATACAAAATAAAAAAATAAAAATGAACGTGCTTACGTTGGAAATTTATTTTTAAAAATCAAAAGTTGATAAATCTATAAACATTTTATATTAGTGTTATTTAATGTCCACATCAACATTTAAAATGTTATAATAGTTGAACATACAATCCAACCATTAATATTCCAACATAAAATTAAACTACGAGTTTATATATATATATATATATATATATATATATATATATATATATATATATATATATATATATATATATATACATACTAGCTTCATAACCCGCCCGATGGGCGGGTTCGCTTCATAATAATATAGATAATATTAAGAGGAAGAAAATAAATAGATAAGCGAAAAAACAAAAAAAAAAAATAATAATAATTTGTTTAAATAACTTGTTGGTTGTTTACAAAACAAAGAATGTGTTGTATGTACAAAACAATAATGCTTATACAAATCCGATATAAGACTTCTTTGTAAACGACATTTGTAGTTGACTTGCAATAGTTGTTGTCTTTATCTAAACATAGAACCTTCAATCATCGCTTGCAATAGTTGCTGCCTTTATCTAAACATAAAACCTTCAATCATCGCTTGCTCTGGACTCTTGACAAGCGACATATAGTTGACCATGTGAGAATACTCGCTTTGGTAAAAACAAACCAACCTGTGACAATGGCTAAAGACCATGGGAGCCAAAAAGTCCATGATAACGCAATACTAAAGCAACTGCTGCAAATTCTCTTAAGAAAAAGTGAAAACACATAACCTTGCGCTTTTACATTGTAGCTCAGTGTGCGGAAGCAACACAAGTTTCTGTTAAGTTTTTGTAAAGGTATATGAAGGCACTAAAGATGGTTTACAATATGAAAACTAAACTTTTGACACTACACGCCAAAGATAATAATGCAATTTCTATGGAACTTGGGAGCCAAAAATACAGTCATGAAATCTATTAGGAAGTAGGAGGATAATTTAACTAGGGAAGTAAAACGAACTTTATGCCACATGACTATTTCCTAATGGTAAAATTATTCCCAAATTCGATATCTCGTTTATCTTAACTTCGCACATGCCAAAGATTGTGTTTGGCTAATGATAGCTCATCTATCAATACTTTGCATCAGAGTGTACCTAAAGTTACATAGATATACAGATTGATAACTCTATTGTCCTAGCTCTAGCATTTGGATGTAGTAAACCATCTTTGTAGATGTAATATTTGTTACCTTTAAAACATCCAACTATCAATATGCTTGCATATGGCAAGACTAAGCAAATAAGCAATACACAAAAGAATAAAGTCAGCAATAAATAAACGACCAATAATATATTAGATCAGTATCCATTTTACAAATCATACTCAATTCCATACATAAAACCATATCAATACCTGCAAATGAGATACCTAAAATAGCCGATGAAGCTCATCGAACTCTGGACCACGAGGGCTACAATTCTTCGCGTCCTTGGCGTAAAACAATATGGGAATGTATTGTAAGATAAATGTGTATGTTTTACCTGCATGTGAACCTCCATTTATCACATTAAATGCAGGAACATGTAGCACCAAGGTCTTGTTTCAAACAAAGTTTGCAATGTGCTACATGTTAAGACAACGAACTTAGCAATCAAGTCTGACATATTCAAATCAGTTACACATTGCCATTTGAAGAGAGCTCGACGAGTACCTGGTAAAGAGGAATTTTTAAACTCATGCTCCTACCCTGTACACAGCAAGAGACACTAACAGTATAGCATTTGCACCAGGCTGGTAGACATGAATAATATAGGTAAGCAAATGATCATAAAAATATGCAACTTTTATCTACTTGTTAACTGAATGCTAAATGAGGTGGTGTGCCATTATCTTCTGTTTGCACCAGCCCCATATTTACAGTTCCGTCAAGCTATTGACCATGAACTTGTCAATTTTGGTCTGTTCGGTTGGATCCTGTAGGCACAAGTGACGCAGAATGACATTGCTAAATGTTGGACATTAAAAGTTCGAATGCACAAAAAGAAATTTAGAATGCAACTTTAAAAAAATTAAAAATAAATACAAAAATATTAGAATGCAAAAAAAATAAAAATAATAAATAAAAATAAAAATCTACCCCTTGATGTTAGTTTAAATCTTTTGCTGCACTATGTTGCCTAACTAAAGAGAGATTCAAAAAACAGCCTAAAAATATTAAAGAAAATAACAAAATAAACATGGGTAAGTTTATAGATCAAGAGGTTACCAAATAAAGAATTGGTTTTCTCATTTTTTTGATATGCTATATGAGGTAGTGCAGTTGCGCTCCACTGGTCCGTGATGATGCGTTAATATTAATCTGAAAACACTTCTCTTGTTAATCCAATATAAATTAAATTAGATCAGGGCAAATACCACATAACTCATAAAATTGTTTGCATACTATATCATAGTAAAGGACATTTGCTCGTGCTTAACATCATAGTTTCTTTTTCTTTTGGTTTTTGGCTTTCATTGCACCTTTACACTAATGTCTGGTATCCACTTCAATTCGGCTAATAAAAATATCCCGTGCATCAATGTCGAAATCTAAATGATATGATGGGAACTAAAGAATAAGTTTGTTTCAATCACAAGTTTAGAAATTCTTTAATGGGTAACAAGTTTTGTTTTAATAGCTGCCAACGAACAGACATTTAGACATTTAGATCAGTTGAAGCTTGTGATATTATTACACCATATTTAATCTTTAATGGATAACAGGTTTTGTTTTAATGGGTAACAGGTTTTGTTTAATACGGTGCAATGAAGGTTGTGGTTTGATTTTTTAGGTTATGGATGCTTGTAAAAACCTTTAAACATGCCAAAGATAAAGATAGAATACACAAAATGTTAAATTTGAGATCGTCATAATCAGTCAAAAAATCACCCCATCCCGATTTTCAAATACGCAAAAAATATTGTTAGAAATATACCTATTTTCACAATAATCGGCTGACCTACTGTCGCGCCTGATAGTGCTTCTCATGACTATTAGTTGTCGGTAGGTTGTCGCAGATCCGAAAGAACCTATTCAACATCACATGTTAATTATATAAGGATTCATTTGAGCTTTTTTATTTCAATACAAACAATCAATTCTGACATTCAAATTCCAACTATATGATCAAAACATACCCATTATTAGAGCACAACCAGACAGTTTGAGAGTACGTAGAGTGGGACACCCGTTAGCTAAACTCATAACATTAGCATCACTAACTCCCTTACGCCAAGCAAGATTCATTGACTCAAGATGACTGCAAGTTAAATTTAATAGCCTACAAACAACCCTAGAACTTAAATATTATGAATCACACATTTCAAGATAAATGCGGCACATGTGTAATAATATCATTGCGACCTTTGTCGAAAGCCTCTTTGACATATCCGCAAAGGTTCAAAGTCTTCAATTTTCTACAATAACCACTAAGATACTTGAGGGGACTCATTGATTCACCATGGAAAAGCTTCACTTTATGTCCACACTATCATGTATATTACTGTATATTCGTATCGTGCCATAAAGTCACACTATTAGTGAGTATCTTTAAACATAGAAAACTTGAATCATAAAGCGGAAAGATAAATCAGAAACAAAGCGATTACCTTAAATTCTTCCTCTTCACGATCACAATTGATGGAAAGAAATTTTGCTAATTCGTCTCTGTCAATACTCTCGTCTACCTCGTCTGCTGCAGCTATTATCTCGTAGGACATAGTTCTTTTAGAAGAAAAGAAAATGAACTGAATATATGTATAGATACGTTTAGCTTATTTACCTCTTTATAATGGTTTAATTTATCTTCCATTTCTTGGGATAGGAGTCCCTCCAATATCTGGGCAGCAGCCGAGTGTATTTTGGATATTCCGTCTGCCAAGAATTAGATATGATAAAAGACATTAAATCAATGGAGCAAATGAAAGCAGATATGGAGTACCAGGTTAAACACAAACTGTATACCTTGAGTGTGGTGGATAATTTTTTCCATTTTGCACGTTCTTCGTCTGTACCTTGTTTGAGGTTTGCAAGAACCTTTATCTTGGTGCCGTGGACCTGATTAACCACAAACACAAAAGTGTTATTATGGAACAAATAACAGATATTCAATTGTGAGGCATGGATGGTCCATCAATGCTTAATCAATAATCGTAAAAAACAAATAAAATTAAAAAACCATCTTTGCATAGCGTATAACCATCGATAAAGAACTAATGTTTCATTTAGACATTTCATCAAACACTGACTTTGCATCAGTTACATAATTTTAGCTATACCAGATAATAGGCCGCATTGTCAATTTGAATCTCCAATTCAAACACCTACTTTCAAAAGCACACAATAGATCATTAGTAATTCATAAAATTTAAATTATTACCTTTGATTATATAACAACCGGTGAGCGCTTGTCCAAACACTATATGTTTCCTATATATCTGCAATCATAACAAAGAAACATGATTACTCGAAGAAACATGACTAAAAAACACATTATATAACAAACAGAAAAGTCATAATTAATCTCCTAAAGACCTTACTTTTAGTGAATTGAAAACAATGACTTGGTAATCAAAACCCTAAATGGAAGACTTGATTTAAGGTTTAGGTTTCAATGGATGAAATGAGGGATTTGAAAGATTTAGGGGTTTGAATTTGATTATTGCCGTATGTTTTTTTGTGTGAATGATTGAGGTCTTGAGGAGGATTAATTTCAATCAGACGTTTCATTGTGAGATAATGCAGGATCTTGAATTTGAATTACGTTTTTTTAGCTAAGAAACTTTCCGCCTTTACTATCAAATTAAATCTTTTTATAAGCTATTTGTTTTGAATTGTCTATAATTAGGGAGTAGGTTATTAAAGCATGTCATATTTGTTTTGAATGTGTCTAACACAAAAACCCACTTGCTACACTGGTTGAGAGTATGTTGATGAGATGAAAGACCCGGGTTCGAATCCCATTGATGTCTAATTTTTTAAACTAATTTCGTGATAGAGTCAAATTGCCTACGCGGATGATACTGCCTAGGTGGATGATGACTCGTATTATCCAGTCATCACTTCGTGTCAAGTGGCATTTAATTGTCATGATACATCTTTCAAAGCATCAAGTACAACTTAAAACTTGTCTCATATATATATATATATATATATATATATATATATATATATATATATATATATATATATATATATATATATATATATATATCAATGCAAAAACAGAATATATGGTAACTTAACTTTGTTTATAAAATTTTGTGATTAAAGTTTTTTTTTTTTTTTAAATATAGATGAACCCTTACTACGTTCGTCAAAAATAATTATAAACCAAAATTAAAAACCATAGCTAAAACAAAAAAACAAAAATTAAACTATTTGTTTTTAATTGATAAAAATACATTATTAAAAAATTTAGAAAAAACACCGTGCATTAGCATTATAACTAGTTTGATAAAACAACCTTATCTACTTTTATAAACGGATAACTAAATTGACACAACCCAAAAGAAAATGTGGACTATTAAATTTGAGATGGAATGACTAAATCACTAGTCCCTTGTGTTTATTAACGGTTTTTTTCTTAGTATATCATGTTTATTAACTTTTTTTTCTAACTCCATTGTGTTTTTAACTTATTTTTCTTACAACTCAAACCGAATTTGTTTTTTTTTTTTAGATTATTAGTCCTTAAAGGGTTAATACAGTCTAAGTGTAATACTTTATTTATTTGAATTATGTAATGCTTTCATTTTTGAAGCGTTGTTTTATACTCCCTCTGTCTCATAATTATAGTCCACTGTTGACTTTTGAAGTCTTTAGTTTTCAACTTTGACCATAAATATTTTAATTCGTGTTATATATTACTTGATACAAAATATATGAATAGATTGAGTTTTAAATGTATTTTTCATTGATATAATTTTTATCAAGTATTATATAAAACAAATAAAAATATATAAGGTCAAAGTTGCAAAACGAAAACTTAAAAAGTCAACAGTGGACTATAATTATGGGACGGAGGTAGTATTAAAGTAGAAATGACCAATTGCGGAGACATCTAACTTGCCTTGACTAACATTTGTTAGTCAAAGGACCACAATGGAGACATTAGGAAAGAATGGTGAATTTATTTTAAAATTGAGACTCAACGTGTTGTTTTTATATAACCTTAAGGACGAATGGTGGAATTTACTCTTGATCTACACCAAAGCTTGGAGATTATTATCAAAAGGAATTTTAATGTCAAAACATGTTTTAAGAAATTTTAATAGGAGAATGGAAATAACTGCTTTTGCAACTTAAAATCACAAAATATACTTGTGATATCAATTAATGACATACTTAAAACACCAATGAACGACATAAATTGATTTTCTGGCAGTCTAGTTTATATGATTGGTATCCTGATAAAAACGAGCTCTTATATACGTTTGAAAATACTCTTTACAAAGATGTTACTTAGATACATTTACATGAGCTGTAAAAAGAAGTACTTAAACTATTTGCTTTGATCTGAAATCGTACTACAAACCAGATAGTACAGAGCATATGGGTACGGAAGCTGGTCTAATTAAGATATCAAAGAATTGTTGAGAAGGAAAATCAGAGATCAAAACTGCACATACTGAAATGATTCAAGATCATCTAGTACCGCCAGAAAACAAACCATTAAAGAAAAGTATGTGACAATCTATCTTGCTTTCTCAAATTCTGCTTACAATGCTCAAGTCCCAGCCTTTCTACGTCCAACACGAGCCACAAACCCGGCCTTGATTTGAGCAACGGACCGCCCGGAGCCACACTACAAGTACAAAACACAAAATAATTTTGTTAAGAATGCTGCACCAACCAGAAAGCATGTAAAGTAGAAAGCAGTATCATTCGCTAAATGGGTCGGTTTGTCAAAATGGGTAAACTGAAGGCATATCGTTCTAACAGACACGAGTCAAACAGATTGATAGTCACCCAAAGTGTTCAAAATGCGTAAAAACAGACACCAAACATCAAACGATACACAACAAAATTTATACAAAAGAATATCAGCTTATTTAACTATATGTGGTAAACATAAGTACTATAGAGCCTCAGAAATCTCAAGGTTTTCTCTTCATTGTTCATATAATCAGACAATGTAGGCAAAACTTTTAGTCATCATAGGCCATAATAATCTATAGAAGAATTTTACATAGTATACTACATTTACATATTCAAAAAGAAGTGAAAATTCTGTAGCTCTCTTGCTAGAATACAAACAAAATCTAAACAGAAATCGAACATAATCCAAAGAAATAACAAAGAGGCCTCAGAAATTTTCAGTTTCCTCTTCAAAGTTAAACATCAGAGTTTGAGGCAAAACTTTTATTCATCATAGGCCATTGTGATTGGATTATACAGTATAGTACATTTATGTATTTTTAAAAAAAATTGGACACATGCATACTCGAAAATGCCTCAGAAATGTCTAGTTTTCCTCTTCATAGCTAACGATCAGAATTGGAGGACAAATTTTAAGCATCATAGGCAATTACGAATAGATTTTACAGTATAGTACATTTATTTATTCTAAAAAAAAAAAAAAAACTTGGATCGGTACAAATTTGAAAATGCCTCAGAAATCTCTAGTTTCCTCTTCAAAGTTATACATCAGAGTTTGAGGCAAAACTTTTAATCATCATAGGCAATTTGTATACAATATAGTACATTTATTTATGTATTATTAACAAAACTTGGACATGTAAAGATTCAAAAATGCCTCAGAAATGTCTAGTTTCTTCTTCATAGCTAACGATCAGAATTGGAGGACAAATTTTGATCATCATAGGCAATTACAAATAAATTTTACATAGTCCATTTATTTAAACTGAATAATTCTTGGAAATATAGATATTTGGATGATGCCTCATAAATCTCCAGTTTCCTCTTCATTTTTAACAAATTTAACAACCAGAATTGGAGGGCAAAACATTTAAACACCACAAGTTATTACGATTAGATTATACAGCATAATACATGTATGTATTCTATAAAAAAAATCGCAAATGTATATATTAAAAAATGCCTCAGAAATCTCTAGTCTTCTCTTCATTGTAAGAAATCAGACAATGTAGGCAAAATGTTTAATCATCACAGGCGTAAACTTATAGATAAGGTATAGGGTGTGTACATGTGTTTGTATGTATGTGACCAAATCAGTATTCAATATGGCCTCAGAAGTCTATAGCTTTATCTTCATATATACAATCAGACAATGTAGGCAAAACTTTTTATTCATCATAGGCCGTTGCTACTAGATTATATTGGAGGTCAAATGTAGCAATATTAATAAAAAAAAAAGCCTAAGAAGTTGTTTTCACTTCAATTTAAACTATTAGACAGTGTAAGCAAAACTTCTATTTATCTCAAGCGATTGCTTAGATATATGTGCGTCTTTACTGTCTTACGTATTTCTATGAGTATATATAGAAAATCTTTGTTTATATTATATTTAAACAGGCCTCAGAAGTGTATAGTTCTCTTCACTGAAACATCAGACAATGTAGGCAAAATTGTTATTCATCACAGGCCACTAGTTACCCCTAGATTGTTACTAAGAGTCCAACTCTCAGGTGACAAAGAAATAGGGGATTCAAACAAAAAAAAAAACTAACAGCAGTATCTATGCTTTATACTTTAATATAAATAAACCAATACAATTGCGTTCGTATGTATAATAGTCCTTTATCATATAGATTTGTTCCAGGTTTAAGATTTAAGATTTTACAAATGTAATAATGAAAAAAGACAATTTAAAGCTGAAACAGAATTCGACATACCTTTTCGCATCTAAGAAAGAAAAGACGATTCTCCTTTGAAAGAATAGTGTCCGCGCTCTTGCAACCATTGCAGATGACATACTCATCTGTAAACATAAACTTATCAGCAAATAATGTATGGAACATAGGGGATGTAATAAATGAAGATGATATCAGTCAAAAGTTTTTTAACTTACTGACATATCGCCTCAAAATCCCTTCAAAGTTTTTGGGTGCAAATCTTCCTTTGACCACCAATCTTTGCTGGCCATCAAGTGACCCGCTTGTACCCAATTCTGCCATCAAGAAGGTCATAACATGCTCTGGCTGCCTGTGCATGCTGATTGACACAACCAACAGATTTTAGAATCATAAAGACTTTCACTCACAAAGAATTTGTTGAAATTGCCACAACAAACAGAAGAAATAGAGAAAGTGGATATTAAGTTAAGCGGACATACGATTTGCATAGCTCCATAAAGTTGGCAAAGACGGTTTTTTTTGTTCCTTCGCGAAGAACCTGCGGTGGCCTCATAACTGTTCTCCGTCTATCTCCAGCAAGCTCAGGATTATGCTCACGAAGAATATGGAAGACTCGACCCAGAAGCTGAACAAATGTCAATAAATAACCAAAAGAACAGCATCAATGGAATGAACAGAAATTGTTTTAGATAAATGCATTTCATCATTCCATTGTACCACAAAATAATATATACCTCTTCATACTGATAGTCACGATCAGTCCCTTCCCATGGAAGTTTGTTTTCTTCTAAAACAATCCCTTCTCCTTCCTCATCCTGACTGGTAGAATCTAGAGAACGAGCGATGTATAAGTTCATGTATAAAATGTTATGGACAACAAGCTAAATGAAAACCATTCTTACCGCTAACATCTTCGCCATTATTTTCTTTATCTTCGTCCAAGGGCTCTGTATCTACCTAGAACAATCATAAAAAACTCAAATAAGAAATATACATAACCTTTGAGGTGACATCTTGAACCCAGTAATAAGTAAAACAGGTTTAAATGCACAGTGTTTTTATCAACACAAGTGAGTTGAGAGTTGAAAAAATTATCAGTCTTGCAAAGGGTTAAACAGTCAACATCGCCTGAAGTGTACTTGAAATACATTGTAATACTAAAGTTTTCTACTATTCATATAAAAAACGAAATAGTATGATACATTATATATAGCCTTTCAAACTTAAAAATTTTATAAAGAAAAGTGTGAGCTGGTTACCACAACCAGCCCCATTTTGGCACATATTGCTTTGACCCTTTACTTAACACAGTAGTTTCTGCCACCCTAAACTTTTTAGCACATTATGAAAAACCAATGTACCAACCTGCTTCTTTTTCTTCTTTTTTAAGCCAGTAAATGTAGGTTCCACTCCATCAGAAACTGCATGTGAAATGTATCATTTATTAGAATCAAGATAGACATAAAAACAGCTGAATATGCAATGCATCTACGTGTAAGTCAATGCAACTTTGGAAAACATTGGATGCCGAGTTGATTACCTGCTAAGCTCTCGGTTTTCTCAGCCAACTGGTCAACAGAATCATCAGCAAGATCGTTAATAACAACCTTCTTTTTCTTCTTCTTTTTCGTAGGGTCAAATGCCCCAAGCTGCATCACATTATTACATCAATTAAGAGACTCGTTCAAAGAACCAAATAACATCACACAAACACACATAGCAAGTAGATAATGCAATAATATAAAAAGTGGATGTCCATTAGTGTAATTCCATAAAATTAAGTATTTTTAATTTGGAACATAGACTTGTAGGCACTTGTGCCCGACCACTCTGTGCTGATATTTAATGGGCTATCAATGTGTTATCAAAGTTGATCCTAACATATTAAATACTAAAAAGAACAAATAAGGGGGTGTTTGTTTAAGCTTATATGTGGGCTTATGAGCTTATAGGTTAAATTTCACAAATCAAATAAGCTCATAAGCCAACATATAAGCTAAAACAAACACCACCTAAAACATGATAATACGTACATCGGCTACTTCCTCCTTGATCTCCATTCGATTTTCATCGTCCGCCATTTTTACGAAGTCTAAAGATTGCCCGCTCTACCTTTTTTCTGGTCAACAAAAAGAAAGAAAAACTGTGAACACAATATTCCTAGACCATATACATATAAAAATATAACTATCTAACTGCTATAAAACTCACAACATTATTTCCAAACTGCTTAATTACTTATTAAAAAAAACTGCTTATTCCAATCATAAACAACAAACAAGCAATCAAACCCCTGAAAACTGATAAAATTTCAAAACTTGTTCTAAATTTATATAAGGGGTTGCTTAATTTGAGTCCATATCTTCTTATTATGCTCTCTAAAAGCATAAAATTAAAATCTTTCCAGCAAATAATGTGCTTATAGCTGTTTATAAAAAACTTAATTAAACAGCTTATGTAAACGTACAAATCCAACTTATTAGCTTATTTAACATAAAACTGCCTAAATACAAATAAGTTTTGAATAAGCAATCACAAACACCATATGATATAACAATAAGCCTAATTGACTTAATTAAATATTAATTAACAATCAAAAGATGTATATGAAAATTAAGAAAGTGAATGGATTAATTATACCTTGTGAAATTGAGATGGTTGATGATTGGTGATTTTTTTTTTGTGTGTTGTTAGAAGTGAGGTATATTATGTATAGCGGCTGGGTTTATATAAAGGAGATTTGATTATTTAGGGCAACCCTATCTCTACTTTACTTTTTAGGGTTTCCTAAGCACTAGTGACGTGTTCAGGGGGTGTTTGGATTGTTATTTTACTGATAGTCTGATATGGATCTCGTATTTTGGTTTTGGTGCGACACCGAATGAATATTCAGGTGGTGTTTGTTTTTTAAGATGCTCTGAATTTCAATCTGAATCGCACATTTGAATCTGAATTTGAGATGTAAATGTTAGAATCTGACAGCATCTGAACAAAAAAAAAAATTCATGTTTGAACTGCACATTTGCTTGCTTGTGCTATTTTTTTTTTATTTTTTATTTTTTTTGTCAACAAGAGGCATTCAGACACCCCTCTCAAGTCTTGACCATTAAGGTCTTACTGCGTCTGAACGGAAAAAGAAAAACAAATGGTCTAAACGACCAAAATGTCAGACTGTGTCTGAACGGTTCAGATTAAGAGACTGTTAAGAGCCTTTTAATGAAAAACAAACACCACCTTAATTTGTGTTCTCAATATTTTATTTAGGAGAGAAAGGAAACGATTTGGAAAAAAATTAAAATTTATTTGTGTCTTTAAAATTTTAGTTAAATATCCTTCTCCTGCTTTTAGGTGGAAGAGAAAAGAAAATAAACTTAATCACTTCTCTTCTTTTCTTTTTCATAATAATTTTGAGATCATAGCTTTAGTTATGGTTGGGTGTGAGGATGTACTATTGGGTGTGTTTTTGTTTTAAGTTTTTTACATGAGATTGGTTTGGTGCTTATTATTATGGATGTTTGGTGGGACTTGGTAGATAAGTGAAAAGTTGATGTGGTGTTGGTGATGGATGTACTCGTTACGACACCGGGTTTTAGGTTCATACTGTCTTACATCAATATTTTGTTAGTCAGATAAAAATATTAAGACAATAAGATGGATAGTCAATTTAGTTAAGTCATGTATATTTTTTACGAGTAACTTAAAAAATCATGTATTTTAGTTTTAACCATGAAAGATATCATTGATGTTGCGGTCAGTAGCGGTGATTAGCATGTGCAAGTGTGGCAACCGTACAGGGTCATTTTTTGTGAGGGGCCTCCGATTTAGCATATGTCCATTAATATTTATACATGTCTAACTTGAATTTTTATAACCCTTTCTAGATATTATGTGAGGAGGCATCTGATTTAGTATATGTTTATTAGTATTTATACATATTTAAGTATATTATGTTTTGAATTTTCCATAATAGTTAAGCTTTTCGTGATTTACGGGGTCTCATTTGTAGTTTCACACTGTGCACCCAAATCAATGAGACGGCCCTGGTTGCGGTGGGATCACAAACAAAAATCCCTTACAGTAAGGGAAAGGTTGTCACAAATGGAATTAAAGCATAGGCTAAACAAGACTCACCATCACACAGAAAGCATAGGTAACACTCCAATCATAACTAAGGGTGAGTTTGGTTTGCAAGTGGGAATCACAATCACTATGTATTTGATAAATGGATAGTATGAGATTGATAGAAAAGTATGATTAATATTGTTTGGTTTGTTTTGTGGGATACGGGAATCACAAGTGAGATGGACATATCCAACTAAAAAAGAAAAATGCATCCTAAAATTCATGTTTATTAACCTTCATCAAGAACTATACTTCATCTTCTTTTTGCATTTCCTCTCGAGCTTACCCACCAGAAACCACCACAAAAGATGGAGAAATTTATTTTTGAAAAAGAAATGATATTTCACAACAAAAACTTTATATAGACACAGTAAACTACAATGATGACGATAAGGGTTACATAAATGAGCAGTTCATATGTTCTTTTGATGATTGGGTGAAACCAACCAACCAACCAACAAAACGAGAGAAAAAAATAAGATCGACGATAATGAAGATTTAGGGTATGTTTGGCGAAATGGGCTGAGGTTGAGGTTTGTACTTATATTATAAGCCGAAATTAAATTTGTATTTTTATAAACTTATTTGACAAATGGGTTGGGGCTAGGGTTGGGGATTATTATTGCAAAATTACTAAAAATGACAAAAATTAAATAAGTTTTTGTATATGTTAGATATTTTTGTGGGTAAATAAGTAATTTATTCATTAAAAGCCCCGGGCTAAAGTTTTTAGCCCCTTTTATGAGACTAAAGTTTTTAGCCGACTTATTTTATAAGCCCTTCCAAAAGCCCCATGACAAATGAGACTTATTTTATTAGCCGACTTATTTTAAAAGCCCAAGCCCCTATAAGCCCTTTGCCAAACACAGCCTATTATGAAAAGTTATGCTCATGACAGATGAGGTGGGAGTAGGGATAGCAATGGGCGAGAAAAAACCCACAACCCGCGAGTAACCGCAATAAATGGGTGGGTAAACTCGTTAATTTTTACCCACGGGTGGGTCGTGGGTGAAAATCTCTACCCATCACTGGGTGGCGGGTGAGGCATACCCATCTCGGGTAAACCCATGACACCCATTTAAAATACCCACGGGTATACCCGTCAAACTACCCGTGGGTGTACCCATAAACCCATGTTAAAATTAATTATATTAATTAAAATATTTATGATGTTGCAGATATACAAATAATAGTTACCAAGTCTCAAGAAAACACATTAACCTAAAAGTTTGTTTGAGTTTCAAGAATAAAAAGAAAATATTAAAGATCAAATAATCAAAGTTGTATACATGTTAAGATGTATAATCTCATACTCTCCGTTAGGGTATTACTGATGAGGCTGTTGATTTGACACAATGACAAAGTTTTTGAAGAAGTAGGATGCTAAGAACGTCAAGAATTTTTTGTTTTGCCAAAGATGTTTTAAACTATTTTACTTTATCTTTTTAATGAACAAAATATGAATGTGATTTGGTGTACTGATGTCTGGTTGCTACTTTGAGACATATGTTTAAGCATTTGGTGATTTTGGTATTTGGCAAATTGATTGATGTTTTATTATATAGTTTCATAGTTAGTTTTATGATGAAGGAGAAGAGTAAAAGGAAGAAAATGGTCAAGTAGTTAATATTCAAGATGAACCACACATGAATAAGGAATGAATTAGGGGGTGTTTGGCAAAGCTTATTTAGTGGGCTTATGAGCTTATTAGGTTATATAAGCTCATAAGCCCAAACCAAGTGTTTGGCTAAGCTTATTTGAGCTGGCTTATGAGCTTATTTATGGGGGTTTTGATAAACCAAGAAAATGGGGCTTTTTTATGAGGTATCCGGATTATATAACTCACCCCTTGTAAATTTACATTTTTGACCTCATTTTTCACCTTAAATTTCTTGTTGTTTCTCATGTAAACCAACGTAAGCCAACATAAACCAAATCATGTCCTTTTTAGTCATTTACTAACATAAACCAACATAGGCAAACATAAGCCAAACCAAACACTTTTGAGCTTATAAGCTTATTAACCATGAGCTAATCCAAACACTAGCATGGGCTAATAAGCTTGTGTTATATAAGCCATAAGCCAATAAGCCTAAGCCTAAGCCTAAGCCCACTAAATAAGCTTAGCCAAACAAGGCCTTAGAAAAGGAGTCTCTCCCTCCCAACTATGAGTCTATGAGTATCCACTGATAGTTTCATTCCCCAATTTGCTAACCAAACATTTGCAATAATTATCATTGTCATTCATTGATTCCGATAGTCGCATACCAAACACATCATAAGTCTTTATAGTTTTATTTTGAATAAATAAAATCATCAAAACCAAAACTAATAGGTTAAGAAATGTAAAAGTTTTAGAAAAAAGATTAATTAAAGTGAAAAGTCTTTTTCACCACCTCTAAATATCCCATAAAATCCACTATTAATAAGCACATGTAGTTATTCCTTGGTGATATAAGCACGTTAAGTATGTTTGGTATGATGGAAAGGAAACATGAGAAAGAGAATGAGAATGAATTCCCTTGTTTGTTGCAGCTGAAGAAAGGAAAAATGGGGTACCCATTCCATTCTCAACCAACGATTTTGATTCTTTAAAAAAAAAAGAGAAAAACTAGGAATGAAAATTTACAAAGGAGTCATTCTCCGTGTTTATTCAAGCATGAATCAATAGTCCTCCTCAAAATAAGGGTATATATATCTGTTACACGTGAGATTTCAAGAGTAAAAAAAATCCCCAAATACTGTCATCGCCCTCATCGAGGTACTCTTCATCATTGTTGCAATTTATCCCCTACAAAAGTTATCCATCTTTTCGATTATGTTTATCCCTTTGCACTTTTTTATAAACCATTGAGCCACTTTAATTACAATCTAAAGCTTGGTTTTCTTAACAAAGTTAAATATTCATTCAAATCTTGAGGGTTTACTAGGCAAAATCACGTAATAATGTAATTCTTTCAGATCTGCTATAAAATTCATTTTTTATATTGAAGGTCTCCATTTAATTAACACATTTTAGTTGATCCAATTGTGATATTGTTACACAACCTAAAAAAGCAAGACAAAATAAAACAACAAAAATTGATTGGACAACAATTACGTAGTATATTATGAATCAATTACGGTGTATTATAAAAGATAACATGTTATTAACAACATTTTCATTCTAGAGTAATTTGATTCAACATTTACACCAAACATAAGAATCACTTCTTTATACCATTCGAGTGCTTAATTCTATAGTTTCACAAACAGGAGAATACATTTATCATTTCCGAGTTCTTTCCTTTTCTCTCTTATTCCATTCTCTACTGCGTTTCCATTCTTCGCGATTCAATTGTACCAAACACCCTTAAATTCTTCAACTAAGCAAATTCAAACACCCCTCATGTATGTCGTTATTTATATGTTATTGATTGATTTGATCCAAAGTAATCTAATCCTACTAGAACAAATTGATTGAGTTTGAAATTTAGTTAAACGTCAAATAAATTATATTTGAAACTCCACCACGACACTCGCTATGATCTCCTCGTTCCAAACAATTAAGGGTATGTTTGGCGAAAGTAACTGTTGCTGGTGCTGGAGATTATAAAAAAGAGAATATTTTTATAAGGTACATGAAGTAACTTTTGGTTTTAAGAGATTATGGAAGATTATTTTTCTAAGAATCTCTTATAAGTTATATCTGTCAAACAAAGATTATTTTTTAAATAACTTATTTTTTGAAAAAATAAGCATAATCTCTCATCAATTTTGTGTGCCAAACATAGCCTAAGTTATCAAACAAGTAAAAATGATAAGTAAAGTTGTGAAGCCTTGAAGGAAAACAATGACGCAAGGCCCAGTGGCCCACAATGGCTACTAGACTAAAACAGATGGGCAAGTCTGAAAAGTTTACACCTCTTTAAGATTAGGCCCATGGCTAACACACGTGGACCAAACAAATTCACATCACATGAACGAATTTACTTAAGTTTTGCCATAGTTACTCGTACATGACTGTTAAATGTGTTTCCTAAATAGTAAAGAAAAAGTTCTAAATCATATAGATAACATACTTCATAGTTCATATTCGTTTTGTATATAACAACACCACGAGTATTTTATTTTCACGTGACAGAAGATATCATACACTTTCAAAAGGTACATGCTTGGTTTGGAAGCAAACAAATCCAACAACCCTATATTATATCACAATGGAGCCCTTATGTTTTTCCTTTAGTGGATATATATGTACATATATAAATACACCTATTATAACATATAGTATTTGATTGATTAATGATCCAAATGCATGACTTTGCCCATTTGTATAACGCCAGTCGTTATGCTGGAGGTGATGATGCGTGAAGGGTAGCTTATGTGGTGGTCCTTAACACCCTCCGTAGTGATATATATGGTTGGTTTGGCAAAAAATTTGAACGAATAGTTAAAGAGGGAAAGGAGCCTAGTGGCATTGTTGATTTGATGATCACCACTACGACTATTTAGTGGTTACTTTAATAAAGAGAATGAATACTAATATGACGGTGATGAATTTATAACTCATAACATCCGGTCTAAAGCAAAAGAACTCGGACTAAATAGCAACTAATGAAATTGACAAAGACTTTTATATCCCTAAAAAAACAATGTAAATGATGATTGTATCAAAGTTAAACATTTTCAAAGTTTTGAAACCTGAATGCAATGACAAGGGGTATATCGTATACACCAAACAAATTGTTGGGTAATATGTATAGCTTCTATTCTTCGGACAAGAATACCACTCCAGCCCTCTTTTCCCTTGTACGATGCTCCCCTTTCGAAATGTTCTCTCCGAAGCACCCGCAACTTGTGTATATGTTAACTTTTTCTTAATTAATCGAAACAAGAGACTAAAGAAATGAATGGAGGGCAAAAGACTAAAAGTATACAATAAGAACCAAAATCTCTCACTAATTTTAAAGTTCAATATCCAGATGCCTACACAAAAATACACTTCTTTCTGCCCTTTTTTTCCATTCATATATGTTACCGTCAATACTACATAAACACCCCTTAATTACTCTTAAGTCTTAACCCATAAATAATAACTAATATATTAGAGTAAATTGTAAAACCGTCATTGTGTTTGGTCAAATTACAAACATAGTCTCTCCAAATTTGAAATTGTCAAGTCACTTTGCGAAACTTACCAGGTAATTATGTCTGTATCATTATCACTAGAATAAGTAAACTTAAAAAGTATGGCCGTAGTTTAAAAGATGATAATTACACATCAAAGTCCACTAAATAATTGTCTTTACTTTCAAGATTGCAAAGATGAGAATAAATGTGAAAGATTAATTAAAATGAGAAGGATGATAAGTAATTCTAGCCACGCATCTCAAAATTAGGAGAGAAAATTTGAAAGAAGATACAACCACTTTTGTAAATGCATCTGCTTACAACTTATCCTTGTCATTTTAACTATTGTTCTCAATTGATCCTAACTCTTGCAAAGCTTACGACCTAACACAATAACGGTTTATAACAATTTACTCGACAATTTATCTAACAATCAATAAGGAAATCATCAACAATAAACTCACTAAACTCATCAACACTGCGATACCTTCCAAACTCCGGTAAATCAAACTCATCCACTTCACCAAACCCATCAGGCGAAACAACAGTAGTTCCAAAATTAGTAACAGCGTGACTTCCATTTAATCTAACAGCAGCTTCATCATAAGCAACAGCAGCTTCTTGAGCAGTATCATATGTGCCTAACAAAAAACGCTTCTTTTTTAAAGGATCCCAAATCTTGGCTGCCCATTTTCCATACCCTCTCCTACTCACGCCTAGGTATTTCTTCTCTCACGTGCTAGTAATACCTTGAGTTCCTTGTAATCTAAAAGCATCTAATCTAAGAGCAGCTTCATCATAAACAACAGCAGCTTGTTGAGCAGTATCATATTGGTTTTTTTTCTCAAAATTGGCTTTCCCATTTCAACCTACAAGCAGGATCAACTCATGTTTTGAAATAATGACTAACACTTCAAAACTTATTATGACGTTTTGCTGGAGAAAAACTTAATATTGTTTTATGCAATTAACACTTTAAAACTAATTGTTAAATCAAATATCGCTATACTGCACTCGGACCAGTATAATTACATACGGTTGCATGTAAGCATTGTTTTTCGTTTAGCTACTCAAATTTGATTTGGTAATCACTACTCAAAACAAGTCGAGCATGAGCAATAGCTCAAGTCTAATATATTTACCATGGTGCAGGATTACTCTCCTTTACCCAAAAAAAATAGCTCAAGTCTAATTTTAAGCTTTTTTGATAAACAAGTACAAGCCCAATCTTTATATACACAAATATATCAAACAGAATTGAGAGCCTAGCCCTAGACCAACACACGTATATGTTTTATCGTTTATGTGTGCTTAGGTATTTATTTTAGTTTTATAAATATGTTAATTCTTGTACGAGCTTAAAATAGCTGAAGCAAGCCCGACTTGTAGATAAACACACTAGCCAAACTCAAGTGTAAAACATAAAAATCAACACGAGCAATGCTCGACCTTTGAATTCTACAATTCGAAACGAGCTATGCCCGAGTTTCATGATTCAAAATCACATGTGTGTAAAACTCAGTGAGTCAGTGGTTATCGAATGTAGGGGTCCATTAAGACAGTATCCTGGTGTCGGAATATGACAGCTTGCATAGTGCTGACGCTTATGCGTGGGTATCAAGGGACTTTCCCAAGTTTCTTTCATAAATTTGGGATTTTAATTCTTACACACTAACAAAGTAACAAGTCAAAGTTTAAAATGACTTAGTATGTACAAGCTTTTTTGCCAATTGTACCATCTACTTCTTATCCTTTGCTTTATGCATCATGTATTATACTGTGTTTCTTTAACTATTTTTAATTTTGTGTCTATGTAGTATTCTAATTTTTAAAAGAGTCAGAATCCAAAATTTTGACGACAAAAAGTGTTACTACCTTTTATTCATAACCGAAAAAAGTATCATTTTCTGTTAAACTATAAAAATCTTTAAAGTATATCTTTTTGTAAGCCAACGGATATGCACGGTATACGCTCTATGTGAAATACGGAAGTACGAAATGAAATGAGAGGTGATATGATACCATCAAAAGGAATGTACATATCATAAAATCACATTTGCGATGCACATAGCACAATATCACATATACATCATTGTGGTGTGCACATTTTTAAACGATGATTGTATCAAAGTTAAACATTTTCAAAGTTTTGAAACCTGAATGCAATGACAAGGGGTATACACCAAACAAATTGTTGGGTATTATGTATAGCTTCTATTCTTCGGGAAAGAATACCACTCCAGCCCCCTTTTTCCTTGTACGATGCTCCCTTTTCGGGAATGTTCTCTTCGAAGCACTCGCAACTTGTGTATATGTTAACTTTTTCTTAGTTAATCGAAACGAGAGACTAAAGAAATGAACGGAGGGCAAAAGACTAGCACTGTGTTGTCCAGTTTTATTTTAAAGAGAAAGGAAAGGAGAATGAAAGAAAATAAATTTTTTATGTGTTCTCAAGATTTTTTAAAGAAAGAAAGGAAGTGATGTGGGAAGAAAGTGGGGAGAAACTTGATGGTTTTTGGACCTAAAATCTTCCGCCCAATTTTGGGCGGATTTGGAAGGAAAGAATGTATTTTGTTATGAAATGACCAATTCGCCCTTGCTATGTTGCCATATTTTCAACTTTTCACCCACCTCTCTATTTACGTTGTTGATGCACCTGCTCTCATTCTACCTTTTCTTAAGACAAAAATACACCGTTGGTCCATAAACTTGTTCAAAAACATTGCCATGCCCCCTAAGTTTGCAAAATCGTCGCCATGCATCCAAAACTCAAGATTTTGAGGCCGATTGCGTCCCTCGGCCCGTAATCGTTACTTGAACGTATCTTGATGAGGGCAAAATTGTTATTCACTGTAGCGATCTAGTTTCCAGCCGTTGTAAAGTGTCCCACTTCCCTATATTACTTTGACTCACAATTGTATTGTCACTCCGCATCCTTAAGCTTTCCCCAAAAACCTTTCTTCCTTCAACATGGTACGCTGCTGGTGTAGTAAGGAAGCTATAACACGCACTTCGTGGACATCGGCCAACCCATGGCGTCGATTCTATGCTTGTCCTGATGAAGTAAATGCATTTTAAGTTTTATTGTATTAGCTTGTTTTCGCAAGTATCAAAGTACATTGTAACAATGGTGGTTGATTAATGAGTGGCCATATTCATGATTAGGGGTCTTCTTGTCGGCGGATAGGATGGTATGATCCCGAAATGTGTGCTCGTTCAAGAATAATCATACCAGGCCTTTTGAGGGGGAGAAATGAGCTCGAGGAAAGATTAGAAGTTGCTAAAGGTGATGTGTGGAAGTGGAAGATTTACGTGGTGCTCAGTTGGATATTGTTCTTGATTGTTTATGCACTTGGTTAACTTTTTAGCTTTAATGTATGATGGCCGTGTTTTGTGTCATGTGGAAATGTAATTACTTGTTAGGCCATCTTGGTAGTGCTTGAACCTTGATCAAACTATTTTCTCTAGTATGTTTTAAGTTTAGATTTTATTGAATGGTAGTAACTTTGTCTCCTACACGGATATGAATTTTGTTCTTTTGTTGTGTCTACATTATGGTTATGCAGATGATAATGAATTTGGTTATGTTTGACTTTTAATTGTCAACATTATTATGAAGTTATGAGTTTGGTTAGTTTTGCCTTTGTCAATTTGTAATAGAAGGTGCTGCTGTCATAGACTTTGCTATAACATACAGTCCACACAAGATGTAAATTATACACATAATTAAAATAAAGAAACATAACATGGTTCCATAGATAATGCAAATGGATATAATTCCAAATGCATAAAATTTCATACTTTTCAAAGCATGATAACTAGAGTACATAACTTGTCCATGGCAAACATAAAGAATATTGTCTAGTTCATTTGCATAACATAATTAACCTATGGTGAGGGCATCATTCTATCCATTGCAGCCTGCTACCTAGTCACTCTTCGTTTAGTAGGCTGGAATGAAACTGAAACTCCATGCACACTACTTGAATGGACCTGAGATTGAGACTGTGAATGATCATCTTGCTTGGATTGACACTGGGATTCATCATGTTTGTTGGGATTCTCAATTGCTTGATCTTGACTCTCACTTACAACACCTGCAACTTCACCTTCTTTGTCTGTTGCAACATCCTGACTAGCTTGCTCTTGAATTCCAGATTGCACAGAAGTACCTTCCACTGCAACATCTTGACTTTCAGCAACACCTGTACCTTCAGATTGTTTATCTTCTACAAATTTGTTACCTGTAGGATGTGTATTCTTTGATGCAACCTTTTGGGGCACTTGTTTACCTTTTCCCTTCTTTGGTTTACCTTTAGGTCGAGTTTGACTACTTTGGGTTCCACCATAGCCAAGACATGTTTTTCTGTTGTGTCCAGCAATGCCACAAACACCACACCTTACACTCTTCCAAGCCTTAGACAGTTTACCATTCTTAACAATCTCTTCAGTTTCAGGAGCTAACCGTACTCTCTTCTTACTAGTTGACTTACCTGCATTTGTTTCAGATTTTGGTGGAACAATTGTTGTTGGCACATGATGAGGTGCAAAGTGTTACGCTTTTAGGGGGTCATTTAAGCCCTAAGCCGTGATTATTTGATCAAATATGCCTCAAATCGTTCCTTTTGTCATTTTAGGTACTTTGGAGAAGAAATCTTGAAAAGGAAGCATTTTGGACGTTTTTGGAGCGAAAAGTGAAGAAAACGGCAAAGTCTCCAAATCAAGCTGGAAATAGTACCTGACGGCGTCACGCTTTACATGTGATGGCGTCATGTGTTGGTAAATAGGTCGATATGAAGTTTACACGAGACGCGCCAGAATATTTTTGGGACTTAATGAGTGACGGCGTCATGCTTTGGGACACCTAGGCCGTCAAGAGTAAATTACAAGGTGATGGCCAAGAGATGAATTACAAGTGACGACGTCAGATCTGGATCTAGGCAATCCGAGAAGAGTATTGGCGGCTAGTTGACGACGTCACAGGTATAACGTGACGCCGTCAGATTGTAAACTCTATATATAGTTTTCTAGTTTTCATTCATTAGGGAGAGAACTTTTGGAAGAACTTTACCACAAACCCTAGGTCAAATTTTCACCTTCTTGTAAGGGTTTCAAACCCTTCTTTCATCCATGTTTGATTAAAGATAAGTCTTCCAATAATCATTCAATATGTCTATGTGTTGTTTGATTCTATCTTATGCTTGTCTTTACTTTAACATGCTAGGCTAGGTTTGTTTGTGTTTGCTTAGATGTAATGAAACCTAGCTATTGATTGTTGGTTGATTGTTTGTTATTAGTTGTTGTGGATGAATGATTTCAATGTTAGGCTTAAGAAAACTGGCTAATCTCCAATTGGTAACTTGCTTGAACGTCTTAAGAAACATGAATTGGATGTGTACTATGATTTTAATGGTTGTATTTAATGCATGAGTGACTACTAAGGATGCCATGTTAGGAGCTAGTTGTCGGCTCGACATAGGAAGAGGTAGAAGCTCAAAGAGTTGGGGAAGATCGTACACGGCCCCACAAATGGTATTAAGGAATATAACCCGTCATCCACGCAATTGTAATAAACTAGTCAATTAATGAAAGATAGCTAGGGAGTAGTGAAATCTAAGTAAACACGTTTCTCTCATTATAAGGTTTTTCTCAACATTTATTTTCTTTTTATTGCATTTGTAGTTATTTGGGTTAGTTGACTAGCAACTAATTCCGCCCACTCTTCCAATACCCAAGGTTTTTACTTGCTTTCCATAAACCATAAAAATACAAAAAGAATCATCCCTCACCTCTAGACCTAGTTTAATTAAGTTTTGATCCTAACGAACACTATTCACCAAGTAGAACGATCAATCCCCCGGTACTTGCCACTACACTATACTACATCGGTCAGGTACACTGGCTGGTGGGGATTGCAAGCTTCTCGAGATCCCTCGAGAGGTAAAACCTTTTGCGTAGGCGCAATCCCATGCATCAGCACAACTGATTTTTCCCAATGCTCATTGCTAGTTATGGGGGAGACATGGTGTTTGTAGGTTGCTTCCCAAGTGTTAAGATAGTAACAAGGATGAGCCCATGTTTCAACTGCCCATACTTGTTGTCCATTTAAAGTCATATTCCAATTGGTAGCAACAACATGTTTACATGGTAAATCAGTAATCTCCCATCTTTTGCAACTACAAGACTTGTCTACAACATTAACTACACATTGGTCACCCCATGGCCCAGTTACCTGAAACTTGTCTCCCTCATTCCATAAAACTTTATACATAACAGTCTCTTTCTTAATACCTTCTAACATGTGTTGTGCAGTGGGTCCTCAATGACCATCACAACATGCATTATCCTCTTCATACAGTATTCCTTGATGTATTCTAATGCTGTAGTTATTGGTTTGTTTATACCCTCAATTATTTTCTCATGAAACACTTGACACATGTTATTAAGTAACACATCAGAATGAGGTCGCCCTAAAACAAGACAAATAAAGCTATATTACTTATACATTTCATACTACCTTAACATATACAACTTAAGTTACACAGGTAGATGAGTTACAAAAGAAATGTGACCTTGACCAATGGATTAGTGGTATCTTACTTAACCAAGCATGGGCAGCTTGACTAAATATCTTCAAAGAATCCATAGATTTCTGAAACTGTACAACAGTTGAGGCTGTTACACATCTCCACAAATGGTCTTTAAAGGCCCTACCGTGCCAATGAACTTTCATTTGCTCATGAATGCTTCTAAGACAATATATGTGCTCCGCATTTGGAAAAACTTCTCTTAATGCTGCTATAACATCTTGCACAAAAACAGATATATTTAGTATATGTTTAAAAACAGAGCAAATTGAAATCATTACAACTTTAAGGGAGTACCTTTTTCATGTCAGTAACAAAAGTGAAGATTGTATTTGGCTGAAGTTCAAGATCATCAGATAAACAATGAAGAAACCAAGTCCATGCAATTGTGTTTTCTGGTTCAGCAATAGCATAAGCTAAAGGGTATATACCATTGTTGCTATTAATTCCCACAGCTGTTAGAAGATGACCCTTCAAAGGACCATCAATTGGATAAGCATTTATCCCCAACAACTGTCTCTGACAGGCTTTAAATCCTTCCTTCAAAGCACCTAAACAAACATACAGTCTCTTGAATTCTCTTATTGGAAGAGTATCCTCTGCAGGCCGTTCCACATGAATCACAACTGTTGTAGTAGTGTTTCTCTTCTGCAACTCTTGAACATAGTCTCTCAACATGGTGAATTGTAGCTTGAATTCCCCCTAATGCCTCTAACTGCTATTTTTTTGCCCTTAAAACCTTCTACATTGACACTTCAAGCTCAAATTGGTTGGTAAGCTGATTATGAACAGACTTCAAAGGAATCCTTGTATTGGTCTGAATCTTTTCTTTTATTCGCTTTGAGATAAAGTTAAGGTCAAAATATTTGAGCGCCCTTGATTGCAAACGTGTGTGTTTATCAGTATATCTTCTCACTGTCCAAGATCCTGTTTAACCATCCCTGCCGACAAGCAACAGCCATGGGCAGAGTATTTGGGAGGGGTCATTTTTTCCAGCAATTATTTCTTCTAAACCCTTTCGGGTTAATGGACCTCTAACTGGGCCTATACCCAGTCCAGCAGTAGCTATTAGGCCGGGTAAGGGAACATGATGCGTAGGGATTGCCCCAGGCTTTACCCCTCAAGGGATCTTGAGAAGCTTACAACCCCCACCAGGCAGTGTACCTGATCGTTGTAGTATAGTATAGTGACAAGTACCGGGGGATTGATCGTTCAGCTAGGAATAGTGTCGCTAGGATTAGAAAACCTAAATACTAGTTCTAGAGATGAGAGATGATTCTTTTTGTATTTTTATATTTTTTAGAAAGCAAGTAAATATCTCGGGTTTGAAGGATTTGGGCGGAATTAGTTGCTAGTCAACTAACCCAATACTAAAGATGCAATCAAAATAAAATACTAGAAATGAAAATAAAACTAAATTAAACTAAGGTTGTGAGCAATAAGTGGAGAAATGTGTTTACTTAGATTTCACTACTCCCTAGATATCTTTTACACGTTAATTACTTGTTATAGTTGCGTGGATGACGGATTGTATTCCTTAATACCATTCATGGGGTGGCGTACTTAACTCCCCAATCCTATGAGTGCCTACTTCACTCCTATGTCGAGCCGGCTAAGAAGCTCCTAACATGAGATCATTAGAATTTACTCATGCATTAAATACAACCAATAAAACCTAGTACACATCAGTTCATGTTTCCTAAGACGTTCAAGCATGTTACCATTTGGAGATCTTGTTGGTCCCTTTTACTTGGTTAACCGTAACTAAGAAGTTAAAGTAACCAAGTTATATGACTTGAACACAAATGTAGAAAATGATTAACAATAAAGAAACGTAAACAAAAGAGATAATATTTTCCAACGTTTAATTCTTTATTAGAAGTTAATCAAAAAGAATCGTACCCAAGTGTTTGCGGAATAACACTTGGGGTTGAATTGACAAGTGTGGTATGGACTCCTCACTAAACTCAACTAAGTTGAGTGACAACTTAAATTACCCACTGAGCTATCTCAGGGGCTTGTGTTGTTCTTTGGAGGAGTAAAAGTGGTTTGTGAATGCTTTGCATTAATTGCACAAACTTGTCAACTTTTACTCCTCACATTTGCTTCCTATTTATACACAAGTATAGAACAACTAAATATACATTGGACCTAAAGCTTCCTTAACAATATCTTGAAAGATATTATTCTTCTGGCAAAGGAACCTTCATTGAGTTAGATCCAAAAGGCACTTTCTGATGACAGACTGGTTTTAACCATTTGGGGAAAGTCTGACATTAAAGTGATAAAGCACTTTAATAAAGCAGCTCAGACTTTCCCGCCCAGTCCCGCCAAAACTTCAGTCTTCATGTCATCAGTCTTCAGTACGTTTAAGTTGCTGAGGAGTCATTGGGGTTCAGTGAGTTATTGTCATCCTCACTGAACCCATCACCTTCTTCTTGGCTTAGATCACACTTCACTGAGTTCCGCCTCACTGAATGGAGAACCTTTCTTCTTAGGCTCGGTCTTAGCTCCCTGAAGGTGACTCACTGAGTTACTGTTCACTCAGTGACTTGTTTGCACTTAGGGGATTTTACGTTCAAATCCTTGTTAGAAGACTTGGGGAATTCAGTGACCCAACAATCTCCCCCTATTTGAACATACAAATTGCCTAAGTGATACTTGATTCAGCTTGAGTTGTCAGGGTACATCTTCTCTTGCTGAATGTTTGTTGTAATTGTATGTAGGACATAACTATTTAAACAAAACATCAGTTTATTCATTAGCTATTACATTTTCCTACAAATTACAAACAAAATAAAAAAAGATAGTTGTTGCAGATCAGATGTTCAGATGATAGCCAAGTCCCTCAATCTTAGCTTTCTTTGATCTCAGCAGGTGTTTCTCAGGATGCTCCTCAATCTTTGTCCTTAGGTCCTTACAGAACCTTTGGTTTGCACCACTTTGAATAGGAGCAGCTAACATCAGGTACGTTACCATTGCCGTGACCCCTGCCTTGTCTATATCGGACCACCTTTGGAAGCCAAGGTCTCCATATTCATCAGTGAAGCATAGACCTCGTTCAGGGTGTTCAAGCACGGTGTTGTTCACGAAGGTGATTCCTTCAGGAACAGACCTGTCACATTCCAATCCTGGGACTTTGATCTCAGGCTCGGATTCGATGTGCTTCCTTTTTCTCCTTGTGGTGGTTGAAGAAGCAGTTCCTGTTGTTGGAGCAGGAAGAAGGGAGGGAATGTTGAGGGCTTCAGGCATTGCTCTCAGTCTGTCATATCTTTCGCTCAGTGACTTGAGAAGTTGATCAACAACGACGCCATTTTTCTTGGCAATGATGGGACGGAGTTCATCAAGTTCAGTGATCCCAAAGTCAGCGAATTTGAATGGATTATGAACATCCATTATTCTCTTATCAGCCCCCCTGAAGACAGTGACCATTGCGGGTTTGGTATTCCTGTGGATTTTGATGTCAGTGATGGTTTCAGGCTTCAATCTTTCCTTCATCACCCAATGATATCTTTCAACCCTGGTCTTTCTGATTTGAGCTTGCCTCTTCAGCTTTTCTTCCCTTTCCTTTTTCAGAGCATTCATCTGTTCTTCCTGAGCCTTTTTAAAGGCTGCACCAGCTTGCTCATTAGCTAGTGCCTCAGTGTCCAGACCAATCTTTTCAGCCTCCTCATGAACAACCTGTATCAGTTTAGGCTTGCTCAGTTTCTCTTCTTCAGCTGCCTTTGCCGCTTTCTCAACTTTTCCCAAGTAGTCTTGTATCTGGTCATGAGTAAGTTGATAGATTTTTCCATTAATTTCATACGGGACCCTGATAGGTTCATCAGGGTCAACTCTGACAATTTTGGAGGCAGGCTGGAGTCTGACTTCAGGTTCTGAGGTGGTGGCAATGCTTTTTCCTCTGTCCTGAAGTAGAGTGGAGGAGACTGGTTCCTCTTGTGGGGGAACTTGAGTGATTGGTGTGGCTTCAGTGACATGCTCCCCCTCAGTGTGAGAGGGCTGTCCAGCTTCTTGTTCATCAGTAACAGGGGTTTCAGTAACATTCTCCCCCTCAACATTTGCCGGAGCTGCAGTGATGGCAAGTGTTGGAGTTACTGAAGTAGAAGTAGAACCCTTGAAGGCTTGAAATATTTCCGTCATCATAGACTTGATCTCCGCAGTATCCTGATGAATGAGAGACACCCTGGAGTCAAGTGAAGCCTGAGAACTTTCAAGGGCAGTCATCCTGGAACCCATTGTCCATGCCAGAGATGTGGACTTCTGGAATTGAGCTGTCACTGATGCTTCCAACTGAGTGAAGGAAGACTTGAGGGACTCCACCGTGGAGCTGAGATTCTGAACATTTGAATCCCTTATCAAACCAAGTAACTCAGTAAGGGCCGCCGAGTTGACCTGATATGTCTCAGATGCCTGAAGAATTCTTTTGTTGAGCTCAGGATCATCCTTGACTGATTCTTGAACTGACTTAACCCCTGTAGCCAGCTCCTTAAGGGATTCCAAAAATTGATTGATGTGCGAAGCCATTTGTGTCAGGGAGTGATTGACAGTGGAATTTTGCTCCCTGACATCTTCATTGTAATCTTCAACAGCATCTTTGAGAAGGTGATAGTGGACTGCTTGCTCAGTATGCAGATCAAACACCTCTTCAGTGACCCCCCTGTACAAAACATTAGTCATTTTCTTGATGAACCTTTTGAAGGCTCTTTCAGTGAGAGGAGTTGAAGCGTCTTCTGAGGTTTCCGGCTCGGAATGTTGTTCATCTTCATCATGGTTAGAGGGTTGAGGAGACTGAGTAACAGGTTCAGGGACTGTCTCCTCATCCTCCATATCATCTCCGGCCGTGAAGACTTCCTCGTCACTGTTGAATTCATCATCAGAAAATAAGAATGCCTGAGCATCCGCCAGGGAGGATATCTGCAACAATTGGAGGTTATCCGGCTCCACTTCATAAGAAGATTTGCCTTCGTTTTGGCCAGGTCCTGACCCCTCAAATCCGGTAGGTTGGGTTTTACCTACCTGGTCTTTAAGGCCAGTTCCCAAGTTATGCGCACCTCCGGGAGTGGTTGTGGGTTCCATATCAGCGGGTGGTTTATATCCCTCTGAGTCTTTGTCCCCCGTGACCCCTTCAGACACTGATGGGTGTTTCTCAGTGCCATCCCGAGGAGCCGTGATTGTTGTGTCCCTATCAGTGGGTTGTTTGTTTCCCACTGAGTCTTGGGGATAAGTAGGGGTGCCCTCAGACAAAAGCTTTGATTTGCGAATGTCCTCATCAGGCAAGTGAGTGGTTGAGTCCCCCTTTCCAACAGGCTTGTTCTGGCCTGTCGAAGGTTTAGGGACATTAACTCCCTGATGCTTGGGTTTTGATCTACCCGAGCCTTTAGCAGGATGTGATTGTTTGTGGACCCCCTTCTCAGTGGAGTAGTGCTGCCCCACCGAGGATTTAGGATCCCTTACTCCCTGAGACCCTGGTTGTGATTTGCCAGAGACGTTAACAGGATGTGAAGGTTTGTTTTGTTTCGGCTCAACTGTCTTGTTTATGACAGTAGAGTCTTTGGAAACGGGTTTGCCCGAGGACACTGAGTGTGATTTCTCAGTGCCCTCCGTTGGCTTTTGTTGCAGGCCTAGTGACTGGGTTATTATACTCAGGGTGTCCGCAGTCAAGGGCGGTAATTCATGCCCCCTTTTGGCAACTTTAGGATCAGAAGTCTCAGTGTCGAGTGACTTGGGTTGAGCCACCTTCCTGGACCCCTGACCCTTCTTCCTCTTCACCCTTTTGGTGGGAGAGGGAATTGGTGATACTTTATTGTCACCCTGGATAGCAGTACGCATGTACAATGTCAGGGTGACTGGTGTAACCTCAAGAGGGTCGCGTGAGTAATTTGCCTTGTGTAGGACGTCAAGCTCAAAACCTACTGCGTCAGGCCTATCATACTCAGACCCAAGCAAGTCTTGTAGGGCACAGGAAACAAATCTAGGATATGACATATGTTTTTGCCTAGACTTCCCCCCTAACTTTGCTATGAGGTCCTGAAGATGATTTCTCCAAGGTCTATCATTTTACCCTCAATGAGACAGAACACTATCATTGCTTGAGTAGTGTTTAATTGCTCAGTCGAGGATTTATTTCCCCAGAGAACCTGAATGACAAAAGTCATTAGAATCCTCCAGGGAGCTGGGAACCAGGTCTTAACAATTGGGGCTTTGGATAATAGGGACCCTGGTGTCACCTCAGGGTGATTTTTGTCATAGGGTCCCAATTCCAACAAGACCTCCTTTACCTCTTTTTCAGAGGGTTGGGCAGTGAAGGTCGTGGTATAATCAAGCCCAGTGGCTTTGACAAAAGTTTTATAGTCAAGAGTTAGGGACTTAGTTCCATTCTTGACTGTAAACTTGATTTTGGCCTCTTTTGGCGCATCAGGGTTTTCAACAACCGCTGTGCACCAAAATTCCCTCAAGTAGTCATGATAGATGACTGAGGGGGTCTTAGTGAATGAGGTGGTCAGGAAACAGTTCTGAAGGAACTTCACCACATCCCTGTATTCAGGGTACCCAGCAGGGTAGGCAAAGTTCCCCACCACATTATTTTTGGTAAGGTCTACGCTTTCCATTTGGAAATCCACATTGGGTGCGTATTTTACGACCTTAGAAGTAGCCATTTGGTAATAAAAAGCCTGGTTTGAAAAATGGGTATGGGTGAGGAAACACACGCAGTTTTGAAAACAATTTGCAAGAGTTTTGTTAAAGATTTTAAAAGCGTGTGTGTGTTTCCCTTTTTGTGGGGGTATTTATAGGGTAAAGATTTGGGAGGTGATGTTGCGGATGCCAAAGGTTTAATTTATTTAACCGAAACGGCATAATAATTTTGGTTTGATATCCGCATTAAATGTCACGATTCCCACTACCCCTATTTTCTCTCACCCTTTGGGGTGCTTCTGCAAATATTGCACTTTTGCAGGAAAAACAATTATCACACGTTTTGTGTGTGAGAGAGCATTTAATGCTCAGTGGTGTTTGGTGAGAGAGATGTGGGGGCCCAAGGAGTGGATGCCAGTTGTGTAAGTGACATATATTCCTATATTTAATAGGATTCAGTTACCTACCTGGGACATTTAACTGACTAAATACTTAGAGCATTTAGTTAGGGTATTCAATGCCATTTTTCATCCTGAGCCCCCTGAATGATTTTTTCATTCAATAAAAATGAGTGTTTCAGGAAGGGTGTGATCAGGGACCTAGAGAATATACATCATGTTGGAACATTTTTGATCAGTTCCCTGATTCTATGTCCAACATGCCCAGTTCAGCTTTCAATCTTGTGAAAGTGGGTTCATCCAAAGGTTTAGTGAAGATATCAGCTAGCTGATACTCAGTGGGGATGAAATGTAGTTCAATTTCTCCATTAGAGATATGGTCCCTGATGAAGTGGTATCTGATATCAATGTGTTTGGTTCTTTGATGAAGTACTGGATTGTTTGAGATGGCTATGGCACTTGTATTATCACAAAAGATAGGTACCATCTTATACTGAATGCCATAGTCACTCAGTTGGCTCTTCATCCAAAGTACATTTGCACAGCATCCAGCAGCAGCCATATATTCAGCTTCAGCTGAGGACATGGCCACTGACTGCTGTTTCTTTGTACTCCAACACACAAGTTTACCACCAAGAAATTGGCAGGATCCTGAAGTACTTTTCCTATCCATGTTACATCCTGCATAGTCAGAGTCAGTGTACCCTTTGAGATCAAATCCTGAACATTTTGGGTAATACAAACCAAGGTTTGGAGTACCCTTCAGGTACCTGATGATTCTCTTGACAGCAGTGAGATGTGATTCTTTAGAGTCAGCCTGGTATCTTGCACACAGGCAGACTGAGAATTGGATATCAGGCCTTGAGGCAAGTAAGTACATCAGGGAGCCAATCATTCCTCTATATTGGGTTTGATTCACTGACTTTCCAGTGAGATCAGGACCAAGGTTGTTTGGAGGAACCATGGGAGTTTTTACTGAAGAGCAGTCAGTGAGCTCATACTTCTTCAGTAGGTTCCTGAGATATTTCTCTTGGCAAATGGATATTCCTTTTTCAGTTTGTTTGATTTGTAGTCCAAGAAAGTATGTGAGTTCACCCATCATGCTCATTTCAAACTTTGTGGTCATGAGTTTTTCAAATTGTTTGCAAAGTTTGTAACTTGTTGAGCCAAAGATGATGTCATCAACATATACTTGGACAAGAATGACATCATCCTTTGTTCTGTAGATGAACAGTGTGTTGTCAATTCTTCCTCTGACAAACTTGTTTTGGATCAGGAAGGCTGAAAGAGTTTCATACCATGCCCTGGGTGCTTGTTTCAGTCCATAAAGGGCTTTGTTAAGCTTGTAGACATGGTTGGGGTATTCACTACTTTCGAAACCAGGAGGCTGTTGCACATAAACATCTTCTTTGATGTTACCATTCAGGAATGCACTTTTAACATCCATTTGGTAAACTTTAAAGTTCATGTAAGTTGCATAGGCAAGGAAGATCCTGATGGCTTCCATTCTTGCAACAGGTGCAAAGGTTTCCTCATAGTCTATACCTTCCTGTTGATTATATCCTTTGGCAACCAGTCTTGCTTTGTTTTTGATGACTGTGCCATTCTCATCAGTCTTGTTTTTAAAGACCCATTTCATACCAATGATTAAAACACCCTGGGGGCATTCAACAAGGGTCATGACATCATTTCTGTCAAATTGTTCCAATTCATCTCTCATGGCCTGAACCCAACTTTCATAAGTCAGGGCTTCTTTGACATTTTTAGGCTCAATTTCTGAGAGATAGTCAGCATAAAGGCATATGTTGGCAGTGGCAGCCTTGAGTTTGGCAGCCTTGCTTCTTGTGAGCATGCCTTCAGTGGGTTCACCAATGATGTTCACAAGCTCAATGATTTTGGATCTAGTCCAGCTATCCTGGGGTTTGGGATAGGAATTTGAGCTTGTAGGAGCCTGAATAGGTTCAGTCTCAGGAACATGAGGTAACTCATCAATATGCACTTCAGTGACAACTGTAGGAACAATTTGTTCTGTGGGTTCCTGAACATTTTGTTCAGTGGTGTCAGTCTCATTTGAGACAGGCTGAGTTTCTATGAACTCACTGATAGGTGGTTGGGGTAGATTGTGAGGGATGATGTAGTAGGAGACATCAGCATCAGCTTGGTATTGAGTTGAGGGATTGTTCTCAGGATGATACTTATCAGGAGGATATCTTGATGAGTCATCAATACCAATTTCTTCAACTGAGGAATTTGAGAACCTGATGGATTCAGTGCTCTCATCAACAGTAATGTGATAAGTTTCCTCAGTTTGTTGTCTCCTTGTGTTGAACACCCTGAAGGCTTTAGAGACCAAGGAATATCCCAGGAAGTATCCATCATCAGCTTTGGCATCAAATTTACCTAAGTGATCCTTGTGATTATGTATAAACACAGGACACCCAAATACATGAAAGTAGCTGATGTCAGGAATCCTTCCTTTGAATATCTCATAAGGTGTCTTATTGTGCCTTTTCACAATGATTGACCTGTTTTGAGTGTAGCAGGCTGTTTTAACTGCCTCAGTCCAAAAATGTTTTGAGAGGACTGAGCCATTCAGCATGGTTCTTGCTGCCTCAATGAGTGTTCTATTTCTCCTTTCAGCTACTCCATTTTGTTCAGGAGTATAGGGAGAAGTGAAATTTTGAGAAATTCCTTTCTCATCACAAAAACACTCAAGGTCTTGGTTTTTGAATTCAGTGCCATTGTCAGTCCTGATCTGTTTAACTTTGACATCATTTTGATTTTCAATGTTCCTGACAAATGACATGATGGTTTCAGCTGCCTGACTCTTTTTGGTCAGGAAGTAAACCCAAGTATATCTTGAGTATTCATCCACAATGACCAGAGTATACTTCTCATGGTGTATGGACATTGGACTGACAGGTCCAAAAAGGTCCATATGAAGAAGATGCAGGCAGCTTTTGATTGAAAAAGTTTGTTTGGTTTTGAATGATGCCCTGTGGTGTTTTCCTTTTTCACAAGCAGAACAAGGCTTGTCTTTGGTATACACCAGGGATGGAAGGCCCAGAACTTTGTTCTGTTTGGCCAGGTTGTTGATGTTTTTGAAGTTGAGATGAGAGAGTCTCCTATGCCATAGCCAGTTGATTGTCTCACTTGCCTTTGAGAATAGGCAAGTCCCATTTTGAGTCAGGGATGACATGTATTTTGCATCACATAGTTGGGAAACACTTATCAGGTTGTACTTCAGACCATTAACATAAGCTATTCTTGTAAAAACTATACCATTGCAGTTTACTGAACCATAACCCTCAGTGGGAGCTGATGAGTTATCACCAAATACTACTTTGGGTCCTGGTTCTTCCACATATTTGTGCAGAAAACTTTTCACGCCAGTCATACTTCTGGAGCATCCACTGTCTAGATGCCAGGTAGGATCCTTGATGTGTTTCTGCACAAACAGTAAACTGGGTTAGTTTTGCTTGTTGACCCACCTTCTAGTGGGCTTAGTCCTCAGGGACTTTTTGAACTCAGTTAGTGAATCATGGTCTGAAGTTATGTGTCCTGAGCTTCCACATGTTTTACATTTTGTGGATGTTGATGCATCAGGTGACTGAGAAGTGTTGGTTTGATATTTTCTTCTGGACTGAATCACTTTGTCATGCCCCCTGGTTTCATGGGAGGGATCTCCACAGATGTCACAGCATACTTTCATCAAACAATCATCAGGAAGATGATCATTGAAACCACAGTGAGGACATGGTGAGAAAGGCTTAGCCTTCAGTCTTTGTTTGGGAGGTGTGGCATACTGATAGCCTTGGGTTTTGTACTGACCCCTTGCCTTTAAAGAGGCAGTGTGGGGGATGTGATCACAAGTTCTGTGGTCCTCTTGTTTGCATATCATACAAAATAGGACTCTGTAGCATTTATCAGTGCTGTGATTTGGATAATTGCACAGTTCACATCTCCCTGAGGGTCTGGGTGTGGTTTTTGGTTTGGATGAACCTGAGGATACTGAGGGCTTGGTAGATTTAGAGTCAGAGTTTTTCTCAGTAGACTCAATTTTCTCACTCAGCATCCTGACAAGTTCAGCAAGCTGATCAACCTTTGAATCAGTGCTTTCAAGCTTCACTTCAGTAGTTACTGAAGGTTTTTGGTGTTCAGTGGGTGCAGGAGTAGGTCTTTTCAGTATAGTCCTTCCTAACCCTGATTTCTCTTTAGGAGAATGTGGTTGAAAGACTAATGGTGCAAGATTAGAATTGGGTTCTGCTCCATGAAGTTGTTTCAGTGGAGGGAGTGGTGAATCAGACTTAGACTCAGTGATGGACTCAGTAGGACTAAGTTCATCAGTGACTCCTAGCAGCTCCTTGATAGCCTGGCTTTCAGGCTCCAGAACTCTTCCAGTGTTAAAATTTGGCAATTTACTATCAGGATTGTTTCTTTCAATCCAATCACTGGGTTTGGGAGCTAGTTCCTTGCTAGAGAGTATGTTGGTAAATAGAAAAGTTGTGGAATGACTACTTTCCCCTGAAACCTCAGTGAGTTGATCATCACCTAGACCAGCCTTATTGGGGCTGGGTGAGAGACTCAGTGTTTCATAAAGTTTGGGGTTTTTCTGAGTCCATTTCCAAATAATTTCCTTTTCTTTCTTAAGTTCTTCCTGAAGAGCTTGATTTTGTTTTACAAGTTCAGAGTTTTGAATTTGAAGTGTGACACTTTCAAGTTTGGCTTGTTTTAAGACAAGTAATTCATCTCTACACTGATTTAATTCAAAACTGAGTTTGTTAAATTTTGAAAACAGATTAAGTCTTTGCTCTTCAACATACTTAAGATCAACATTTATATAGTCTAAGTAAGATTTCCAATCATCATTATCATCCATAGAAAGTAAAAGATTTACCTTTCTCATTGTGATGTTGACCCATTCACCATTTCTTGCATGACTCTTCCCCACAGCAAGTTTGTTGTCTTCTGACAGAGCCATCAGGGCACTGATGTGAACTTCATCATCATCAGAGGACACTTCAACCTCATCCCAGTCATATGTTTCAGCAACAAGCCCTTTGTTTTTGGCTTGAGTAGGCTTTGGAGCCTGAGGAGGCTGAGAGACTGTTGAGGATGATTCAAGAAGGGCAAGCTTGGCTTTTGCCTTTCTGTACTTTGCTTCAAAGTCAATTTGAGGGACTTTTTCAAATCTTTGACTAGACTGAAGCATTTTTGGTTGAAATTTGCTGGGGCCTGAAAAAGAGTTATTTCCTGAAAACTTGAAGGATGGTTCTGAGGTAGTTTTTGAAAAACAATCTTTAGCAAAATGCCCCATTTTGCCACATTTAAAGCATTCAGTATTGTCATTTGCTTTAGAAGGAAATTTATTTTTCTTAAAAAACCTTTTTGAATTAGCAAGGAGTGCTCTTTCATGAAATTCAATCTGAAGATCATTAAGATACTCCTCACTGGTTCTTTGGTCAACCTCATCATCTGAACCATCCTGAAAATCCTGCACAACACCTTTAGAATAGAAAGCAGTTGATATGGGTGTGATTGTCAAGGCCTTTTTGGTCTCCTGAGCTTTACCAGGGTATCTCCTGGTGATAAGATTGTCTTCATAGACAAACTTCCCATAAATGGCAGGGAGCTCAAGGTTCTGAATGTAGTTTGCATTTCTCAATCCCTGAGAGAAGTTTAACCACTTCTCAGGGAGACTGTTGACAAAACCAACATTGATTTCATGTTTTGACAATATAACACCATCATTGGTCAGCTCATTCAGGAAGGTCTTATACCGAGTATAAGTCTCAGGGAGACTTTCAGAATCCTTGGCCCTGAAGGTATTGAATTCAAGCTTCAGGTCCATGATTCTATTCTCTTTGGTATCAGAAGGCCCTTCATAGCTATGAACCAGGTCAGTCCATGTCTGCTGGGCAGTGGGACAGTTGATCACTGATTCCATTATATCATCAGGAAGGCATGATATAATGATGCTTTTCAGGCGCTAGTCTTGATTGACCACCCTCCTTTCATCTGGGGTCCACTGAGCTTCAGGTTTGATTAAACCTTGGGCAGTTGTTGGGACATATGGACCCTCATTAATCAATTTGATATAATAAGGTTCCATCCCAGTTAAGTAGCAAAGCATTCGTTTTTTCCACTTGTTAAATTTGCCAGCTTCAAGTCGAGGGGCAGTTGCTGAATAACTTCCACCCTTTTTATCGACAAGCTGGGGAACATCTGTGTCAGTCATAGTGGGATCTTGATTTTAAAAAACTTGAGCACTCTTTAGGTTTTGAAAACGTGTAAAAGTTTTACAAATCAGAGGCTCTGATACCACTTGTTGGTCCCTTTTACTTGGTTAACCGTAACTAAGAAGTTAAAGTAACCAAGTTATATGACTTGAACACAAATGTAGAAAATGATTAACAATAAAGAAACGTAAACAAAAGAGATAATATTTTCCAACGTTTAATTCTTTATTAGAAGTTAATCAAAAAGAATCGTACCCAAGTGTTTGCGGAATAACACTTGGGGTTGAATTGACAAGTGTGGTATGGACTCCTCACTAAACTCAACTAAGTTGAGTGACAACTTAAATTACCTACTGAGCTATCTCAGGGGCTTGTGTTGTTCTTTGGAGGAGTAAAAGTGGTTTGTGAATGCTTTGCATTAATTGCACAAACTTGTCAACTTTTACTCCTCACATTTGCTTCCTATTTATACACAAGTATAGAACAACTAAATATACATTGGACCTAAAGCTTCCTTAACAATATCTTGAAAGATATTATTCTTCTGGCAAAGGAACCTTCATTGAGTTAGATCCAAAAGGCACTTTCTGATGACAGACTGGTTTTAACCATTTGGGGAAAGTCTGACATTAAAGTGATAAAGCACTTTAATAAAGCAGCTCAGACTTTCCCGCCCAGTCCCGCCAAAACTTCAGTCTTCATGTCATCAGTCTTCAGTACGTTTAAGTTGCTGAGGAGTCATTGGGGTTCAGTGAGTTATTGTCATCCTCACTGAACCCATCACCTTCTTCTTGGCTTAGATCACACTTCACTGAGTTCTGCCTCACTGAATGGAGAACCTTTCTTCTTAGGCTCGGTCTTAGCTCCCTGAAGGTGACTCACTGAGTTACTGTTCACTCAGTGACTTGTTTGCACTTAGGGGATTTTACGTTCAAATCCTTGTTAGAAGACTTGGGGAATTCAGTGACCCAACAGATCTGCCAGTTTTCTTAAGCCTAACATTGAAATCATTCATCCAATACAACCATAAACAAGTAATCAATACGTAATCAACATCTAGGTTTCATTAGATCTAAGCAAGCACAAGATGAATCTAGCTTAGCATGGTGGAATCAAGACAAGCACGAGATATAGACAACCAACACATAGACATATTGATTGAATTAAAAGAATACTTATCTCGATAACACATGTAAGGGTTCAAGGGCTGAAAACCCTTGAAAAAACTGTAAGATTCGTATATGGTTCGGCCTTAGGGTTTCTCCAAACTTGCTCCTTTTAATGAATGAAAATTAGAAAACTATATATAGAAAATAGAGGCTGACGGCGTCAAGAACAATCTTGTGACTCCGTCATCTCGCCGCCAAAAGAATCCTCGGACTGCCTTGATCTACATCTGACGCCGTCATGTTATATACTTTTCCAGGCCGTCACGTATTTAACTCTTGACGCTCTTCTTTGTGATGCCTTCATTTCTGTACTGGGTCGTCATGATATTTACTCTTGACGCCGTCAACTTGTTCATCTTGACGCCGTCACACACTGTTCCCAGCATGGAAAATTAAGTCTTTGGCGTTTTCTTCACTTTTATGCTCCAAAAACGTCCGAATTGCTTCCTTTTCCAGATTTCACTCCCAAAGTACCTAAAATCACAAAAGGAACGATTTAGGGCATTATTTGATCAAATAAATTCAATTCCGGGCTTAAATGACCCCCTAAAAGTGGTTCATTTTTCGCCTCATCATATACCCTTACACTTGAGATTTGCTTGTCCTCAAGCAAATGCGTTTTTATTCTACTCAAAATACAAGTTAGGGGTCATTTAACACTAACATAAAAGTAATTACAACAAATAATCGTTCCACTAAAGACCAATAGACAAGCACGGAGGTCATATACTAGCACCTCACAAATAGTGTTTAGATACTCACATCTCTCGGGTGTAATAAAGTATAAATTACAATATGGAAACGGAAGATATCTCTCACTACCTGTCATAGCAAAATAGATTACCATAGGCTTGGGAAAGGATCAAACCTCCACCACATGGCGTAAGCACCTAGGATAAACTATCAAAGAGGTATTTCAAAGGGTTGTAACGTTAGGTGTAGGGATATGAAATAGACGGTTTTGTTGGATATAGGCAGTCTTTACTGGTGGTGAGTTAACAATCTTGGTTAATTACATGTACAATATGGCGTTGCTAAGCCAAGAGTAGACTCGACTTAAGCTAATAAATGAAAAATAACAAAAACATAAAATGAAACGGGATGGTAGTCCGTATGTTTTTTTTTTTTTTTTTTTTTTTTTTTTTTTTTCTCTTTTCTTTTTCTATTTTTTTTTCTTGATTTTTTCGATTTTTTTTTTTTTTTTTTTTTTTTTTTTTTTTTTTTTTTTTTTGCATACACTCTTACCCTACCATCCAAAATAATACATCATAGGGAATGAAAATTCCCCTTACACTTAAATTTTTACATACTTTACAATAAACTAATCTAATGACTCGAATTAAGAAAATCAAAACACTTGGAGCACTTTTGAGATTAACGTACATATGGGGGTAATAATATGATGTTCTTCCCCATTACTCCATAAAATAAGTACTTTACCCATGAGTCCCAATCGTCTCAAAACAATATGCACAAGATATGACTCGACTTAGCAACCATGTAATCAATTAGATAATTAACTTAGCGTTTAACAAATAACAATAATGCACTAAAAATGAGTGCATACACGGAAGGCTAAGGCGATTTGGGTGTACATTTAAGTGGGGTGTAACAAATTCTTTCTTTAAGTAAAATGCTTAAAGTTAGAAATGAAAAGATAGGCTCGGAGGGGTGTACTAGGGGTTTCGTGTACTAAAAATGAGTACAACGCTAAGGTGTGGGAAAATTAGTTGACTTAACTAGCCAAGTAATATGACTTAAATGGTCAAGTAATTATGATACGGGTTTAACACAAGGGTGATCCTAATGCCTCTTATCATGTAGTAAATCCTATAACACGAATGTAGTCTTACTAGCGGTCTCGGGATGTATCACTAACTCAAGTTCTAGAATCTAAATGCTACCGGTACACTTATAAGCACTAATAGTAAATGCTTTTCCTATCAAATCTAAAGGCGAACCTCACATATTTGGGTGGAAAATTTTTCTGAATAATACGGTTTTGTGCTAGTCATACAATCTCCTATCCATGAGACGCTTGCTATGGCTAAAGTTTCACTCCTAAATATTGTAAAAAAATTTAAATTTGGCGCTAAAATTGCACTAACAAGTATTTCTCATAGTTTTATTACACATCTACTATTAAACAAACAAACTCAAGCAAAAGTGTATTTGTAAGGTATCATCATTTTACCCTCCCCTTACACTTAGGATGAACATTGTCCCCAATGTTCAAGTAAAGAATGTAAAAGTGAAAAAGTAAAACAAATGAAATCAAATACTCCCCTGATTCGATCGGTATGAATAATAAGGTGGTTAGGTTAGATCTTCCTCCCAGAAAATGAACAATCAAAGCTTCCCTTCCAGAAAAATAAATCATCTTCCTGTCATACATAATCCTGTGAATCCTGAGAAAACAGACAAAGCAACCTCACATAAAATCGGCAGCAATCTACATAAGTTACTAAATCCTAGAAAACAAAATAAGATATAATGCTTGTGGAATGAAGTTTGCAGATTTCCTGGAGATTATAAAACTTAATAATTCAACAAAAACTTTAAGACTCCGTTAGAAAAACAAAACTGGTAAAATTTCCATATTTTTACACGTGACGCCATCAAGAGCAAGCTCATGACGCCATCAGAAGTGACATGCAGAAATTCTTGTGTTAAGTTTCTGGAAAAACCTGGTCCTACTTCCTGGAAAATCCTGCAAAACATCATTATGACTCGATACAAGCATTTGACTCTAACAAATACGAATATACGTGTTCACTTAATATTGTGGAGAATCATGATCGGGTTGTTTCTTAAAAACATATTTGGGGTTTCCCCTTACACTTATCTTTTGCAAAAATATCTTTAGGTGGAGTTAAGACTAGGCCAAACAACAAAGTAAAGTATTTCCACTTTTTAATTTTAGAGACATGATTTACCAACAATAAAAATAAAGTATGCATACGGAAACAAATAACAAACAAACAAAATAAAATCACACAAAGCATGGGTTGCCTCCCAAGAAGCGCTTTTCTTTATTTACGAGTCTTGTAGCTAGACTCAAGGTCATGGGTTACTACGTGACCTCATCGTTGAACATCACATCCTCCTCACTAATCATTTCATTGTTATTTTCTTGATAATGTTTTACACGTTGTATGTTAACAGTAAATTCCCTACCTTAATCGTCTAATAACACAACGGCTCCAGTTTTAGAGGAATTTTTCACCGTAAATGGTCCATACCATATAGACTTGAGTTTTCCCGGAAATAATCTCAACCGAGAATTGTATAATAGGACTTTGTCTCCTTTTGAAAATTCTTTGGGTTTCGTAATTCTCTGGTCATGCCATCTTTTTGCTCTCTCTTTATATGTAATGCAAGATTTTTAGGCTTCTAACCTAAGCTCATCAAGCTCGTGTAATTGCAAGAACCTATTAGTTCCGGCAATTGTATAATCTAAGTTACATGTCTTAAGCGCCCAATAAGCCTTATGTTCTAATTCTACTGGCAGGTGACACGCCTTACCGTACACCATGCGAAACGGGGTCGTTCCAATAGGTGTCTTGTAGGCAGTTCAGAATGCCCATAAGGCTTCGTCAAGTTTAAATGACCAGTCTTTTCTATTCTGACTAACCGTCTTTTCAAGTATTCTTTTAATAGCCCTATTGGTGTTTTCGACCTGGCCATTGGTTTGTGGATGATAGGCGGTGGAGAACCGATGAGATACTCCATACCTCTTCATGACCTTTTCCATTTGTGCATTGCAAAAGTGGGTCCCCCTATCACTGATGAGAGCTTTAGGAATCCCGAATCTAGCGAAAAGCTTTTTTAGAAAATGAATAACTACCCTGGCATCATTGGTCCTAAGGGCTTGTGCCTCAACCCATTTTGAAACATAATCGATGGCAACTAAAATGTATTCGTTCCCCCCTGAAGATGGAAAGGGTCCCATGAAGTCAATTCCCCAAACATCGAAGACCTCACATACTTGTATAAAATTCTGAGGCGCTTCATCCCTATGTGATATGTTCTCGGCCCGTTGACATGCATCGCATGCCTGTACCATTTCTTTGACATCACGGAAAATTGTGGGCCAATAGAATCCCGGGTCAAAAATCTTTCGGGCGGTGGTGCTTATCCCATGATGCCCTCCAGAGGGACCAGAGTGACATTCCCTCATAATCTTTACTGCTTCACTTTCCGAAACACAACGTCTTATAATTTGGTCAGGACACCTTCGGAATAAAAATGGTTCATCCCAAAAGTAGTATTTTAACTGAGAAAATAACCTTTTTCTTTCGTATCTAGTCAGGTGTTCAGGAACGAGTCTGCTTGCGAGATAATTGGCAAAATCGGCGTACCAAGGCTCCGAATCAATCATCAACATGAGTTGTTCGTCAGGAAATGAATCCCTAATCTCTCTTCTATCATGCTCATCCAAGGGGTTTTCAAGACGAGATAGATGATCTGCGACCAAATTTTCTGCCCCCTCTTATCACGAATCTCAACATCGAATTCTTGTAGCAATAAGATCCACCGAATTAGTCGTGGCTTAGCATCCTGCTTAGCAAAAAGATATCGAAGAGCCGAGTGATCAGTGAAAACGACAGTCTTTGAAAGGACAAGATATTGCCGGAATTTGTCGAATGCGAACACTATGGCTAATAATTCCTTTTCGGTGGTGGAGTAATTCTCTTGAGCGGGATTCATGGTTTTGCTAGCGTAGTAAATAGGTTGGAATAGCTTGTCACGCCGTTGGCCCAATACAGCCCCGACAGCGAAATCGCTAGCGTCACACATGATTTCAAACGGTAACTCCCAGTTGGGTGTAATCATGATTGGAGCTTGTGTGAGCTCCTTTTTTAAGAGATCGAATGCATCCTTGCATTCTTGGGAAAAATCGAATGGAGCATCCTTCATGAGCAATTGAGTCATTGGCCGAGCTATTTTGGAGAAGTCTTTGATGAATCTCCAATAAAACCCAACGTGCCCCAAGAAGCTGCGTATTGCTTTAACAGTCGTGGGGTATGGTAACTTAGATATAGCTTCAACTTTAGCTTGGTCCACCTCTATTCCGTTCCCTGAGATCTTATGCCCTAACACAATCCCTTCTTTCACCATGAAATGATACTTTTCCCAGTTTAACACCAAGTTGGTTTCCTCACAACGTTTAAGCATCTTTTCTAGATTAGCAAGACAGCGGTCGAAGGAGTTCCCGAAGACCGAAAAGTCATCCATGAACACTTCCATGTTGTCTTCCATAAGTTCGTGAAAGATTGCGGTCATGCATCGTTGGAAAGTGGTGTGGGCATTACATATCCCAAAAGGCATCCTTTTGTAGGCGAAGGTTCCATAAGGGCAAGTAAACGTGGTCTTTTCTTGGTCCTCAGGTGCTATGGGAATTTGAAAATACCCTGAGAATCCATCCAAGAAGCAATAGTACTCGTGTCCAGACAATCTTTCTAACATTTGGTCAATGAATGGTAAGGGAAAGTGATCTTTTCTCGTGGCATCATTGAGCTTTCGATAGTCAATGCATACCCGCCATCCAGTGACCGTTCTTTGGGGCACCATCTCACCCTTGTCATTCTTAACTACAGTCATTCCACCCTTCTTAGGTACAACCTATACAGGACTGACCCATGGGCTATCTGAGATTGGGTAGATCAATCCTGCATCCAGAAGTTTGATGACTTCTTTCTTTACTACTTCCTTAATGTTGGGATTCACCCGCCTCTGGGGTTGCACGGTAGGTTTATAATCTTCTTCCATGAGAATCTTATGTGTGCAAAAAGTTGAGTCAATCCCCTTAATGTCAGCTACACTCCATGCGAGCACTCCCTTATACTTTTTTAGGACCTCTAAGAGTTTACCTTTTTGTTCATGTTCAAGGGAAGAGTTTATGATTACCGGCAGTTGGTCCTCTCCCTGAAGGAAGGCATACTCTAAATGGTTAGGAAGCTCCTTAATACCTAACTCAGGAGGTTCGATAATAGAAGGCTTAAGCTTGTTTTCGGGCTGTCGGAGCTCGAGATGCTCCGTTGCCTCTTGTCTAGGGTAGAAGGAGACTGCACCAACATCCTCCATCTTTTCCACCTCTAGTAAAGGCAGAAAACTCTCGTCCCGTAACCAGCCTTCCTCAATTTGTTCATCAACACAGCTATCAATGACATCGGTGAGTTCATCGACCTCCCCAATGAAATAGAGCCGGTTAGCTGCTTCGAGAGAGAGATTCATAGAGTCCTTAATGTCGAAGGTTGTGCTATCGGTTCCCACTCGCATGGTTAACTTGCCGTCATAAACATCGATGACTGCACGAGCGGTAGCAAGAAATGGTCTCCCTAAGATGATGGGTACCAAGTCATCCTCCTCCATATCTAGGATTACGAAGTCGACCAGGAATTTGAATTTCCCAACTTTGACTAGCACATTCTCGCATATCCCTACGGGGTACTTGACTGATCTATCGACTAGTTGGATGTTCATACGGGTAGGCTTTAATCCAGAGTATCCTAATTTAAGGACCATAAAGTGAGGCATGAGATTGATACTCGCCCCCAAATCGGCAAGAGCATTCTTTATTGATAGAGATCCTATGGAGCAAGGCAAGGTGAAGCTGCCTGGATCGTCTACCTTTTTTGGTAGCCCTCGATTTGTCACCACCGAACATTCTTCCCCTATGGTCACAAGACCCTCAAGTTTCTTTCAGTTAGCGAGTGGTTTTTTAAAGTATGCGCTATACTTCGGCATGTGATAGCAAGCATCAAGGAGGGGTATGGTGACTACTGAGTCTTTTAGGTATGACAAGAATCTTTTATTATCATTCTCAGTTTTTTGGTTTTTTAAGCGGGATGGGAATGGGATTCTCACAGGTTGGTTAGGTGGGGTTGATGGGGAAGGGGTCGGCAAGGGAGGTTGGTTGGGAGTCTCGCTGCCAACATCCTCCTCCTCCTCGCGAGGCTTGTTTGGATCGGGAGTGATGGGGGATAAGCACGGGTAAGGGGGTCCTTGGTTGTTGTTCCAACTCGAGTGGTTATCGCGAGCATGGGGTCTTTTTTGCTTACTGATGGCATTTCAAGGTTATCGAGGGCTGAGTTAAGCTTGTTGAACCATTTTCCAATGTCATTCTGCTGCTCGTCAATAAGTTCGTTAAGACCTTTTAATTGCAGCCCTTTTTCTTGAGTGAAGTGACCAAGGTCATCTTCAAAAGTGCTCCTGATTTCGAATTCAGGACCTTCCTCTCCTTCTTTTCTTTTTACCAGATTCCCCCAGAGGGTGCAATCGTCATTTTGGTAAAAAGGCAAAAGGGAGGGATCAGCATAGATGTCACCTCCTGACAAACATGCATGTTCAGTCATGGCTTCTCCTCCGCATTCCTCTACCTCATGCGGGCCCCCACAGTAGTCGCAGATCAAGTAAGGATTTGAAAGTTGTTTAGGTAACTGCGACCCAGCTAGGTACTCCATTCTTTTGTGAATTTTCCTTAACCGATCTGAAGTGATTTCAGAAATGCTGACAGTCAACTCAGGTTCATCCCAAGTGTCACCCTGGTCTTGAGCATATTCTTCAATCCTATCCCATCCTTCTTCGGCACTAAGATTGGCTAATCTCCCTTTTTCTAGATTGGTTGATCCCGTTCCGATCATTAGAGGAGACATTGTCGTAGAAGATTTGGACCAAAAGCCAAAGTTCGATGCTATGATGGGGAACTTGTCTTATTAAATCCTTAAATCTAATCCACGATTTATGGAAGGGTTCGTCCTTCCCTTTTCGGAAACGGAGGATCCTATCTCTAAATGCTGAGGTTTTTCCAGGTGGGAAGAACTTCTCATAGAACTTGGATATGAGTTGTTCCCATGTGAAAATAGATTCAGAAGGGAGTTTATCATACCACTCTTGGGCTTTTTCATATAGGGTGAAAGGAAAGATTCGTAATCGGGACGTGTCTCTAGTAGCCCCATCCGTATGGAGGGTGTCTACTATTTTCAAGAAGTCTTTAATGTGTTGAATTGGATCTTCCTCATCTAATCCACAAAACTTACACACACTTTGGATAAGCCAAACATCGGTCGCATGCAAGACCTCATTGGTGTGTTCGTTTGGGTAGACAATGGCATTTGAGAAGCCACGAGGGGTTGGGGAGGAGTAGTCCTTAAGGCGCTTAGGAGTAGGAATTGCGGGGGTACTCATCTCGTTGTTGGGTTGGGAGCTAGGGGTTGTAACGTGATTTTCTGAATTTTCTTCAGAAAGGGGTGCATCAAAATCGATGGCAACGCTAGACGGTTCAGGAGTTGAGTGAGATTGTCTTAATCTACGCATTTCTATTTCGGGTTCTGCATAGGGCAAGACAAGGTTTCTAATGGAACTACGACTCCTAGTGATCCTAAGGTTAGAGAATTCGTCGGTTGCCATGATGGCGGGTGGTGAAGAGTTACGAACAAAAACACAAAGAAATAAGATAGACTAAAGAAACCTAAAAAATAAAAATAAAATCTTACTAGAAAGGAATCTAGCAAGTAGACCTAATAAAAAGAGATTCTAACCTAGACAATAACTATTCCCCGGGCTGCGGCGCCAAAAACTTGATGCGTAGGGATTGCACCAGGCTTTACCTCTCAAGGGATCTTGAGAAGCTTACAACCCCCACCAGGCAGTGTACCTGATCGTTGTAGTATAGTATAGTGACAAGTATCTGGGGATTGATCGTTCAGCGAGGAATAGTGTCGCTAGGATTAGAAAACCTAAATACTAGTTCTAGAGATGAGAGATGATTCTTTTTGTATTTTTATATTTTTTAGAAAGCAAGTAAATATCTCGGGTTTGAAGGATTTGGGCGGAATTAGTTGCTAGTCAACTAACCCAATACTAAAGATGCAATCAAAATAAAATGCTAGAAATGAAAATAAAACTAAATTAAACTAAGGTTGTGAGCAATAAGTGAAGAAATATGTTTACTTAGATTTCACTACTCCCTAGATATCTTTTACACGTTAATTACTTGTTATAGTTGCGTGGATGACGGATTGTATTCCTTAATACCATTCAGGGGGTGGCGTACTTAACTCCCCAATCCTATGAGTGCCTACTTCACTCCTATGTCGAGCCGGCTAAGAAGCTCCTAACATGGGATCATTAGAATTTACTCATGCATTAAATACAACCAATAAAACCTAGTACACATCGGTTCATGTTTCCTAAGACGTTCAAGCATGTTACCATTTGGAGATCTGCCAGTTTTCTTAAGCCTAACATTGAAATCATTCATCCAATACAACCATAAACAAGTAATCAATACATAATCAACATCTAGGTTTCATTAGATCTAAGCAAACACAAGATAAATCTAGCCTAGCATGGTGGAATCAAGACAAGCACAAGATATAGACAACCAACACATAGACATATTGATTGAATTAAAAGAATACTTATCTCGATAACACATGTAAGGGTTCAAGGGCTGAAAACCCTTGAAAAAGCTGTAAGATTCGTATATGGTTCGGCCTTAGGGTTTCTCCAAACTTGTTCCTTTTAATGAATGAAAATTAGAAAACTATATATAGAAAATAGAGGCTGATGGCGTCAAGAACAATCTTGTGACGCCATCATCTCGCCACCAAAAGAATCCTTGGACTGCCTTGATCTACATCTGACGCCGTCATGTTATATACTTTTCCAGGCCGTCACGTATTTAACTCTTGACGCTCTTCTTTGTGACGCCTTCATTTCTGTACTGGGTCATCATGATATTTACTCTTGACGCCGTCAACTTGTTTCTCTTGACGCCGTCACACACTGTTCCCAGCATGAAAAATTAAGTCTTTGGCGTTTTCTTCACTTTTATGCTCCAAAAACGTCCGAATTGCTTCCTTTTCCAGATTTCACTCCCAAAGTACCGAAAATCACAAAAGGAACGATTTAGGGTATTATTTGATCAAATAAATTCAATTCCGGGCTTAAATGACCCCCTAAAAGTGGTTCATTTTTCGCCTCATCAGAACACAACCCACACATCTGACTCTTATTCTTCTTTTGTCATTCTTTAGAAAAAGCAACTCCCTTCTTGTTTCTATGGAATTCTGTCTTACCATCTCTTTCACTTCTTTTGCACTACCAAAGGGTTAACCATTGTGAAAGAATGTTTGAACAACGCTATTATCAACAGACTCTACCCTAACCATTGGCACCACCCAAGAGTTACCTATGTCTGACTCAGAAGCATAAGCAGTGTAAAAGGCATCATCATCCATCACAGGTAATTCAGTTTCCAAATTGAGTTCATCACTTTTATTAGTAGGTGTTCCTACGTTGCCTAACTCAAGACTCTAACTCTCTTTGACCAAAGTAAGCTGTACATCATTTGCCTCAGAAATATTATTTTCATTTGACTAAATTGTCTCATCACCTACATTGCTTAAGTGACTAGGATCACTCTGTTGGAATAGAGTTATATCAACATCATCCTCCTCTTGCATGTTATTCTCACCAACAGGTGCTCCTCCTACATTCTCTAACTGGTTATCGTGATTGACTTGGAATAGATTGACTTCCATGTCAGGTTCCTCAAAGGTGTTATTGCCATAAACTAATGGTCTTCCTACTTTCTCCAACGGCTTATCCTTAGTCACCCTAAACATAGTAACATTAATACTATCAAGGTGCTGAAAAGTATTGTCCTTATCAATAATGACTAATGCATCATCACTGTTATCAACAGGTTGACTGGCAAAGGAAGACATGTCTAGACTTGAAAATCCAGGCTCAATGTGTGGCACGTCACTGGATTTCCCAAAATGTGAAACATCCAAAGGTAGTTGAGTAAGTTGCATAAATGGGTGAAAGACTTGGTCAGTATCTAGGTCATCTAGAATCAAACGTCTGCAACACGATTGTATAGCAGCAGTATCTACTTTTCTGCTTGGCCCATCCATCTCCATAAATACAGTCTTAATAGACTGTGGAGACATCTCACACAACTCTAACCTAGTCTTACCTATTTCAACATACACATCGATAAGCTTATGTTCTTTCACAATGTCTGTCAACAGGTCAAGGTTTACAGCTTCACGAAAACTATATAAGCCATCATCCAATGTACAACCATGTTTAACAAAATAGTAGTACTTTGTTCCGGCTTCTGGATAACCGATTTGGGTCATGAGAGCATCCAGTTCTTCAATCGATATCTCATTAATTTCAACAAAATCAACCTGACATTCCTTAACTCCTTCATAGATCCTCCCTAGCCAGTTTTTGAAAATGCCATTATGATGAAATCTGATGCTAAACCCACCGTCGATCAACTGATGACATACAAAACAAAACACTGTTACGATTGACTTACCAAAAATGGAATTACCATAACAAAATCTAAAATAAATATGATTGTAAATGATTATCAACAAAAACACTTACCATATTTCCTGATTGCCCACATTCTCTCGATGTCATGGTCATCAAAGTAGGGTGTTTTCGTGATTTGCCATAGCGTAAATCTAAGGTTGGAGATTGATAATTTATTACTTAAATTATTAGATTTTGTGAGGGACATTGTTTTTTTTTTTTTTTTTTTTTTTTTTATTTATTTATTTATTTTTTTTTTAAAAAAATTTTTTTTGTAGGCTTTCAAAACAAGTTTGGGGATGACCAATAACTACAATGTCTACTTATATTAGACATTATGGCGGGAAAATGGATTAGACGTCTGATGGGTAGTACAGCGAGACAGAGAGAAAAAAAATGCGACTCGGTAAAAAGACAATTATACCCTTCAAACTAAACGGGTAACGGGATTTTTGGAACTATAACGGGATGTGGAAGTAACGATTACGGGCCGAAGGACGCAATTGGCCTCAGAATCTTGAGTTTTGGACGCATGACGTCGATTTTGCAAACTTAGGGGTATGACGATGTTTTGTAAACGGTTTAAGGACCAACGGTGTATTTTGATCTTTTCTTAGGGGGGGGGGGGGGGTTGACAACCCTGCCTAAGGTTGCCTCAACTTTTAATGCAAACAACAAATCATGGTCCTCCAACACATTTTATGCCTAAAGTTGCCTAAACATTGATTTTAAGTAGCAATCTTGCCTAAGGTCAAGCATTAAATGTTATTTAATTATATAATTTAATAAAAAAAACATAATTAAACAATACATTTTATTAATAATTCAAAGCAAAATTACATAACACTTATTAAACAAATAAAAAAAAATAGGAAATCACTAGTCATCGTGGTATGGTAAGTCTTGAGCCGCTACGTGCTTCGTAAGATCATATCGAAGACGATTATGGATATCTTCGTCGAGTAACTCATGTAGCACACTATCATCATAAACTGGCGTTACCGGCGGATCCATTATATGAACCGGTGATATTGCCATCCCATCGTTTTTTAAAATCATATTGCACAATATAATGCACGTATAAACCAGTTGTCGAATCTTTTCAACCGACATAGCTCGGAGAGGACGACTGAGAATAATCTATTTTCCTTTTAGACGACCAAAAGCTCGTTCGATATCCTTTCTTGCAGACTCTTGTAGTTTCTTGAATCTCTTTTTCATTGGGTCAGTTGGATACGGATATGCTTTAACAAATGTTGAATACTTAGGATAGATTCCATCGGTAAGATAATATCAACGTTTGTAAAGCCTTCTACCCAATAAAAATGAATTGTTTGGTGCCGTTCCATTTCGTTCAGTAACATACAATTGAGACTGATTCAAAACATTGATATCGTTGTTTGAACCGGGAGGACCAAAAAACGAATGCCAAATCCACAAATCATATGAAGCAGTCGCTTCAAGCATAATAGTCGGGTATTGGTGATCACCTCTCTTATATTGGCCTCTCAAGTGTCTAGGACAATTTCGCCAAACAAAATGTGTACAATCAATACTACCAAGCATTCCAGGAATATGATGTTTTTCTTCATGTACATTGAATAAGCGTGCTACGTCATGGCTTGTAGGCCTACGTAAGAACTCTCGACCATATAACTTTATAATCGCATCGCAAAATTTATCAAGGCATTCTCCTAAAATAAAAGGACAACTAATAACAAAAAATAACGAAATATATAAGTAAAAAATAATAACTAAAACATTTTAACAAAAAACATAACGAAAACAATTTAAATAACTTAATAATAAAAACAAATTAAAAAAATTAATAACGAAATAATTAAATTAAAATAATAACCTGACATTCTTCGTGCCATGTTTAGATAGTCATCAAATCTATCCGGAGGTTCACCCGTTGCGAGTTGTCGAATGGCGGATGCACATTTTTGTAATGGCGTGAAACTATTTTGGTCCATCGCGTCTTGACCCGGTTGAAACCATTCGAATTGGGCTTCAATATCATCAATAATTTTTAAAAACAAATTTTTACTCATACGAAAACGATCACGAAAAACGCTTTCGTTAAACTTTGGTTGTTCAACAAAATAATCATTCAATAGAGTTTCTAAAGCTCTTTCACGAAAACGTTGGACATAACTACGGGTGTCGGTAGAGCTAGCCGTGTCTTCAAGAGCTTCGTTTCTGGCTAAAAAGGTTTCAAATGTACTTCCGGATAACCATTCTTCGGACGAATCCGGGAGAATAATGATCTCGTCTGATGACGAAGAAGATATTGACATGGTTAAATAAATTGTGTATTGTTTTTGTGATTTGATTTGTGAGATTTTTGTGAATGAAACAATATGTGTTATTAGTGAATATTTATAGGGATTTTTTATTTTTTTTTATTATTTTTTTCTGAATCAATGCATCCATGCTCCTAGCATTTACTCCAAACCGTAATATTGTGCCTTGTTTTTCTCCCCACCGATTCGATTTGCCCTTGCCGATGCACTTGCAGCCATGGTTGCCGATCGGTAGCCTTTGCGGATCCATTTTCCCCGCAAGGATGCCACCCCTTAAAAAAGGAAATATTTGATTTAAACATCATCAAATTTTGTTTACTGCTTTCAGTGGCCTCCGATTTTTTTTTTTTTTTTTTTTTTTTTTTTTTTTTTTTTTTTTAATATTTTTATTATTATTATTATTTTTTTTTTTGGCCATCTGCACATGGGTGGATTATAAAGATTTCGAAAATTGTTTGGTGATTTTAAAGATTTGGATTTTAATTCTTGTTGCTAGTAATGGATCTTGTTTTGCAACTAAAATTTATATACATAATTCATCACTAGCTTTCCAGATCTGGGTAAGTTACTTTTTGTGAATGTTAGATGAAAGAGGATATATCGGTAATTTTATGGCCAAGCTTTCTTTGATTTTCTTTCATTCTACTGAGACTCAAGAACACAATTAAAAGGAACCAATTTCTCTTCTTTCTTTTTGTCTTCTTTTCATTACCTTTCTTATACTTTTTTTTCCTTTAATAGAAAACTTAAGAACACAGGTATACAATAAGAACCAAAATCTCTCACTAACTTTGAAGTTCAAATATCCATATATATCCGGATGCAATACACAAAAATACACTTGTGCCCTTAATTACTCTTAACCCATAAATAACTAAATATATTAGAGTAAATCGCAAAACCGTCATTGTGTTTTGGTCAAATTACAAACATAGTCTCTCCAAATTTGAAAATGTGCAGAGTCACTTTGCGAAACTTACCAGGTAATTATTGCCTGTATCGTTATCACTAGAATAAGTAAACTCTAAAAGTACAGCCGTAGTTTAAAAGACGATAATTACACATCAAAGTCCCACTAAATAATTGTGTCTTTACTTTCAAGATTGCAAAGATTAGAATGAATTAGTGAAAAGAATAATTAAAATGAAAAGTATGATAAGTAATTATACACGTATTTTAAATTAGTAAAGAAAATTTGAAATAAGATGCACGACTTTTGTAAATGTATCTCTTATCATTCTCATTTTAACTATTGTTCTCATTTTATCCTAACTCTGACCTAACACAATAAATGTTTATAACAATTTACTCGACAATTTAACTAACATCATCAATAAGGAAATCATCAACATCAAACTCACTAAACTCATCAACACGATACCTTCCAAGCTCCGGTAAATCAAAAAACTCATCCACTTCACCAAACCCATCAGGCGAAACTCCAAAATTAGTAACAGCGTGACTTCCGTTTAATCTAACAGCAGCTTCATCATAAGCAACAGCAGCTTTTTCAGCAGTATCATATGTGCCTAACCAAAAACGCTTCCTTTGTGAAGGGTCCCATATATCTGCTCCCCATTTGCCATACGGTCTCCTTCTCACGCCTAGGTATTTCTTCTCTCTCGTGCTAGTAGTAGTAGTAATAGTGTGATCAGTTCCTTCTAATCTAAGAGCAGCTTCATTATAAGCAAGAGCAGCTTGTTCAGCAGTATCATATGTGCCTAACCAAAAACGCTTCTTTTGTGAACTATCAAGTATCTGTGCTACCCATTTTCCCGACACCGTTCTTCGGCTCACGCCTTGATAGTTGCTCGTCTTCTTTCTCTTTAATTTTATTTCTGTCACATGTTTTTTCACTCTTTTTACTACAGATTTGTTTTCATCGTCTGAAGAAGAAGAATCAGTTGCGTATGGGTCTGTTACTGTTATTCTAATGGTTTTTGGGTACTTTAAGGATGCTGTTTTTGATGTGGATGGCTGGCTTGGTGGTTCTATGAATTTGTTTTCTCTAAGCACGTGTTCTGAGAACTTTATGGTTTTTTCCATGTTTTTTTGGCGGGAAAAATGGGATGTGGGAAGGAAGGTGAAGATGTGGGGGGAGATGGTGAGGTTTTAGTCCCTAGCTTGTTTTAACCAGAGACAGGGATAATAAAGATTGTGACAGGTTACTTGAGCCCCTTTGCACCCTTTATGTTATGCTATATAGTTTGTACTTGTTCACATGTGTGTAAAACTCATCAGTATCCTGGTGTCGGAATATGACAGCTGACACAGTGCTTACGTTAATGCGTGGGTATCAAGGGACTTTAATTTCCCAAGTTTCTTTCATAATTCTTACACTGACAAGTCAAAGTTTAAAATGACTTCGTATGTACATGCTTTTTTTGCCAATTGTGTCATCTTCTTCTGATCCTTCAACAGCATCTTTTGCTTTTTGCATCATGTGAATTTTGAGAATTTTGTGTCTATGTAGTAATATTATGATGTTTAGAAGTTTTTTTTGGTCCAAATGGTATTCAAAATCAACTTTAAATAAGGAATCGACCTCATCCTCGATAAAACTCATACTCAGCTTCGTTTAACTAATGTGTAACTTTTAAAATGTGTAACCTTTTGATGTTAAACTTTTAAAATTGTGTATACTCAACGTCTCACGTATATAAGTCTTTGAAGTGTAAAGCTCGAGTCTAGATCGTGACTAATTCTAGAAGCTCAAGAAGTCAAGACCGGCTCGACTTCACTCATTTATTACTGATTTCAGTAAATATACGTCACCATTAGAGGGGAAATGAGCTGAAGGGATTTGAACACGACTCTCTTAAGAATTGAACCTTATTGACACAGTTTATAGTTACTTGTCTATATCTTGTCCAAAGACGAATGTTCCAAATTTCTTACCACCAGGAAGTTGATTTAATTCTATATTAACTTAGAACTTAACAAACGTATGTGTGCATATGTCACCGTATGAATATGTACAAGTAAGCAAAACCCTAGAAAAACAATACTCCCTCGGTCCCAAAATTTAAGTCAAGTTTGACTTTTTGAATCCAACTTTGACCTTAAAGGTCAAACTGAACTAGATCAAAGAGAGTTTGTTAAAAAAAAACTAGATCAAAGAGGTATTTTTTTTCCAAAACATAACTCAAGGAAGTGTTTACTAGCCATATTTGGCCTTTTGAGAAAGGGATTCCGAGTGGTCACAACTATATATTGACCTTAACCCGAATGGACTTGACTCTATTATACTCTAACCAGATCCATCGAACCTCCTGTGTAAATGAATTATTAGCCTATTAACGCAAATGTTTTAAAACCCGACTTTTAATTGATGCAGTTTGAGTTTCCGGTTCACACTCGTTTTTTCAAAATTGACTTTTCCATTTCATCCTACAAGCCAGGTCAACACAGGTTATGAAATAATGACTAACACTTTAAAAATATATGAAAGTGTACTTCCTACCTAGACAGTCGCCAAAGAATCAACATGAGTGAGACCTAGTCGCCTAAGAAATAAGTACTATTATATTATTTTAAAAGACTATACTTTTTCACAAAAAGACAAAAAACAAGTCGCCTAAAAAATAATAGGCCCAGTTGCCTAAGAAAGTACATATAATACTAGTACTAGGCTATGTACTTGACAAGTACTATTATGGGACACATGTCAACAATTTATGATAGTCGGCCAAGATTTCGGGGACGACCTTCGCCCATGGGTCATTTAGAGAATGAATTTATTTTGGCATATATACACACGGTAAATAAAGAATTACCTCTTTTATTATTCTACATAAGCATTGGACAAGGTTTTTTCATTGTGATAAAAGATTTTTCTTGGAATCCGTGGCTTTTGGCAAAAGCTTGTCACCCTCTATTAATGTTTTTATATTTATTTTATTATCAAAATTTTAAAAGATTTGTTGCCATTGAACTAATGATTTTTAGATGACTTTTCTAATTATGAAAACATGTATTTTAATTTTAACCATATATATATATTGATGTTGCGGTGAGATCATGAACAACATACCTTACAACAAAAGAAAGGCTATCGCTAATGAACTTAAATCATAAGTTAGACAAGGCTCACTATCGTATAAAAAGTATGGGTTAGACTGCAATCATAACTAAGGCCCCCTGTTTTTCTTTTTTTCCTTCACTAACATAAATAATAATGGGTCACACGTCTCTTAATATCTCTTAATTGGAAAGAACTCATATTTTACACTATCTATATATAGATGAAATAGTGAAAATGAGTAGCCAGAAAAAAGAAATATTAAATTTTAGTGGATCCATATCATTAGCTAAGAGGAAAAATAAACGCCCCCTAAGTCTTTATTGTTTTATTTTGAGTATATAAAAGGGTAAACACCAAAAAATAACAACTAACTTTCTCTATTTTACCGAGATGAAACACTTACTTTTTTATCAACATTTAAGCCAACGAAACTTTCAAATATTGTTCTGACATCAACAAAAAGATCGATTAAATTAAAAATAATAATTGAAATAACTATGTTACCCTTGTCTTCTTCAACCAAAATCCACACCATCAGACAAACCATCATTAGCATTATATATTGCTTTTCCAATCAAAACCACAAAACTAAAACAATAAACACAAACACAAATCTGAACCCACAAAAAAAACACAAATCTGAATCCAGATCTTGGGTTAACAACCAATAAACACAAATGAAGCCCACTATACTAACAAAACATGTAATAGCAGTACTAAAACACAAAAAAGACCCCTTAAAAGCATTACAAATATTCAGTTCTGTCAAAACTAAAGATGGGTTCATCCATAATCACACAACTTACAAATGCATAATCGAAAACCTTGGTTTTCATGGTGAATTCGCCTTAATGGAAAAAATGATGACAAAAATGAGACTAGATATTGATAATAAGTTATTAGAAGGAGTTTATATACTTGCTATTAAAAGTTATGGTAAAAAGGGGAAAGTTCAAGAAGCTGTTAATGTATTGAAAGAATGGATTTTTATGGCTGCGAACCGAGTGTTTATTCGTATAATGTGATTATGAATGTGTTGTTTGAGTTTTGGTATTTTGATCAGGCTCATAAGGTTTATATGAGGATGATTGATAAAGGGCTTGAGAATGTTGATGTGTTTGGCTGTGAGTTAAATGGTGTTGCATATTGTACGGTGGTTGGTGGTTTTTACGAGGAGGGGATTGGAGTGGTTGCGTGTGAAGTGTTTGATGAAATGCTTGCGAGAGGTGTTTTTCCGAGTGTTGTATAAATTGAAGCGGCTTACTGAGGCTGCTAGGATGTTGGATTGTGCTAGTAGGGAGAATTTAACTCCTGATGTTGTGACATTTAATACACTAATATTGGGTTTATGTAAGAACTCGAAGATTGTGGAGGCCGAGAGCTACTTAAAAAGTATGATAAACAAGGGGCTTGAGCCAGATGATTGAAATGGTAATATGTGTAATAATGTTTAAGAAGACAAGGGTAATATAGTCATTTCAATTATTATTCTTAATATAATCGGTCTTTTTATTGATGTCAGAACAATATTTGAAAATTTCTTTGGCGTAAATGTTGATAAAAAAACAAGTCTTTTATCTCGGTAAAATGAAGAAAGTAAGTTGTTATTTTTTTGTGTTTACCCTATATAAAACTATAAAAGCATTAAAAGCAAAAGTAATAGGTTAAAAAATGTAAAAGTTTTGAAAAAAAAAAAAAATTAATTCAAGTGAAAAAAATCTATTTCACCGCCCCCTAAACATCCCACAAAATCCACTATTAATAAGCACTTGTAACTATTCCTTGGTGCTAGCATGTTAAACCTTTAAACTCTTCAAATAAGCAAATTCAAACACCCCCTGTATATATCGTTATTTAGATATTATCGGTTGATTTGATCCAAAGTAATTTAATCCTACTTAACAATTACTCCGTTATTTTAAAACTATGCTGCGACAGTCGCTATGATCTCGTCTTTCCAAACAATTAAATTCTCAAACGGGTAAAATGATAAGTGAAGTTGAAGCCTTGAAGGAAAACAATGACATGCGCCAGCCTGAAATGTTTACATCTCTCTAATTTTAGCCCATGGCTAACACACGTATGTTGTTAATGAACTGATAACCGAAAATTCACATACTTACTTGAGTTTTACCAAAGTTACTCTTACATGACGATTAAATATGTTTCCTAAATAGTAAAGAAAAAGTTCTAAATCATATAGATAAAACATATTCGATTTGTATATAACAACACCACGAGTATTTTATTTTCACATGACAGATGATATCATACACTTTCAAAAAGATACATGCTTGGTTTCGAAGCAAACAAATCCAATAACCCCAGTGACAGAACTATGACACAAAACCACCAAATGCACTTAGAATAAATTAAACAATATTACAAATACAATTTTTAGGGACCAGGTGCATTTACAAAAAATCAAAGTTTTTTTTTTTTTTTTTTTTTTTTTTTTTTTTTTTTTTTTAACAAAATTAACACTACGTCACAAAAATTCATGGGTGTCCCGGGACACCCCCTGGTTCCATCACTGAACAACCCTATATTATACGTATCACAATGGAGCCCTTATGTTTTTTCCTTTTGTGGATATATGTACATATTTTTTTTTGGCGAGAAATTTGAACGGATAATAAAAGAGGGAAAGGAGCCTAGTGACGTTGTTGATCTCATGATCACCGCACGACTATTTAGTTGTTACTTTAAAGAAGAGAATGAATACTAATATGACGGTGATGAATTTATACCTCATAACATCCGGTCTAAAGCAAAAGAACTCGGACTAAATAGCAACTAGTGAAATTGACAAAGACTTTGATATCCCAAAAAAAAAAAACCATGTAAATGATGATTGTATCAAAGTTAAAACATTTTCAAAGTTTTGAAACCTGAATGCAATGACAAGGGGTATACACCAAACAAATTGTTGGGTATCATGTATAGCTTCTATTCTTCGGGCAAGAAAACCACTCCAGCCCCCTTTTCCCTTGTACGATGCTCGCCATTCGGAATGTTCTCTCCGAAGCACCCGCAACTTGTGTATATGTTAACTTTTTCTTAGTTAATATATATATATTTTTTGAGTTTTTCTTAGTTAATCAAAACGAGAGACTAAAGCAATGAACATAGGGCAAAAGACTAAAAGTATACAATAAGAACCAAAATCTCTCCACTAATTTTAAAGTCCAAATATCCATATATATCCAGATGCAATACACAAAAATACACTTCTGCCCTTTTTTCATTCATATATGTTAATGTTAATATTACATAAACATCCCTTAATTACTCTTAATTCATAAATAATAACTAAAGTAAATATAATAGAGTAAATTGCAAAACCGTCATTGTGTTTGGTCAAATTCTAAACATATCGTCTCTCCAAATTTGAAAATGTGCACAGTCACTTTGCGAAACTTACCAGGTAATTATCGTCTGTATCATTATCACTAGAATAAGTAAATTCTAAACGTACGGCCGTAGTTTAAAAAGACGATAATTACACATCAAAGTCCCACTAAATAATTGTGTCTTTACTTTCAAGATTGCAAAGATGAGAATGGATAACTGAAAAGAATAATTAAAATGACAAGGATGATATGTAATTCTAGTCACGCATTTTAAATTAGGAGAGAAAATTTGAAAGAAGATGCCGTAACGCATCTCAAATGTTAGGTTATAGTTACATTTTATCCTTCTCATTTTAACTATCGTTGTCTTTTGATCCTAACTCTGACGGTTTATAACAATTTACTCGACAATTTATCTAACGATCAATAAGGAAATCATCAACATCAAACTCACTAAACTCATCAACACGATACCTTCCAAACTCCGGTAGGAAATCATCAAACTCACTAAACTCATCAACACGATACCTTCCAAACTCCGGTAAATCAAACTCATCCACTTCACCAAACACATCAGGCGAAACAACAGTAGTTCCAAAATTAGTAACAGCGTGATTTCCGTTTAATCTAACAGCAGCTTCTTCATAAGCAACAGCAGCTTCTTCAGCAGTATCATATGTGCCTAACAAAAAACGCTTCTTTTTTAAAGGATCCCATATCGCTGCTGCCCATTTGCCATGTCCTCTCCTTCTCACGCCTAGGTATTCAACTTCCACATCAATCAACATATCTGTACTAGCGTGAGTTCCTTGTATTCTAAGAGCATCTAATCTAAGAGCAGCTTCATCATAAACAACAGCAGCTTCTTGAGCAGTATCATATGCGCCTAACCAAACACGCTGCCTTTTTAAAGGATCCCATATATGTGCTCCCCATTTGCCATACGGTCTCTTACTCACGCCGCATTTCTTCTCTCTCGTGCTTTTAACATCCAGAGTTCCTTCTAGTCTACGAGCAGCAGCTTCATTATAAACAAGAGCAGCTTCTTCAGCAGTATCAAATGTGCCTAACCAAATACTAGTCGTCTTCTTTTGTGAAGTATGACTTATCTGTGCTACCCATTTTCCCGACGCCTTTCGGTACACGCCTTGATATTTCTTCTCGCTCGTGCTCGTGCTCGTCCTTGTCCTCTTTCTCGTTAATTTTATTTCTGTCACATGTTTTTTCACTCTTTTTTTTACTGATTTGTTTTCATTGTCTGAAGAAGAATCAGTTGCATATGGGTCTGTTACTGTTATTTTAGTAGTTTTGGGGTTTAAGGATGTTTTTGAACAAGGTTTGCCTGGTGGATCTTCTTGGCTGAATTTCTTTTCCATAAGAGAAAGGTGTTTTGAGGTTCTTGAGGTGTTTTGTAATGAGGGTGGGGGAGATGGTGAGGTTACTTTTAGTACCTTGTTTTAACCAGATTGTGAGGTCCTTTTGGGTTTTAGTTTTTAGACCCTTTATGCTATAGTAGTATAGTTTGTACTTTGTAGTGAAGTACGATAGGAAGTAAGTAAAACTCAATTTGACGGGTGTAGATAGGGAGTCAAAAAAGTTCAAACCGAACTAGATCAATGAGGTATTTTTTTTCTTCCAGAACATATAAATCAAGTGTTTACTATCCATATATTTAGCCTTTTGAGAAAGGATTCCGCGTGGTCACAACTATATATTACCTTAACCTGAATGGACTTGACTCGATTATACTCTAACCAGTGGCGCAGCTTTTAGGGGGGGGGGGGGGGGGGGGGAGGGGGGGGCGCCCGACCCCTCGAAATTTTTTTTGCGATATAGGGGGTATATAGTTTTCGTGTAGAAAAATTTCGGTATATTCGGTTTCGACCCCCCGAAAATTTCGGTATACCTGAAATATAGCCTTAGGAAAAAAAAAATTTAGATCCCGACCCCCCACTTAAAAATTCCAAGCTTCGCCACTGACTCTAACAAGATACATCGAACCTCCTGCTTAAATGAACAATTAGCCTATTAACGCAAATGTTTTAAAACCCGGCTTTTAATTGATGCGGATTGAGTTTCCAGTTCATACTGGTTTCTTTTCAATATTGGCTTTTCCATTTCATTTTACAAGCCAGATCAACTCAAGTTTTGAAATAATGACCAACACTGCAAAACTTATTATGACGTTTTGCCGTAGAAAAACTTAATATTGTTTTACGCAATTAACACTTCAAATTCAAAACTAATTATAAAATCTAATATCGCTATACTGCATTCGGACGAGTATAATTACATACGGTTGCATGTAAACATTGTTTTTCATTTAGCTACTCAAATTTGATTTGGTAATCACTACTCAAAACAAGTCGAGCATGAGCCATAGCTCAAGTCTAATTTGAAGCTTTTTTGATAAACAAGTACAAGCCCAAACTTTATATACACACATATATCAAACAGAATGGAGAGCCTAGACCAACACGTATATGTTTTATCGTTTATGTGTGCTAGCTTAGGTATTTATTTATTTATTTTAGTTTTATAAATATGTTAATTCTTGTACGAGCTTAAAATAGCTGAAGCAGCCCGACTTGTAGATAAACACACTAGCCAAACTCAAGTGTAAGAGCACTAGGTACCCTGGAGCCGTCCCGCTGGTGCCGTTAGGAAAAATGCTGCCACATCAGCACCTTTTCTCATAACACCAGATTTCATCATAACACTAAAAACCCCCTCCCTCCTATAACACCAGTTTCTAGTTCTGTCATGCACCCTTGGACCCCACATATATATCTTTTTTTTTTCTTTTTTTTTTTCATTTATTTAAATAAACTAATACATTTAATTAAAATCAAAATTTCATTAATTAAATAATTACATTAAATGTTTGCATTTACATACACTTATTACTCATCAACAACCACCAAGACGCACTTATTACTCATTACCAACTTTATTTTATAGTTTCAAAATTTACCTAACAATTTTAAAGTTTGCATTTGCACACACTTATTACTCATCAACAACCAACAAGACACACTTATTACTCATTATACACACTAAAATAAGATTTTCATTAATAAAAAAAAAGTACATTAAAATAAAAAAAATGACATAAAATAAAAACAACACATAAAATAAAAACAACACATTAAATAAATAAAAAAAGTACATAAACTAAACTAGTTTGGTCCAAAATATTCGAACCGGATTTGGTCTTTAAGGGCCTCGATTCTAGCCGCGTCTGCCGGATTCATCATGCTTGTGTCCATATCAAGTAACTTGAAGTCCTCGTTCCGTTTTTGAGCATTGAGAAGGTCAACTCTTGCTTGTGTCTCACGATCCATTCGTGCCATCTTCGCCTCACGGTCTAAAGCTAATTGTTTTTTCCATCACCTCTTGAAACAAATCTTGTTGTGATCCGGAAGTGGCAGATGAGTTGTTGTTGAAGTTGCAATTGTTGCCATAGGATGAATTGGTCGGGTGTAAAGTTGGTGAATGGGTTATTAAAAGTGGCGAATTGGTTTGGTAATGTAGGAAGTTGGTGGGTGTTTGAGGTGACGGAATTTGCGGATGATGGTGTGTTTGGGTTAGAAGAAGATGAGGAATTTAGCATTTGAAGAGGCGGTATTTGATTTTGCGGATCGTTGAGCATGTTGTTGACCCATTGATTGAGATTCATTTTTGTAACTTAAATAAGGAAAAATAGAGAAGTATAGAGATATAAGTGAAGTTGAAAGTGTGTAACAATATTGAGTTATAAGGTATTTATAAAAGTTTTAAAGGGTAAAAATTTGAATAAAGAACGGATGTAATTGAGTGCGGTTTATGACTAATAGGTGAAAAAAATTTGAACGGGCAAGTTTAATTTATTTCACAACTACCAAACAGTTACATTTAAAAAAAAAAAAATTATTTCACATATAAGACTCTATCAACCAAAATTTATTACTCCGAATTCTGAAACTATATTTACTCTACAATCCCAGTTTACACTTTACACGAACCCATATGTGATGATTGATTGTATTGACGTACCACATTTTTAGCTAAAAATTAAAAAAAAAAAAAAAAAAAAAAAAAAAAAAAAAAAAAATAGTGCCACAATTCAAGGCCCATGTATTATTAAAAACAAAGCCCGGAGTATATAATACTTTTACCCTAAAAATGTTTTCATAGCAGCCACCAACTACCTACTAGCTGCTTTTTGCTTCCTCCTCAAACCCAACAAATATCAAGACAATATTTCATTTCTTTGCTTCTTGCTCAAAACAAGTCACAACCAGCGAGAAAAAAAAACATGAAAACACCATGAACATCTTTTATCAAACACCATGAACATCTTTTATTCTCAAACAAATTGAAAAAAACGGGATAACGCCAAGAAAAAAACGGGAAAACACGAGGCTCGGTATCGTGCTTGCGCCATCGTGTCGCGTTTTCCGGGATGATTTGAGCTGTTCGTGATGGCTCGGGACGCGAAAACGTGAGCCACGGTGTGGTTGTGGCGTGCTCGGGTTGCGTTTTCCAGGAAAACGCCACTGTTGGCGTAGGGTACCCTCCTCTCTAAAACATACACAAGCAATGCTCGAACTTCGAATTCTACAAATGGAAACGAGCTATGCCCGAGTTGCATGATTCAAAATCACATGTGGGTAAAACTCAGTGAGTCAGTGGTTATCGAATGCATGGGCCCCACAAGGACAGTGTCCTCTTGTTTTGACAGCTGGCACAGTGCTGACGTGTAAGCGTGGGTATCAAAGGGACTTTCCCAAGTCAAAGTTTAAAATGACTTCGTATGTACAAGCTTTTTTGCCATTGTACCATCTACTTCTGATCTTTTGCTTTTTGCATCATACTTTTTTTTAACTATGTTTAATTTTGTGTCCAAGTAGTATTCTGATTTTTAAAAGTCAGAATCCAAAATATTGACGACAAAAGTGTGAACTTTTATCGATGTTTTGAAAACCGGATTTGAAATCGACTCGGTCTAGTTATTGGGCGATGGGTCAACCGGCTCGACTGCCGGGTCAATTCGGTTTTTAATTTTTTATTTTTTTACCGGGTCAACCGGTTTGACGGCCTGGTCAACCGGTTCGACCACCAGGTCAACCCGGGTTTATATTAAAAAAATTGAAAAAACGAAACCCGGCCGGGTTTTGAGAAACGGGTTGACCCGGGTCACTCAAAACCCGGCAGGTCTGACTGGTTAACCCGGTTTTAGAAATTTGACCCGTTTTTGTGGCCGGAACCAATGGAACTATTTAACCCGGCCGGGTCAACCTTGTTTTCAAAACACCTCCTTTTATTCAAAACAGCAAAAAGTATCATTTTCTATTAAACTATAAAAAAATCTTTAAAGTATCTTTTTGTAAGCCAGCGGATATGCACGTGTATATGCTTTGTGTGAAATCCGGAAATGCGAAATGAAATGAGAGGTGATATGTACACCACCAAAAGTGATGTGCACACCACAAAATCACATTTATGATGCACATAGTACAATAGCATAGATGCATTAGTGGTGTGCACATCACCTTTTGTGATGTGCATATCACCTTCCGAGTAAAATATTGAATCTGTTAATGAGAAATGAAGATCACATAGGTTTTATATGAAACGTGCCTAATTTAACCAACTAACTACTTGAAAATGAACGATTACAAAATTGGTCCTTATACTTCTAAACTTGTGTATTTACAATCCTTGTACTTCAATAACTTGATTCGTCTTTATCCCCCTTCAAGCTGCAGGATTTACAAGACTCAACTTGTCCGCATGAAAAAAAATGTTGATATTTGCGGATTGCTTATTGTAGTTGAGTAGGTGTCTCTAAAAATCCATCTTGTATCTCCTCATTTGAACAGTGACAATCGATGTCTAAATGCTTTGTTCTATCATGAAAACAAGGATTAGCATCTACTTGTTGTGCAAACTTATTATCACAAAAGATAGTGACAAAAAAGATAATTGGAATGTGAGGATCCCTAAGCAAATAACTCAACTATACGACCTCACAATTAGTTGTTGTCATACTTCAATATTCTGCTTTAGTGGAAGATCTAGAAACTAATGGAATCAAGAATCACCTTCCGGAGGTCGAGGAAGCTCAAAATAAGAGTAAACCATTTCTAGAGAGAGAGTAGAGAGGGAAAGAAAAGATGTGTATGTTTTACTAAGAATAATGGGATGTTACAAGACTACACACGAGCTTCACTCTCCTAGTGAAGTCTCGAAGGGTATATATAGGCTTCAATACACATTACTTTGCACAATTGTCATTTCCAGTCCCTGTGTATCAAGCTAACTATTATCTAATGTAATCCCGTAAATGTTGTCGCATTTTTCATTTCTAACAATATTCCCTCAAATGGGGTGACGTACGTGATTGCTTACAGCATTTCCTACAAATAAAAATACAAATAAAGAAAGGTCTTCGTAAGCTCTCCAAATGCTGAGAATGACTGAAGTTGACACTCTTTATCTTCATCTTGTACCTTGGCTGGAAAAGTTTTCTTCACTTTTAGGTAAACACTATAATATGTATGATGAATTGGATTAACTTCCCCCCAATTCATACTACGTGTCTTTAGCAGCTTCTCCATACACTTTTTTTGGCAAAGTTTTTGAATCAACTCCCCCCCCCCCCCCCCCCCAAACTGACAACCGTCTTCAAAAGATTCGAAACTTTGATGCATTTGAAATATCTTCTAACTCTTGCATTTTAAGAACGTGACGGAATTTGTAGATGAAACAATAAACCACACAAAGCAAATCTGAATTCTTCATTGAGAATGATAAAAGTTTGAAAACACGTAATTTGAGCCATACAACCTCCTCCAGCTAGGCTCAAGATAGTAAGTATACTCAATGCGGAAAATCTGTTCGGTGGAACATGGAAGAAATTAACAAGATCTTCTCATGTATGTAGACTACTTCACACAAAACATCACGCGGAAGTGGAAATGATAACACAAAAGTAACAATTTGAACCACTTATCATCTTTGCGAACATCTCTCCAACATTCATAGGATTTAAAACCCGATCACGTAAACTTGTTGTGCGTCCACGATGTACATATTTCTTCTTCCTGATAAAATCTGTGTACGCCCAAATACTCGATAATATGATCATGTATGAAGTACAATATGTCCGGTTAAGCTTAAAAATATCCCTTAGGAATCAACCTAATTACATTCTCTAATCTTTTACCCCTCTTGATAAACTCATTATCGACCCCTTATCATTCTTTCGGCTATCCATACTGACTACTGAACAAGAAAACCCAATATGACGAACTTGATATTGAAGTAGAACAACCCAAACTTGTGACTTAAACTTGCCTTAATGTGTGATCAATAACCTATATTGGGACTCTATACAATATCGGTAGTGGCATATACCCAATTATCCATCCTTTAATGTATATCCGCCTCTTGAACAATCCAAAACTTCATGTGACACTGAGCACAACAACGTAACTCCTTAAAGTAATAGTTATACATTGTACTCTAGCAGGTATAACTAGATAGATCAAGACTTAATCACTCTTTCCGTCTTTCGGCTTAAATGCTCAGACAAGGATCATCATAAGTCATGCATCTAACCAACCCCTAGACAATGAGATACTAAGTGCACGCACCCGTGAAATCCAACTTCAACCTCAAATAATTAATAACAAATTAGCCTCGTAGTCATTTCTTGCGTTTATAAACCCAAAACTAGCCTTCTCTCGGCTAGCTGAATCTTGATAAGGATCATTTAATCGAAACATGGTAGGTTTGTTTTGATGATGTTTTTGGTGAATCTCAGAAACTGCCGTTGAAGCTCGAAAAAGCACCTTAGAAACTAGGAACTTATGGAGAAATTCAGAGCTTTTTGGATAAATTCATAGTTTTTTTTGTTGAAATTTGGAGCTTCTTGGAGAAATTCGGAGCTTCTTGGAGAAATTCAAAGAATCGTGGTAGAAATTCAGAGAATCTTTGAGAATTCGTAGAATCTCGGTTGAAATTTGGAGAGCTTCGGACGAATCGGTGAAAATTTCTCTGTCAATCTCAGACAAGTCTAAATTCGGTGAAAAGATCTCGGACAGGTCACAAATTCGGTGAAAACTTCTCGGATAAAACTAAAATTCAAGGAACATTTCTCGGACAAAACTGAAATTTGGAAAAAAACCCTGATTTCCGATTTTTGACCTTTTGAAACTCGAAATTCATACACCTTCAATCTTATAAACTCGGAGAAACTAAAAAAAACATCATTTTTCACCAAAAATTGTCATCAAACACTCATTGTTTGCACGTTTTTGCCCATTCTTTTTACGTAGAGTTCTTCTAAGAACATCTAAAAATTATAAAAACATTTCTTTTAGAGGACTAAACCATCAGAACTTTTTTAGAGGAAAAAGTACACTTTGTGCCTGGAACTCATGGAAATGCAAAGAAACAAATATTGTGAGTTTTTGATCCGTTTTTTTTTTTTTTTTTTTTTTTTTTTTTTTTTTTTTTTTGTAAAAGAACCTTTTTGAACATAAACATCAACCTAAAAACACATGCTTTAAGGTTTAGATTCATGAAACAAAGCTTTTTGAAAGCTATAATTGCATGTATGGACCTAAAAACTCACGAATAAGTATTTTTTACCACAAAAAATGATTTTTTCAAAACACAAACCATTACAGAAGCCTGGCATGTTACCTGCGCTTCGGAGCGCCAGCACCACGCCAGACCCAGTTATTGGGCCGTTTGGTTTTTGGCTAAAGTTTGTAATTTTATGTGTTGCGAAGGTTTATTTGTCATCATTAAAACATAAGGAGACCTAGTCAATGTTGCCCCAACAGACAACTACCCTCTACCTCTCATTGATTGGAAAGTTGAGTCCCTAGTCGACTTCGAATACAATTGTTTCCTTGATGCATACAAGGGATATCACCATATTCTAATGAAAGAGTGACGAAGACAAGACAACATTCTACACCAATCAAGGTCTCTTCTTCTACACTAAGATGCCCTTTCGCTAAAGAACGCAGACGCTACCTACGAGCCACTAGTAGATAAAGAGTTCAAATAGCGGATAGGTGTCAACCTTGAGGCACGATAACATGATCATCAAAATCAAAACGGAAGATTCCATGTTACGCGACATCATCGAAACATTCCATAATCTCAGACGCATCAACATGAAGCTAAACGCGGATAAGTGTACGCTTGGAGTAAAGTAAGGGCAATTCTTGGGTCACATAATTGATGCTATAGAAATCAGAACAAACCACAAAAAAGATTCAAGAAATACTAGACATGGCTCCATGATAAGGCGAAAAGTGTACCACTTTTAAGGGGTCATTTAAGCCCGAATTCGTGATTATTTGATCAATTACTGCCCTAAATCGTTCCTTTTGTCATTTTAGGTACTTTTGAAGAGAAATCTATAAAAGGAAGCATTTTGGACGTTTTTAGAGCATAAAAGTGAAGAAAACGGCAAAGTCTCAAAATCCTTGTTGGAAACAGTACCTGACGACGTCAAGGCTTCATACATGACGGCGTCAAGAGTGATAAAAGAGGTGGAAGTGGATATTATAACGTGACGGCCCAGAACATTTTCAATGTAATTGGCCTGACGGTGTCACCAAGGCCGTCAGGATTGATTTACACATGACGACCCAGAGTATATTTCTACATGATTGCGTCAAGACTGGATCTAGGCAATACGACTCTTAACTTGGCGGCGAGTTGACGGCGTCAGAAGCTAATACATGACGCCATCAGGATGTTTCATCTATATATATTTTTCCAATTTTTTCATTGTAAAGTGTGGAACATTAGAAGCATAAACCCTAGGTCGAATTTTCTTCATATTGCAGGGGTTTCAAACCCTTCTTTCTTCCATGTTTGAATAAAGATAAGTCTTTCAATAATCATTCAATATGTCTATGTGTTGTTTGATTCTATCTTATACTTGTCTTTCTTTTAACATGCTAGGCTAGGTTTCTATTGTGTTTGCTTAGATGTAGTGAAACCTAGATGTTGATTATTGGTTGATTGTTTGTTTATAATTGTTGTGGATGATTGTATTCAATGTTAGGCTTAAGGAAACTGGCAGACTTCCATTGGTAACTTGCTTGAACGTCTTAAGAAACATGATCGGAGGTGTACTACGATTTTTGGTTGTATTTAATACATAAGTAAATTTTAATGATCCCATGTTAGGAGCTTTTAGTCGGCTCGACATAGGAGTGAAGTAGGATCTTATAGAGTTAGGGAATATTGTACACGACCCTACGACTAGTATTAAGGAATATAACACGTCATCCATGCAATTGTAACAAGCTAATCAACCGGTAAGAGATATCTATGGAGTAATGAAATCTAAGTAAACACATCTTTTCTCATTATTGTTTCCACCACATAAGTTTAATTTTATTTATTTTTATTTTTATTTTGATTGCATCTTAGTTAATTGGGTTAGTAGACTAGCAACTAATTCCGCCCACTCCTTCAAAACCCGAGATTTTATTTTCTTTCATAAAATATAAAAAATACAAAAAAAATCATCCCTCACCTCTAGACCAAGTTTAGTAGGCTTTCTAATCCTAGCGACACTATTCCTGAGTTGAACGATCAATCCCTCGGTACTTATCACTATACTATACTACAACGATCAGGTACACTGCCTGGCGGGGATTGCAAGCTTCTCAAGATCCCTTGAGAGGTAAAACCTGTTGCGAGGGCGCAATCCCGCGTATCAAGTTTTTGGCGCCGCAGCCCGGGGAATAGTTCTTTTCTAGGTTAGAATTTATTTTTATTAGGTCTACTTGCTAGATTCCTTTCTAGTAAGATTTTTATTTTTATTTTTAGGTTTTCTTTAGTCTATCTCATTTCATTGTTTCTTTTGTTCGTAAGCTATCTCGATGGATAACAATAGCATTGATCGTTTTATTCATGTTATTCGTGTTTTTCGTCGTAGGATTTTCCAAATACCCGCCCCAATCCCTCTAGTGGAAAATGAGAACCCACCTAACCTCTCGCCTAACCATCACTTTGACAATAATTCGGAGATGGAGGAGTCTGACCATGATAATGACCATAGGGCTAGCCCTTTTTACTATTCGGACTCCAATGAGGACCTAGATGATGGTGATGTAATTAATGAGGATAGGATGGAAGATGAGATGAACCCTCTTAGGTATGTCGACCCTAAAACAAGGATTGAGAATGACAGCTCGTTTAATATGCAATTTCCTTGTAAGATCGGATTTACGAGCTTTGATGCCTATCTTAACTCATCTCTACCAATGAACATAATCTCGCGTAGTGAATACAATAAAATTATGGTAGACGAGTTAGAATACAAAGGAGATAATATTGTTGCTAGGGCAATGACATTGCATGTGTTTGTAGGAAGCTTTGTTTATCTGGTTGAGTTTATGGTTATGAAGAATCTAGGAGAATTTATCAATAGTAAATTAACCCAAGCTGTGTTTGGAAAACCCTTCAAAAGGTTAACAAACCTAGATGAAAAACTTATGGAAGGGTTAATTACATTCTCGGATGGGGATGAAGATTTTGTTTACAAAATGCCCTGTGCCCACCCTAGGTTCAAGGATTTTTCTATGGAGAAATGTAATAGGTATCCACCCCTTGATATGCTAAGCGAGAATGATAAAAGGAAAGGGCTTAAATATCCTCATGAAAAGAACAAAAGGTATTATCGCAGATGTTTAGAGCTAAGTGATGACTATAAAAAAGATGAAGCAACTATTAGATGGCTCACACTTGGATATGTGAGCATAAGCGACACACGATAGCCCATGACCTTAAGTCTAGCTACAAGACTCGTAAATAAAGAAAAGCGCTTCTTGGGAGGCAACCCAGGTTTTGTGTGTTTTTATTTGTTTGATTTTTGTTTGATTGATTTTATTTGTTTTAGGTGCCCATATTGAGGTTACACAAGTAAGAATGAGGTAGATATAAGGATTGGTTGATTATAAGATTTATGAAAAGTGAAAGAACAATAGTTTCATTAAGATATCAAAATAACCAACAATATTCAAGGTTACATAAGCTTAGTATATATAGGGGAGGAGTAGGGCAACACTTCCTTCCTCCCTCATTCTTCTAGAACGTGGGCTACAACGCCCATTGGACATTAATACATAAGCCTAGTAACTTAAACATAATGAAATAAATAACTAAGCAACCTATTACAAAAGGTAATGACCGAGACTTGACTAAATACAAAAGTATGTTCCCAACAATCTCCCCCTAAGGGTCGGTCATCATGGTTGCTGGACGTCTTCATCTCTGTCTTTGACTTGTGACATGTATAACTTTTGACGTCTTCAAAAAATGTTGTAAGATGAATGTACTTTGCTCTTAGTCTTTGTTCTTTGGTGATAATGTAGTGATTGTGTTATGAAGTTTTCTGTCGTTCGTCACTTCTGTGTCTGTGGTGGTTGTCCGCCATTCCAACATGCTCATACATCTTTAGACTTTGTCTTTCAAGTGCACGAAGTTCCTTTTCATTCATATTGATCTTAGTCTTTAAACTTTGCAGATTCTTCTTATTGGTGTAGAATCTGTCTTTGAACTTTGTGGTGCTTAGATCTTTGGGGGAGCATTCTTTGACTTTAAGATGTATGCATGAGCATGTTGGAATCTACCATCATGGAGGTGATATGTACCTACAGGTAAACAGTTAGCAATAATCAACCGGTACTTACAGATAAGGAATTAGAGCTCGTCAACAGCATAGTGTGAAGATTCCTTCTAATCATTATCAAGGCCGTTCCCATGTCAGATACCCCCGAAGGAGCTTACGAGACCTACTAAGTAGCTCAATGACTGGTTGAGTCGCTGGGGATCACTCCACGACTGTAGACCGCTAAAGAACCACCGCGAACACTAAGCGTAACCCGTGAAGGGTTACCGAAGTGACCTGCTGTCAGAGCTGTTTGATGTTGACCCTGACAGGAATTTCCGTTCAATCATTGAGAAATACATTTTGTAATTCTCTCATAAACGTTCTCGGCAGATTGCTAAGATCTGCGAAGGACTCGATAATATACAGCTGGTGTCCATTGATGTAGAACACCAGTTGTAGAAATACTAAGTGTTCCTAAGAGATCTTCGATGTATCTCATGGCTCTAGACTCGATAAGTGCACACTTAGGTTTCCTATGCGGAGATTAGGGAGGGGTCTCCTGCTTCAATATCAACCATCTCTAAGAGACAAGTCGATAAATTACACCGGTTCCCCGTGAGAATGAAACAAGCTCTTTTAAGAGAACTTGAGTGGTTAAGAAGGTTTAGTACATTGTGTCACTGGGTCCATGATGACTTTATCTTCAATACCGGTGTTGCCTTAGCAACAACCAGTAGCATACGAGTTGAACCCGGTGTCTGCCCTAAGGTTGAACATATGGAGGGTTATTTCTTTTTACCCTTTTCTTTTTTAATTCTTCAACTCCTTCTTTCCCCTTTCATTCTTTTTTCCTTTTTTCGTATCATACCTAAGGACTTCTATTTCTAACTATTGGTGATGTCCTTGGGTAGATCCCTCCGGCTCTGGCAGATCATAGGACGGTTATTTCCTATCTTAATCACCTTATAACTCCATGATTAACCGACAGTAGCCATGAAACCTTTGATTGAAAATCTCTCAAAGTGTTTGTGATCTTCAAATATTTTGGTTAACACTTTGAGAGTTTTGTGTTCACTTTTGAAGGGCTCCCCTTCACATGTGCTCATAAGTAATTAATAAATTTGCACATGCGGGAGGAGCAAACATTTTTTGAATTGATCCACTTTCAGTGAACAAGACTGATTCGAGACACGCTTACATCACTAGTTAGACTAGCTTGAAGTTATTACCCGGCCTGGTCGAGTTCACAGAAAGTTTCTTGAAACGGTACATTTCTACTTAGACAAATCCTTTTCGAGACACGCTTACGTGGTTAGTTAGAGAGTTCCATTGTCAGCTTTTAGGTGACAACTAGCTCTAATAACTAACTTGATGTCATTACCCGTCGAGGATAAGTGTTTTCGAGATTACTAACTTTCATGTTTCGTCAATTGCTGAGTCAATTCTGAGTCTAGCTCGCACAAGATACAACTTTTAGCTTTTTGACCACTTATATTTTAATCACTTTTTCATTTTCTCCCCCTCAAAAATAGCATATGAAATGATGTTTTTGATAATCTTTTTAGATTAAAATATGCCTTTTTGAGTCTTATGGGAAGATTCACCAAGAACTTTTCACTGTTTTAGAACAAATTAGTTTTGTTTGACAAGTGCTCCCCCTTAACAAGTGATTAGGTCTTATTGAGGTGAAATACTTGTCCTTTTGAGCAGAATTATGAAAATCATAAAACATTTGATTAATTCTACTCAAAAGTAAGAAGCCTTCGCTCCTTATATTTAGGATTGAGGCACTGATGCGTACCTCAGGGTCCTTTCTTTACAAGTTCGAGTTGTACACTGTCATGTGTGCACAAACCAAAATGAATATAAGTATTGACAAATCAAACCAAGATCTTACAAACTTCTACCATTCGGGTCTCTGAAACGTCAACACTGGAAATCTTGGTCTGCCTCCCACATAGCTTTCAAATCTCCTTATCTGATCCCTACGCTTTAACCGGTTCTCAATCCTTGTGATGAATCTACGAGCTTGTCTGGCCTCATCGGTATACCTTTTGGATTTGTACAGTGCAACGTCATCTAGTCGGCCTTTGATTCCATCTATGACAAACTTAAGTGTTTCGTCACGGAACTTGTGGATTTCATCATAAGCCATGAAGCAGTTGCGTCGGTTGATACTGCGATAGGTGAAACCAAATGCTGGATGCTTGATCAAGGTGTATTGAGATTTGTGTTGAAGGTTGGGGACATTGTAAAGGTTAGGTTTTGTGAGATTCAGCTTCTTCTGGTAACTTTCCACTCCCAGTTGAAGATATTCTACTCGCTCTTTGATGACGATGTGTCGCATGAAAATGAGTAGAGCTGTGATGAAGGCAAGCTGCATATCCTTAGGTAGGTTGCATAGCTTTCCTTGGACTTTGAGCAGATACATATCTTCGATGTCATTAAGGAGTAGTCGTGGAAAGTCTAACTCGGAAATCACGTACTCTTGTTCATCGAGTCTTTTGAGCACGATCTTGTCTAGAAAGAAGTACCCAAAGTGAGTGACTGTAGAGATAAACTGAATGGAGACAATCTTCAACTCACTCATCACATTTCCCATACTTTGATTAAGTCTGCTGCTTCTATAATACTGTGCCCGGTTTTCTCGCCAATGGTGAATCCCGTAGAGTGCGTTCCGGTCATAGGCAACAACTTTGTCCACGAATAAGTCTGAAGCTTCTTCTTCGATGGCGTTGTTGAGGTATCTAGCTGCAGGGATTAAGAAGGTGAGTGATGTGGCGTACTTCATTTCAATCTTGCTACCGTGTTGTAGAAATTCCAAGTCATTGTTGATGAAGAATTTGTAAGGAATTCTCTCTTGCTTAGGCTTTCCAACCAGGGGTAGAGGTTTGGTCCAGTCGGTGTAGTAAGGCCCTTTGTTCTTTGAGTAGTAATCAATGTTGGACTCGGGGTTTAGCTAGTCAATGTCGTTTGACATTGCTCGGGCAATGTTTTCCAGGTGATATTCGAGTTTAACAGAGTTAGCAGAGCCGTCTTTCAAAAGGTTAAATGCAGCATTCTTTACCCTTCTCAGCTCTTTCTTGCTCATTTCCTTAAAATCATAGTCCCGTTGCAGAAGTTGTGCATACTCCATGGTTCGGCCATCTTGTGGCGATTGATTTTCTGCAAGAGGCGGTTGAGCTTTAACCACTTCATCAAACCAAGAGTACTCAGCCGTTTTGTCTTCATCCAGCCAGTTGAGTATATTTTTGGGTTTCTTAGGTTTGTTGCTTTTCGAAGAGGTGTCCGGTTTGTGCTAATGATGTTTTCGTTTCCTTTCTTTCCTTTTTGTTGATGATGGTTCTGGTATTTCATCGGGCTGAGGGAAATCATCTCCGCCGGTGTACTCAAAGTGATCTTGGGCTTTTGGACCTGATCCTGATGCCTTAGGTTGTTGAGTTGACGTTGTGGTTGTTGGAGGTATGACATATTGTTTGTTTTGAGATGAGGGTCCTTCGGCTTGCTTTTGTTTCTTAGCCTGCGAGTTAGGATCTTTGTCTTCATCATCTCTTTGACGTTTCAATTTATCGGCCTCAGTCTTGCATGATTCTTTGGACATATTGGCTTGTAAAGCTTCCCAGACTTTAATATCTTCAGGTGTCATAGAGGTTTTACTTGCCAACATGTTGAAGAGCTGAGCCTCTAATTCATTCATTGTCATTTCTTGTTGTGGTAGAGGTGTTTTGTCAGCTCGGAGAGTGAAAGAAGTAGTTCTGATCACTTTCTTGACATCTTGTTCAGTAATCTTTGCAAGTTCATCCTTCATCGGCTTCAGCAATTCTTTCAATTCTGTAAATAAGTGTTGTTCCATGTACTGATTTGCTTGAGCAGCCAATGTAGCTTCCATATCTTCTTGTACATCTTTAGCTAAGATGGTTTCCACTTTTTCTTGCATTTCCTGAACAGTTGTCATTTGCTTTGTCAATTCAGCAACTTGACTTCCTAGTGATTCAACTTGATTTTCTAACTTGCTTTTCTTCTTTTCACAAACTCTCTTTACTGCCCTTTTAATCAACTTTGATGCCGCTGAGGCTTCAGTTCTTGATGGTTTCTTGATTGATTCGTCATGTGTTGGTTGTGATGCTGGAGGTGATGAATGTGAAGATTCAATGTGGGTGGAGGTGTCCTTATCATCTCCTTTTGGTGATTCGGATTTATCCTTGGGCTCTTCTTTCTTTTCTATAACTTTAGCTGCTTCAGCCCTTAATCTCTGCTCTTCTGCCAATTTATCAGCTTCTGCCTTTAGCCTTAATTCTTCTGCTATTTTAGCTTCTTCTTCTTTTCTTTTCTTGGTTTCTTCTTGAAGCCTTAATTCTTCGGCAAGTTTAGCTGCCTCTTCAGCTTTCCTGCTTTCTTCCATTCTTATTGCTTCTTCCAGTTTGGCTTGTTCTATTTCCTCAAGCCTCGCCTCTTCAGCTTCTTGTTTTATTTTGAGCTCTTCCTCTTGTGCCTTTTCTCTTGTTTCCATCTCTTCCAAAGTCATTAGGTGTGGAAAATCAGTATCCATATGGTCCTCCTCATCATCGTCTCCCCTTTCTGAAGCATTTTGCATTTCTACGTCTTCAGGTGATACTGTGGGTGATTCATAGACGATCATTTCAGCAGTGGTACCTGTTTCCTGAGTTTGATCAACTGGAGTGGACTCAGGAATACTGCTAGATCCTCCTACCTCATAAATACTGCTTGATCTGCTAGCCTCGTTTGTTTTAGTAAATGGAGGAGGTGGAGGTTGATCAGCTTGGAAGGAGTCGATTTTGCTGTGGAGGAGACCTAACTTGAGAGCTCTTTCATTTTCTTCTTCCACAGACAGACCAAGGTTTGTGTGAGCCTCTTCTTGTCTTTCTTGTTCTGCAGTCATAGGTTCCTTCAACTTTTCACCCCTTAACCGCTCTTTTTCCAACTTAGCATCTTCTTCAGTTAAAGGTCTTTGGATGAATTTTGTTTATTTTTCTACTTCTTCTACAAATTCATCGATGCTTCTGTCCCAATCTTCTATGGTCATGTCCAGATCTTCAAGATCGTCATCCTGTTTGTTATAAGCTTCCCTATAAACTGGACCAGTATCGGATTCGGTTTCTGATTCAGATGGTTTTGGAGAAGATGGTGGTGTGGGTTCAGGAATAGGTTTCTTGACTGGTATTCTGATCTTAAGAGTTCTCTTGTGAGGCTTTTTAGCAGATTTGGTAGAGCTTTTGGAGCTGCCAGACTTGCAACCTTTCTTTCCCTTTTTCTGCATAAACGAAGGTAGAGGGACTTCGTCTAAGAACCCTGCTTTCTCTTCCTTGAGAGCTTGAACGTAATACTTGTAGTTCTTGCATTTCTTTACTTTATCATTCAAAAGACATTCGGGAAGTATCATTCCTTGGTTACGTGTACTGGTATCAAGTCTCTTAATCTGCTTGAGAGTAGACTCATTTCTGAATATGTTCTTGTCAACATCATCATCCAGTCTTTGAGGAATGTCGTCATACTCACGAAGGAAGCTTTCAATGAGTAGCTTGGTGAAACGAACAAATGGAATCTTTGCAGACTTGTGTTGTGTGTGCCACACAATATCTTCCCAGATAATACTAGCAAAGTCCACCAGTTTGACATTTGCCATAGCCCAGAAGAGTTTGAAATGTTGGAGTTTGGGGTGTTCGTGACCAGTATCTCTGCCAGATAAGGACTTAGCAATTAGGATGTACAAAGTTCTCCATGGTTGTGGAAGAAATCTTGTATTGACCTTTGAGTGTCTAGTCACCACCTCTTCTGACTCATCGTATCCAATATCCCGTAACCATGCAATTAACTCTTCTTCATTAGGAACTGGGTGGTATTGTTCGTTTGGACCTTCGCAGGATTTTCCAGGAAGTAAGGCATAAGTTTTTCCAGAAATTTTACGGAAACTTAACATAAGATTTTTTCAGGAACATTCTGACGGCGTCAGGAGTCACAATCTGACGGCGTCAGGTACTAAAATTCTGAAAAATTTTGCGAGTTTTGTTTATACCGGAGTCTTAAAGTTTTTGTTGATTCTTTAGTTTTATAAACTCCAGGAAATCTGCAAACATTCATTCCACAAGCATTATATCTTAAATTGTTTTCTAGGATTTTTGGTAATATATATAGATTTCCGCCGATTGTACGCGAGGTCTGCCTTGATTGTTTTCTCAGGTTTAACAGGTTATATATAACAAGAAGATGATTTATATTTCTGGAGCAAAGCTTTCAACGTTTATTTTCTTGGAGGAAGATCTAACCTTGTTTACACACTATCCACACCGAACGAATCAGGGGAGTATTTTTTTTCATTCTTTTACCTGTTTTACTTTTAAAACCTTTAATTGAACATTGGGGACAATGTTTATCCTAAGTGTAAGGGGAGGGTAAATGATGATACCTTATAGGATACAATTGCACTTGAGTTTGTTTGTTTGATAGTAGGTGTGTAATAAAACTAAGAGAAATACTTGTTAGTGTAATTTTAGCGCCAAATTATTTTTTTTACAACATTTAGGAGTGAAACTTTAGCCTTAACAAGCGTCTCATGGATAGGATTTGTATGACTAGCACAAAACCGTACCACTTAAAAAAATTTTCCACCCAAATATGTGAGGTTCGCCTTTAGATTTGATAGGAAAAGCATTCATTATTAGTGCTTATGAGTGTACCAGTAGCATTTAGATTCTAGAACTTGCGTTAGTGATACATCCCGAGACCGCCAGTGAGACTACATTCGTGTAGTAGGATTTACTACATGATAAGAGGCAACAGGATCACCCTTGTATTAAACCCGTATCATAATTACTTTACCATTTAAGTCATATTACTTGACTAGCGAAGTCAATTAATTTTCCAACACCTTAGCATTGTACTCATTTTTAGTACACGAAACCCCTAGTACACCCCTCCGAGCCTATCTTTTCATTTCTAACTTTAAGCATTTTACTTAAATGAAGAATTTGTTTACAATCCACCCAAATGTGCAACCAAATCGCCTTAGCCTTCCTTATATGCACTCATCTTTAGTGCATTATTGTTATTGGTTTAAACCCTTAGTTAATTATCTAATTGATTACATGGTTGCTAAGTCGAGTCATATCTTGTACATATTGTTTTGGGACAATTGGGACTCATGGGTAAAGTACTAGTGTTATGGAGTAACGAGGAAAGAACATCAAATTATTACCCCCATATGTGCGTTAATCTTAAAAAGTACTCCAAGTGTTTTGATTATCTTAATTCGAGTCATTAGAGTAGTTTATTGTAAAGTATGTAAAAGTTCAAGTGTAAGGGGAATGCAAATTCCCTATGATAAAGTGTATGCAAAAAAAAAAAAAAAAAAAAAAAAAAAAAAAAAAAATCAAGAAAAAGAAAAAAAAATAGAAAAAGAAAGAGAAAAAAAAACATACGGACTACCATCTCGCTTCATTCTATGTTTGTTTTAAGTTTTTGTTATTTTTGATTTATTAGCTTAAGTCGAGTCGAGTCTTGGCTTAGCAACGCCATATTGTACATGTAATTAACAAAGATGATTAACTCGCCACCAGTAAATATTGCCTTTATCCAACAAAACCGTGTTTTCTATATCCGTACACCTAACGTTATAACCCTTTAAAAGACCTCTTTTATAGTTTATCCTACGTACTTACGCCAAGTGGTGGAGGTTTGATCCTTTCCCAAGCCTATGGTAATCTATTTGCTATGACAGGTAGTGAGAGATGTTTCCCATTTCCATATTGTGATATATACTTTATTACACCTGAGAGATGTGAGTATGTAAACACTATTTGTGAGGTGTTAGTGTATGACATCCGTGCTTGTTTTTGGTTTTTAGTGGAATGATTATTTGTTGTAATTACTTTTATATTAGTGTTAAATGACCCTTAACTTGTATTTTGATTAGAATAAAAGAGGATTTGCTTGAGGACAAGCAAATCTCAAGTGTAAGGGTATTTGATAAGGCGAAAAGTGTACCGCTTTTAAGGGGTCATTTAAGCCCGAATTCGTGATTATTTGACCAATTACTCCCCTTAATCGTTCCTTTTGTCATTTTAGGTACTTTTGAAGAGAAATCTGGAAAAGGAAGCATTTTGGACGTTTTTGGAGCATAAAAGTGAAGAAAACGGAAAAGTCTCAAAATCCTTGCTGGAAACAGTACCTGACGACGTCAAGGCTTCATACATGACGGCGTCAAGAGTGATAAAATAGGTGGAAGTGGATATTATAACGTGACGGCCCAGAACATTTTCAATGTAATTGGCCTGACGGCATCACCAAGGCCGTCAGGATTGATTTACACATGACGACCCAGAGTATATTTCTACATAATTGCGTCAAGACTGGATCTAGGCAATACGACCCTTAACTTGGCGGTGAGTTGACGGCGTCAGAAGCTAATACATGACGTCGTCAAGATGTTTCATCTATATATATTTTCCAATTTTTTCATTGTAAAGTGTGGAACAAAGTCTGGAACATTAGAAGCATAAACCCTAGGTCGAATTTTCTTCATATTGCAGGGGTTTCAAACCCTTCTTTCTTCCATGTTTGAATAAAGATAAGTCTTCCAATAATCATTCAATATGTCTATGTGTTGTTTGATTCTATCTTATGCTTGTCTTTCTTTTAACATGCTAGGCTAGGTTTCTATTGTGTTTGCTTAGATGTAGTGAAACCTAGATGTTGATTATTGGTTGATTGTTTATTTATAATTGTTGTGGATGATTATATTCGATGTTAGGCTTAAGAAAACTGGCAGACTTCCATTGGTAACTTTCTTGAACGTCTTAAGAAACATGATCGGAGGTGTACTATGATTTTTGGTTGTATTTAATGCATAAGTGAATTCTAATGATCCCATGTTAGGAGCTTTTAGTCAACTCGACATAGGAGTGAAGAAGGATCTTATAGAGTTAGGGAATATTGTACACGGCCCTACGACTAGTATTAAGGAATATAACCCTTCATCCATGCAATTGTAACAAGCTAATCAACCGGTAAGAGATATCTATGGAGTAATGAAGTCTAAGTAAACACATCTTTCTCATTATTGTTTCCACCACATTAGTTTAATTTTATTTATTTTTATTTTTATTTTGATTGCATCTTAGTTAATTGGGTTAGTTGACTAGCAACTAATTCCGCCCACTTATTCAAACCCGAGATTTTATTTGCTTTCATAAAATATAAAAAATACAAAAAGAATCATCCCTCACCTCTAGACCTAGTTTAATAGGCTTTCTAATCCTAGCGACATTATTCCTGAGTTGAACGATCAATCCCCCAATACTTGTCATTATACTATACTACAACGATCAGGTACACTGCCTGGCAGGGATTGCAAGCTTCTCAAGATCCCTTGAGAGGTAAAACCTGTTGTGAGGGCGCAATCCCGCGTATCACTTCACGCAAGATTCTTAGAGAGTAACAAAGCTTAAACGAGAAACTCGCAGCCCTTAGCCGATTCCTTTCACAAGCATAAGACAAACAGTTTACATTCTCAAAAGTATTATCCGAATGCAACGAGAAAAAGGTGTACGAGTGGATAGAGGAAGCTGACATAGCAATCCAGGACCTCAAGGTGTTCATAGCCGAGCTACCTACCCTGATGGCTCCGATACCAGGGGAAACCATCATCATATACTTAGCAGCATCCCATTGGGCAATTGGGTCAGTACTTCTAGTAGAAAGGAACAAGGTCCAGAAACCAATCTACTTCTTCAGCAAGATCCTACAAGACGCGCAAGTCAATTATCCTCCATTGGAAAAACTTGCACTTGCCCTCCTATTATCATCTAGGTGATTGATGAGTGTCTAAATACTCATCATTTCTGTCACATTTAAGCTACAAAACATCTGAAAACATACAGATATGCTTTATAATACATGAAATATCATGAAATTGTGTTTTTAAGTGTTACAAGTGCAAAAGGGATGAAAACTGATGAAAAATAACAAAGTTTACATAATTTACAGTTTCAGTCCCTGAACTTTGAATAATTGGCAAAACTAGTCCCTGGTAAATCAAAACTTGTAAAAATATCATAAAAGGTCCTTGGGATTCATAAGTTGTTAGGAAAAGTCTTTTTAAGTTAAAAATCACAAATTTACAACTATGGTCCCTCAACTTTGGAAAAGTGTCAAAATTAGTCCCTAAGGTTTAAAAATAAGAAAATATTCAAAAATAAACCTTATACTATTCTAAAATGACATAACTGGTCCTTTGTGTTAACTGTTTAATATTTACAGGTTAAACCCTTCAAGTATCAGAAAATTACAAGAATGGTCCCTGGAGTTTGAGGTATTGACAGAAAAAGTCCCTGGGCATTTAAAATGGGAAATTATCATCTTAGGTCCTTGGGGTTTTCAAGTATGACAGTATTGGTCCTTATTACTACTTTGGAAATTTTACACAACAGGTCCCTACACTTTGCTCAAATTACAAAAATGGTCCTTGTGTAAAAATAAACCAAACCGGATCCTTTTTATTATCAAATCCAATCCAAACCAAATAAACCAAGCCCACCCTATCTTATTTCTGGCCCAGTCCACCACTCAGCCCAACTTCCCTTAAATAATATAACCAGGTTTGACCCTGGTCAAACACCACCACCCCGCCATTACTGTTCACCATCTCCCCCAAACCACCCAGTCACCAAACCAGGGTGGTTTTGTGCCCTCTCCTCATCCACCTCACCACTACAGCTCACCCTATACCTCTTACACCTACCCCACCTCCATTAAATGCCATTCCCACACTTTTTCCCTCCAAACTATCACTACTTCCCCTGTTTTCAACAATACCACTCCATTTTACCTCAAACTTATCCTAAACTTGCTCCCTAAGCCTCTGCTACAATCCAAAGTTCTTTAATTGAATTATATCAGGCTGCAAGTTACCCCAATGACTTTGGCGCCAAAACAGGTTTAAACGGCCAAGATGAAATTGACCAATCCAATGGTCAATTTGAAGTGGGAAAGTGTGAAGAACGTGGGGAGAAGCTTTTGAGTCATTATAAAGAAAGAGGGGAAGCAGAAGTGAAGAGATATCATAGAATACATTTTTGTGATCACTTTTATTTGCTTATCTTTCTTAACTTGTCATTTACAGCTTTCAGTATTGTAATAAGACTTTGACACAGTTCAAATTACATGCTATTTACAGTCAGTAGTTTCCTAAACCTTTAAATACTTGTCATTTTAATTATTGCAATTTACTTAATTGTCATTTAATTTATCTTGTCTGTTATAGCTAATAGAGGACCTTCAATAAGCACTTAGGCTTTTGACACAAGCCATAAGGCTTTTTAGAAACCTTGAAGTAGTTATAATCCATAAATACAAAATCACAAAAAGAAACAAAGAAAATAGAAAAAAATATCAAAAATCAGTTTCAATAATGATTCAAGCAAGGAGCAGGTTAAATACTGGATGGACTTGGTAATAGGGACTCATGGGAGTCATATAAGTGAGTATTTGGTTCTTGGTTAAATCTCAGTTTGCATTTTGGAAGCACTTTTGTAAGCATTTTTCTTGAATTTGATAAATTACTGTTTACTATAGTATTTATTGTAATCTTTGTAGTTTCCTGTTTGTTTTAAGTTGTTAGATGTTAGTATAATATAAACTCAGTAGCTTGTTTATTGTTTTTGTAAGTTATTAAGTTTTCATAAATTAAGTCTTGTAGCATAATTTTGATTTCTGAGTTATATTGTTGTTATTGTTGTGTATTTGTGTTTGAATAGGTTTATATAATCATAGTATATGATTATGTGTCAGTAGGTAAGGATAATTTAGGTTTGAATCTCATTTAGCTTTACAAGATCTCTTTTGCAAATCTGATAAGGGGTGTTTGGTTTAAGCTTATCTGTGGTGCTCTTGTTGCTTTTCATTGTAACTCTTGGTCTCATCAAGTTACTGAAGTTGATACAAGCTCAGGGAAACTATTTCATTAGTCACAAAAACATCAAAAGTCAAAATCACAAAGAAATCACCATCACAGTTAACTGTGAAGTGATTTAAGCTCATAATCCTTCATATCATTGCATAAGTGATAGTTTTAACTTGTTTTGGTCTTAGTTTAACATAATACATCCTTTTCAGTCACTAAATTAAGATTAAAGTTCATAAAAGTCAACTGTGCAAGTTTAGCTAAAAAAGTCAAAAGTTGAGATTTCAGATTTTTATAAAACTTGTGGGATTTTTCTAAATTTTTGTATTAGGTTTTAGGTTCTGAAAATTGTTGTGGTATTAGACTACCACCTCAACTCTTGATTCCCACAATTTTAACATTTTTGTGATCTTTTACCTGAGCTACACAAGCCCCCAAAGCAGCTTGCAGGGCAAGCTGCTTCCCCTGTGCACAGACCACCACCACCATAACCACCACTTTGGTGGTTCATTGTGACTGACTCAGTGGGCCCCACAGTCCATATTTTGGCCCTTTGAACCCCCCTCCTATCAGGGTTCAATAATTGAACCTTTGTTTGACCCTTAGACCACTGGACCCCACCTAGATTTGCACCCTAACCTTGTCCCATTTCTGACCCAGAACACAATAAGCAAACAGCTTATTGTGGTTTTGTGGCTTATCCAGTGGGCTTATTTGATCAAACCTTGCTCAAACAAGTTCTACTAACTTAGGTGGACCAGTTTTTACCAATTTGGACCCCTCATTAGCTTATTTGAGCTTATTTGCTTAAAGGTCAAACTTTGGTCAACTGTTTTGGTAATAAGCACTCTTAGTGCTTATTTTTGGTTTCCATTTTATTTGTTTTCATAAAAGTTTCTTATTTTTAGTACTTAAGTAGTTTTGTATAATAAAAACAAGAAAAAAAAAACCAAATTTAATTATAGTGATAGCTTCTATTTAATAGAAACTATCTATTTAATTTTCTTTTTAGCTTATTTATAAGCACTTCTGCTATTTTATATTTTTATTAATTATCTTTTATATTATAGTAGTTTTGTAAATTTTTCCAGATTTTTATTTTGTCATCTAGTGGTTTTTAGATTTAATTTTAGTGATATTAATAATTAATTAATATTAAGTAATTAAATAGCTTAATTAGATTTTATTAAGTAAAATATAGTTTTTATAATTTTTATAGCTTTTATATAAGTTATAACATTTTTAGGAATTTTTCTAGAATTTTTACTGTTCATATTATAGTACTTTTAATTTAATTAGTTTAATTAAGTTTAATTAGTTAATAAATAATTAAATAGTTAATAATTAATTATAATTAGATAAATAGTATAATAAATATATTTTTAGTTTTAAAATAAGTTTTATAAGATTTTAGATTTTTCTAAGTTTTAATTTTATTTTTCTAGACTTATTTTGTATTTTCTTATTATTTAAGTTATTAAATAGTTAATAATAGTTATTAATTAATAATAATTAATTAAAAAGTTTAAAAAATATTTTTCTTTTTCTAATAATTTTCTTAAGTCTTTAGGTTTGTAAAAGTTTAATTTTTATCTTTATAGCCTTTTTATTTATTTAATTTCACTTTTTATTTGGTACGTTTACGTTTATTTAAACTAAACGTACGTTTTTAATTTCTTTTACGTTTTACGTTTTCTTATTTCAAGGTTTTGTTTACATAGCCTATTTGGGCTATTTTGTTTTATCCTTAGGGTAATCACAATCACATACCCTTTCCTATTCAATAATTCCCGATCACAGATCCGTTCTAACTCAGGATATCGCACTTCCAAGGGACATAACGACCCGGGGACACTAAACTCCTTGGATTAACTTGTATTTGCCTCTTTCTAGCTTGACTTTTATAGTCAGCCATTCACAAGTGGTTGACTCTAGAATATATATCTAGTTTGGAGCAAATCAGTGATTCAAGAGGTATTTACAGGCTCGCCTAACACACATTATAACAGACAAGCCCCCTGAAACAGGTTCTAGCGAACCACGACTATACATGTAGAATGTCAAAATGGGCGATCGAATTAAGCGAACATGAAATCACCTATGGATCCAGGCATGCAATTAAGGGACAAATCATGGCAGACTTAGTCGAGGTCGATACACCACCTCTTGAAATACCAAGCAATAAATCAAAAGCACAGCCAACACCCGCGAGCCACGAAGACGAAACCTGGACCTTATACACTAACGTGCGTCGTGTAAGCAGGGTTCAGGGGCAGGGTTGGTGCTTATAAGTCCATTAAGAGACGATTTCATGTATGCCCTGAAGTATAATTTTCAAGCCTCGAACAACGAGTCAGAATATAAAGCCTTGTTAGCAAGCTTGCGCATAGCCAAAAAAATGAAAGTCAAATGAATAAAAGTATTTACGGACTCATTACTGGTAGCCTCCTAAGTCATGGGCGAATACACAATGAAGGATGAAGCAATGCAATCATACCTTGCACTAGTCAACCAGATTTTGCCATACTTAACCTTTTTCAGCATCACTTAAGTCCCTATAGGACAGAATCAAAGAGTAGACAACCTGACCAAACACGCAGCACTCACTTACGAGCACTTGGCAAAAGAGGTCTTAGTCGAAGTCATAAACGAGAAGTCCATCCTATAGCCTGCGGAAATCTCCCAGGTCAAGACATATTGTTTAGTCAATTATGACCAAATTATCCCTCACAAGTAGCTGAAACATTAAATTAGCCTAAGTTGAGGATAGTTGACCATTTCAGAGATCCAACTCTTTCTCTGATAGACTCAACATGTAAACCAAAGAGCAAAGTTTACATGTGACTGAATGATCACCACTGCTGAACATCTTCAGGTATCGAAAAGACTCATAGGTAAAACACCTTTGAATGAACCTCAGAGAAGTCAGAGTGAAAGACCACTGAATGGAAGAACAAAGGTCTAAAGGGACTCACTGATTGTTCACATATATGAGAGTATACACTGTGGAAAACTAGAAGGGGGGTTGAATAGTTTTACTTCTTTTTATTTTATTATGAAAACTTAGTTTAGTTTTAAAACCTTGTTTACTTTAAAAACATTGATTCGATCTTATGTGAACTTAAATCTTGAACAATATGAACAACTATATCTAAGTATTAACAATAATAATAATGTATGCTAAGTATATGAAATCAACGCATGCATAATATAAACAATTATAGCTATATGCGAGAGATAAGTAAGTAAATGTTTATTTTGTAATCCTTAATTATATTTTGTATGAAAACTATACTTGATCGAAATGATCAATTATATGTATGTTACCTTTTTAGTTTGATTGTAAAAACTTGGTTTTATGAATGAAACTTTTGTTTGATCTTTAAGTGAAATCAACACTAGCACTATATGAGCAACAATATATATACGTCTACGTCTACAAAAGTAATAACGATATAAGCAAGCTAATAAGTAAGATATGGAAAGATCTAACCGCGAGACAAGAGATTTATAGTGGTTCGGCTACAAGGACACCTTCTTTTCCCTACTCCACTCCCCGAGCACCAAACTCGAGAGTTTTCTTCACTATGTCAACAAGCTCCCTTATGGGGGAGAAAACCTTACACACCAATTATCACACCACAACTTCGTCACACCTTTTTCACAACTTCTACACAACTACTTCACAACTTCTTCACAACTACTTCACAACTACTTCACAACTTCTTCACACCTAAGCACTACCTAATCACACTACTTCTTCTTCACACCTATACTACTTGCACACCACAATCAATTCACAACTTCTCGACCTGCACACCTTACTAGCCAAACTCCTTATGCTTACTTCTATCTAACCAATATTCACAACTAATACACAAATGGATGAATACTATACAAGTGATGATGCATAAGCAACTTGGATGTGGAGGTCACAGCAAGTTGTAATACTTCTTGTCTTGAAGGATTGAAGTATTCTTCTCTTGCACTTGAATGGTTGAAGCTTGAATCACTTGGAAACAAAAGCTTATGATTATATGATCAAGGGGTTTAAGAGAATGGTATAGAAGATTTATATCAGAGAGTTTATAGTGCAAAAGGTGAGGAAAAATGTCAGATTTGAGCCAGTATTTATAGGGGGAAAAATATTGTTTGGGAGCGTGGCCAGTCCCCTTAATTAGGGGTCGGTCCCCTTAATTATTAAGGGGGCCGCCCTCCTAAAACGGCCAGAAAAATTGTCTTTTTCTGGGAAAAGTTTATCTAGTGAAATTTTAACTGTTTTTGGTTAAAAATTTGAATTCATATATTTATTTTGAATTAAACATTTTCCTTTAATTACCAAAAGTGTTTTTCAAAAATATATAAGATGTTTATATCATTTTATAAACTTTGTAATGTTTAAATAAAAATCCCTTTGATCATAAAATGTATTAGACATTTGTTTATTCATACCTTAAGTGATTTTGTTGAATGAGATGATATTTGTTTTTAATTACTTGTTTACGTAATAATTTTTCGTTTAATGTTTTTACATTTTGTGATCGTCAAAACGTAGGGATATCAAAAAATATTAATAACGTTTTTATGCATTATTTATATCAACAATCTCCCCCTTTTTGATGATTACAAAATATAAACTCATTAACATAAAAATTAAGATATATACAAGTATTTAGTGAGTTTATATCATTTCTCCCCCTTTTTGTTAGCATTAAAAAGGTTATCCCGACGAATGTAGTGCTCCCCCTTGACGTGTACTCCCCCTCGTTTTGAGGTCATAAAAAATCGAGATATGGAGTGCTTGCAAAAATATTTAGAGCACAAACAATATATATATATATATATATATATATATATATATATATATATATATATATATATATATATATATATATATATATATATATATATATGTGTGTGTGTGTGTGTGTGTGTGTGTGTGTGTGTGTGTGTGTGTGTGTGTGTGTGTGTGTATATATATATATATATATATATATATATACTAGATTTCGAAGCCCGCCCGATGGGCGGGCATGACTTGTAATTGTTTGTTGTATAATATTAGATGGTTGTTAATTAGTTGTAATTATTGATTAGGTGTGATTAAATATTAATTATTTTTTAATATGGATGTATTGTTTCTCTTAATGTTTTTGTTATATGTCATTTTGGTGTTATATATATTATGTATTGTTTCTTTTTAATGTTTTTTGGTAAAATTAGCAGTGAGTCAGCTCACAACACGTTGAAATGTACGGGATGAAATTGTAAACCATGTGATGATAGTTTTGTTATTATTATGAACATAAACATGTTTATATAATCGAGCAAAGCTTTGCAAAGAATAGCCTCAGTTTAAGAAAAACTACTATGCTAAACTCTCTACATGTACATACCTTAAGCTTCAAAAGAATTATTTCTAATGCCTCGTGTTCAATTTTCTAAAAATATGGATTAACAACAGGTTGCCATTCTGTTACTAATACGCAAAGTGAGATATTTTCATATGTTGAATGCATTAACAATGAAAACAAATGAATGTTAACTATTATAGAACAATTAAATATACAAAGTTCTTTGTAACAAAGAATCGGAACTATTCCCATTCCCATTACCATTCCCATTCCTTATTTTTTTGTTGCCACTGCTTACTATATATATACCAATTAGATAAGCATAACTAATGAGACATTTGAACATGGATCAACAACAGTATTCCAATGCTGAGGTGGTGTTGGAGTTGGATAGTCACTGATAAAAGAAAGCGTTGTTGTGTCCCTTGGTACACTACTTGTCATGGAAGGAGGCAGTTATCTCTTATCCAAAATAGAAAAGCTGGAGCTACTGATACATATATACAACTTGGACCAAGCTTTTTGGGAAATCAATTCAGATGTTTCATCATACGACAAATCAAAGTGGTAATTAAGATCACCTAACCAGAAAGAAATTCTCCTCAGACATACGAAACCGGTTTGTTAAATGACTTGTAGCATACAAACGAAAACATAATTTTGACACAGCTAGATATTGTCATACTTATTCATGGTTCTTTATGCTTCTTTCTTGACCACCTCTTCGTGAGGCCCGCTTTGTAGCTACTATATCAAAATAAGCATCATCCCCGTAAAAATCCATATATTCAGCTCCCCCGCCTACTCTATAACTCTATCCTAGATGTGAAGAGGATTAAACCTGTTCTGGTAACATATGTTATTCATGAGAAAAGATATAGATTTACAGGCATAAAATCAAGACAGCTCCATTAATTAATACTGCTTTTATAGTCAACGTCAAATCCACATTGTTAATTTTAATTTGCACATAAAAAGTAACAGTAAAAACAACTTAATGATTATATATACTTACATAGATGACATCGCCCTCTTCGAAAACGCCATGCATATTGAGCTCATCCACTGGAGTTCATCGCCTCTGTCAATTCCAGGAATACAATTAAAAATGCAATACATACCAATCTAGACAAGTTTGGAGATAACACATAAATGAAGTTGATAGTTACTCCTTATAATATGATTTTGTAGATTATACTCCCTGGTGATAATATACATACCTGAATGCCATTAGGAAAAGTCATTGAAGAAAGCATTAGTGTCATATCTTGGCTGAAATTAATCTCCAATCTCCACCGCTTTGGAGCAGCCTTCACAAATATCAGTTCGGAAACTTCTATCATTCTATAATAGATCTTTGTTAATGATTAGCCACTAATAAAATGTCACATATAATAACGATATCCCTTAAAATCAACAACAAATTTCATGTCAATGTAGTCTTGACTCTTGAGCATAGTAAAATGTTTCACTTGTGTCATATATAATGCATTGTATGACAACCAATGTATAACATATGTGATAGTTGCTATTTTATGACATAAAAAACGATGAAAACAAACACCTATACTGACTAAATCGAATTATTGATGAAGCTGACAAACTAAGACTTAAACATTGAATTATGTAATGGATGATTATCATTCATGTTAATATCAGTTACCTTTTTTTTTTTTAACTATCTTTTAAAAATACTATTTGGGTGTCTTTAGACCTGTTTGACACATTTTATTTTAAAGCTAATTATAGCTGACTTTTCTCATTTGACCCCATCAGCCAAAACCGAAGCTGCTATTATCGTTGTAGTCCCAAACATCCCTTTTTCACCCCCCAACAGTGTCAACCATTAATAAATGGAAGCAAAACAAATAAGTATGAAATTACCTCAACTATTGATATGCTACTTAGGTGTAATGGACCACCGCAACACAATTTCATAAGGGATGCATAAGAAATAAGATAGCTCGCGTCATCATATTTGGTTCTAAATATTGTCATTTTGAAATTGGACAAAAAGTGTTTTGGCTCAATGACGCCTGAGTCAAAAAGTACCCATTTTTACCCATTACCCATGTCTTTTGATTTGGTGCCAGCGAATACTACTTACTCATCCTGTGAGTAAGGGAAGCTGAAACCAACTGCCTACCTGAATCAATATAGCGTAAGGAATCGATTGGAATTAGTTTTATCAACAACAAAATTTTTTACATCACCTGCAACAAAGTGAATAAATGAGTATCTATTAGTTCCTTAAACCGTTTTTTATATATGTAACTCATGCACTAAATATTACTACGTATTACAAATATTATAACATCACACAATAGATGATGGTTGGGTTTAGGAAGTTGAATGCACTAATAATAGAATAATATTTAGTGCATGAATGAGACCAACTAAATTTGTAGATTTGTACAGGAATGAGACCAATTTAAATCTTAGGCAAGCACTAAATACTACCCATACATGCACAATCCTCTTCGACGTAATGGGATGGAAGCTACTCATATATAGTTGGTCTCATTCCTGTACAAATCTACAAATTTGACCAACATATCATGTCATTTAAATTCGTAATGAAGAAAGAGAACGTAAATTGCAACGATAAAACCAAGCAGGCATATTAGTTTTATATTCTAAAAATGATTGACCTCATGCGGATACCAAATAACAAAGCACCATACATCTATAGATAAGCAGCTTATACTTATGGTATAGCTTAGCACGATGCGTTAAGGAAACCTATGATGATAAGGAGTAAGCTAATTTATTTTGTGGACATAATCTAAGCTAATTTCATAGGTTTCTTTAGGCACTCCAGGAGGACTAAGCTAATTTCTTCCCAACACTACATCATACAACACATTCAATTTAAAAAATTACATTTAAATTTGGACTGGTTATGTGATGCAAATGACGAAGCAAAGTATCTACTATAAGTCTATAATAGAATCTTAGATTCAGAGTGCCTACGAACTTCCTGAAGGCTACAATAACCCATAAAGATAGGTAATTGATAGGGGTTTAGTAATCACCCCCAAAAAAAATATACGAATCAGATTAAAAGTTAAAAGTGATCAACATGACACCATCCATTGACAATCTACCCCATTTTTTAGCACTTTGTTGATTTATTGGGGTTGGTTTATAGCCAATAAGTGCTTCTTATTCTGTTATCAATTGTCATGTATTTTCTTATTCGGTTATCAATTGTCTTTATTACACATTTTGTACACGGTCAACAGCAGCGGTGACAATTTCAACCCATTGGTCAAACTGCTAAGATTGAAAAAATAGACTCAAAGGCAACGGGCCAAAGTGGCGCGGAGTAAATTGTTAATTCAATTTTCTTTTCTTATATCAGATTATACAAAGTAATATGATTGCTATAATAGTATAGTCATATTTGAAACCTAATAATTAAAAAATAAAAAAAATCTAAACATAAGTGTTTCGGGTCAACCCAATATTATGGCCATAAAAAAACTACTCATTTTGACCCATTATCCTACTCACCTATTTTGAACTTCTTTTCATGCCTCATAAAAGCGGCCTCTTCACAAATAGCCCTTTGTTTGGTACAGCTCACCCTTGATTTTAGGCAGCGTTCTTTATATGGTTCAAATAACTTACATGTGAGAGGGTAATTAAAAATTACCTTTTGGAAGATCGGACAATCGGAATTAAACCTGGAGCATGCAAATTCTACCACTTTCTCACTTGATTCAGGTTCCTGGCTTAAGAATTGATTGCAAAGGAATGCTAAGATATCGTGACCTATTGATAGTAAATGATCCATCAAGCCCAATACTCATGCTTGTAATAGAACAACTGCATAAGACTTTTGAGAGATTAATGAAGAAGCACAATGGTTTGCAATCAAACCTTACGTAATGTAAAGTAAATAAAAGCTAGAATTGAATGACCCATTGAACCTTCATTAGTATGATACTGGACATTCTTAAATTCCATGCGAGCAGTGCCTAAGTCTTTGTAAACAGGTTGTGTCTGAACAACTGTTTCCATTTGCATGCGCATACACTTGGTAGTCATACTTACGTCAAGCATAGTGTCACCAGAGACTGTGTCCCGTTCTCTTTTATCACTTTGAGGTAGCCGCATAGCTGATGTGCCAACCACTGCATGAGTATTAATTGAAACAATCACAGAACTATACTATCTGTACATACCAGCAAGTATGCATTAACAATTTGTCACCCAATGAGTTAGGTAAAGTATCAACAGAACAGAAAGCCTCACGCTGGCTAAGTCTTACTTGTGGATTTCGACAAACATCTAAACATAGTTGTTCATGGAATTTTTCATTTGCCTTAAAAAGCTGAAAATCATTTGAAATTGCAAATTGGTTAATATTTATAGTCTTCATAGCAATTGATAAAGTGGTGTTTGGAATAAGAATGATCAGATGGTCCTATTTATAGTCAGTGGCTACACATTATTGGATGATAAACACGTACCTGTTCAGGTCTCAACCATTTGACGAAGTAGAACCATTTCAGATAGAAATATGGTAGTCAGTTACATGTGAATCAGCAATAATTACCACATTACAATGAGATCAACTTAATGCATATACAGCCTCGCGACCAGAAAAAGGAAGCAAAAGCAGTAGGCAAAAGACATGGAGTATTGCAATTTGAGAAAATAGAATAACTATAAGCCGTCTTATTCTCAGTTTGCTTTTCTTCAGTTCCATAATAGAGAATTACAGCTAAAAAACATTCATAAGCTTTTTACTCAAAAGTAGTCAAATAGAGATTTGAAAATATAAAGATGACAGTAATAAGAAAGACTTGAAATGAAGAGTCGAAAGCTTGGAACTTTCAAGGGATGGAGGAAGTACTTATAATGATATACTGATGTGTAGGTCATATAGTTGGATATGTTGGAGTAAATAGTCTAGTTATACCTGACGTGTATCAAATAATGCAAATAGGTTCAATCCTTGAGAGAGGGTGATCATCTCACAGACAATAAAGTGCCTGAAGAGCTTAATTAACCTGCTAAATAATAAACTGCAAAGATGTAATTATCAGTGCAATTAAATGATCACTTCCCCTAAAACTCTATTGGTTTTGATAACATACTTAAATACCCTCCAATAAGATAAAATAAAGACTCTTCATAGACTAACTCAACAAAATCAGCACATATTAGTAATGTTGATTAGTAAATGAATCACATTTCAAAGTACCAATTGAAAAAAGATAAAGATACTATATTGAGTTTGTAACTTCTATCGTATTTTTTATTTGAATGAGTTGTAGGCATATAAATTAAGGATAGTACAGATGGTATCAATGTATCATGCTATATTTTATTTCGTAATTAGAACTCCATAGGACAAAATGGGTCAGGTCCAAACTCGTAACTCATATATAGGTTCATACTTTCTTAAATAAATAAAAATGTTAAAACCAAGAAAAAAACAGATAATGAAGCTTATAAATATTAACCTTGAGCCCGACTTTTGCAGCGAGCTTAAGGTCGGCAGCATCTTGTACCTGTATAAACAACTTATCCATATGCTTCTAGAAACAACAGAATGCAACATAAACCTGAAATCAGTTGAATGTAATGATGGGTTTACTCAAACTTTCATATTGAAATTTTACACAATCACATCATGATAATCTAAATCGGGATATTTTTCAGAAAAATATCTAAAAGCTTCTCCAGATTCAAACCTCGCATTTAAAATAGCGACCAAACCTTCATCTGGAAATAGCTACGGATTTGAAATAGACAAAATTTAATGAACAATAATTAAATGTCACCAAATTAACATTGCGAACCTGCTTGTCGAGTATTATTGAGAAATCCTTGAGATTTGTGATGGATTGTAGCATTTCCCTAATGAGAATTGTGATGGATGGGTCATACTTTTGGCGTTTTTGAAATGAGATATTTTCTACTCAGAACTTGTAGATTTGATTCACCATCAAATGCAGAATTGTATTAATGGATGCAAAAGAGGAGACACCCAAGGGACTGTATAAGATAGAAGTTCAGCATCATTATGTTTACATGACATGACTAACCTCATTTTATATAGGGCCAATTCTACATACCTAAATATCAACCTTTTTTTTGCATATAACTGCCTTTGTAATCCTAATATCATATAAGGAACAAACAAATGACATTGGAGTACGTTCTAAAAGGCCAAAAGTTGCAAATGAAGGTCCCAGAAAAATAAAAAATAAAACAAAATAAACTTATTTTTTGCAAACACAATTACACCAGCTGCTAACTCAGTGGCACTATTTGAAACATACTTAGTTGTGTTGTGATAGTGGTACTACGTTTGATTACCTTGATATGTCGTGTTTGGCAAGAACACCATTAGGCTATCGCCTCGAATATTACTTCCAATACTTGGTACCATGCCTAATGGTTTAGAGAAAACCACATGCCTTCCTTATCATCAAAGCGACTGTTCCATTTCAATGGGAGATACTAAAGCAAGCAATTATATTGGCGACATTGGTTAAATGTTTGGCATTTGAATAATCCATGTAGTAGTTAAGTTAGAGGACACCATACATATACCTTAGAATATGTATCAATAGATACAAATTCAACAATACTGAAACTACGTAACGCTATAATGACATTGCCCTTTTACCACTCAAAGCTAAAAAGGGCTTAGGGTAAGTTCCCTGCTGCTTCTTGGCTTTATTGACTACATCTAAATACCCCTGCCAAGGCCCAATAAACAAAAGATTAAATCAGAAAATCCTCATTCGATTCGCATATTATGGATTTTATAGTGAAGCCAAACTTAAGAAATAAAAATGACATAAGCAGATTAATCACTATATATCCATACTTGCAAGAAGTTATTACAGCAAGTATGTTCATTTAATATGACAAACATACATAAGAGCTTTCATCAATGATTTAAGAAGAACATTACTTATATTGTAATCCTTATTAAAGTCGGTAACTTGTGCACCTAGAATTAGTATTAGTCCAGATAGTTTTTCAACATTTCCTGGAATAGGATATTTATCCTTTGTGACCTTCCTAAAAACTTATCGACATCTCTAAGGTACAACACTATAGGACTGTTGTTTGCTATGTTGGTAAGAACCTGTAGCAAAGACATTATGTTTGTGTGACATTTATCTTATGGATCAACAAAGAAGTATAAAAATACATGATACCTTGTATAGGGTTTGTACAAAAAGATTTTCATCAAAAGACCAGCTGTTAATTGTGCGCCAAAGTGGAGCTGCAAAAAGGAAATACCATAGCTTATGAAAAGAAAAAACACTTTACCGTACTGATTTTATTTCACAAACTATATAGAAATTTACCTGGATTTATTGGAGCACAATTTGAAGCGAGTTCATTCATATTAGCTGCAGTACATGCATTTCGCTGAAGGGTTAGGGTATTTCAGAAAGGGTGTCTGCAATTATAGAAAAAAAATATTGAATACACCATCGATATCATTAGGTGCATCAAATAACTCGGGTTAGTAGCTTATAGCACCATTTTCTATGGAACATGTCAAGGGTCAGATGTCGCTATGATATAAGATTAGCATTTAAAAAATATTTAAAGTTGTTATGCTATACTGCAGCAGAAAAATCACCATCAAGAGGGACAATCACTATCCTTAGTGAAGATAAGGATCCATTTGATACGACCCTATTTGAAATAACATCAAATAGTACTATTATGCTCAGACTCTATCCTATTGCCAGTGAAATATGTATGACGCAAGTGAGACTGAAAACGAAGCTACAATGATGTCGTACCATGTGATTAAACTGGATCAGGACACATAGAAAAAAGAAATTCAAAACTGTATACATATACCAGATAAACAGCACATTCTAAGCACTCAAGACACATATTCTATGCTCAAGCATTTTTTAATGGCATGCTATGCTCAACCATGCCGTGAAATTGCATGAAAGGAAAACAATATGTACAGATGACAAGTCTGAAACTGAGATGGAGATACAACCTTGGTAAATTTCCAAAGAGCGTCTCTAATACACAAGGCATCTCATCTCGTACCTAATAAGGAACACACAAGCATTTACCAAAAATTCTTCTTAACAAAGTAATCAAATAAAAGTAAAGAGGACATGAAGGTACGTACCAGTCTTCAAATTAACTGTTCCAGTGTTCCCTCCAGTTCTTTTGATATAAACTGCAACACCACATTAGTAGCATCACTACAAAGAAAACGACACCCGCATCAATGAACTTCACAAATAATCAAAAACATGCAACTGTTAGCAGTTTTATAAAATCTGAATAACTCACTTTGAATATCCAGTTTCCTATGGTTCTAGATTAGAGGTTCCTGATCCATCCCGTTCCTTCTCCTCTTTGTCGTTGTTACTATAACGTCTTTTCAGTCTTATCAAACAAAATAAAAGACAAATGAGAGTTCAAGTTTGATAAGAGTTCTACTTGATTAGACTACTTCCAGATAAGAGTTCAAGAGTGATAATGTTTGGTTTACTAACAACCCTACTTTTATCAAGAACCCTAATGTCAAAATCAAGAAACAATCGTTAATTTAATATGAAATAAATAATAACTCAAAGATTAAAAACAAAAATCTTACCTTTGAACGATCACCTTTAACTTTTTAGCAATAATTCTGAAAGCTAGGGTTTTTCAATTCTCTTGTGGAAAAATATACGTATGTTTTTTCTAATAAGCCGACTAAATTTTATCAAACTAAATGGTAGGGAATTACATACCTTAATGGTAGGGAATTACATACCTTTATCAATAATAGGCTGTAAAATAAATTCCAAGGATTGTGTTGGTGCAGTGGTAAAGATGTATGGAAGTCCTACTCACAACCCATGTTCGAATCTTGCACTATGTTTTTTGAGAAAAATAAATCCGAATTTTATGAATAGAAAAGGATTGCTTACATGGCCAGAATGTGATGACATGGCACATAATGAATTATTGGGCAATGAGGTGGCGTTTACGTGGCATTATCTACGTGTAACGCCTCCTGTTATATATAATATAGAGATATATATATATGAATGGAACAAATGTAAGAGAACTAACAAGAATGCATGATAATAAAACACAAGAATAATTTAAATAGATTATGTTGAAAACATAATCATGAATACATAACCATATATATATGCTTTTCTAGCAAATTACACTAGATAATACTAAGTTTCCAACTTGAGGTCTCTTGGACTTGCTTGTAACACAAAAGGTTTGTGGAGATTGATTTTTGTTGGAATGGTGTTTGGAGAGTTTGGTGGTTATTGATGGAACAAATTCTCAATACATGAAAATATATATTGTAATTCATCTCTTAGGCCAAAAATGATGGTTTGGTTATGGATGCAACAAAGACAAGTATCACCATGGGCTTCAAGTAAGCTCCATGGGATGGGATTGAAGTTTGGTGGGTTGATTTGTGAGGAGGAGAAGTGTGCATTAAGGAATGTTATGGGTGATAAGGAAAGGGTGATGTCTAAGGATGCATTTTTAATGGTAAGTTGTGGGTTTGGAGCGGTTGATGAATTGTTGGTGTCTTGAGTGAGTGATGGATTTGAGTTTTTCCGAGTGAGGATGTATTCAATCCAAGTGGGGTGTTCTTCCAAGAGAATGATTTGTTTTTGGAGGTAGATGCAACAAGGACAATAGTATGTATGATGCTCAACTTGCTTTGAGTGGAGTGAGTATGGTGATAAAGGTAGTTGGTCCAAGTTGCGTTGAGCAAGATGCATGACATGAAGAGCACTTAGCTCATGAGCTTCTTTGAGCTTTTCAACGAACTTTCTATGTTCGAAAGAAGGTGATGATGGAGGTGTTGTTAGGAAGTGGTGGTGATACTCTTGGTGGTGGAAACATTTGTGAGTTTAGGTAGTCATTGATGGATGAGGATGAAGGTATTGAAGAAGAGGATGTTCCATGAGTAGAGAGTGTTTTGGATGTTGGATTGGTAGGTTGAACAAAATGTGAGGTGTTAGGAATGAGATTGGGATTGTTGTTTTGAGATTGAACATGCTCTTCGTATGGCTTATGTGGGTAAGATGAAGATGTATTTTTTAGAACAAGGATGGATGTTTGGTTATTATGATGAGGTTTGTGAAAGGGTTCATTTGAGTGAACATGAGGTTTGTGTATCATGAAATATGGTTTGACCTTCATGGGTTAAGTTGTAGTGGTGATGACACACTTTGTAGAGTGTAGGGAATGGGTATATGGTTGAATCTTTTTGTGAGGATGACTAGGTGGAGTTATTGGTGAAGATGGGAAATGAGTATCAAGTGATGTGATTGGTTAGAGGGAAAGAGCGATGATCATGGAAGGGATTTCTTGGTAGGAGGGTGTTATAGATGGTGCATTAGGTGCACTAGGAGATGAAATTTGAGGTTTAGGTGATTAAAGGTTACTAGGTTTGAGTGTGTAAAGGTTTTGAGGTTTGAGTGTAAGGTAGAAGGATATGAGGTTTGAGTGTGTAAAGATTATGAGGTTCGAGTGTAATGTAGAAGGATATGGTGAGTAAAGGTTGTTGATATGTAATGTTGACGACATAGGAGAATTTTGGTGTTGGATGTTTGACAGCATCATTTGGTTTGATGGGCTTTTAATGGAAGTTAGGATTTCTTATCAAAACGGGGTTTCTTGGTGGTTTTGGTTTGATGGGAGAGGACATGAAGAGATGAATGGAGATTATGAGGAACGAGAGGGTTTAGAGTGTAGGATAGGTGGGATTAAGGATGGATAAACTTTGATAGAAGGTTTAGAATAAAATAGGTTTGTGAATTTTGGGAAGTGTAGGATGAAATGGGTTAAAAAGTAGAAAAAGGAAACAACACCTTCGACCATCAGATGGCCGGTCCCCTTAATTGGAGGCCGGTCCCCTTAATAATTAAGGGGGCCGCCTTATGATTTAAGGGGGCAGTCCATCTGGTGAATCCCATAATGCCAGAAAAGTGTTTTTGGTAGTGAATTACAGAAAGGTTGTGTTTTGGGTTTCAAACAAGTCCAACTCTTTGAGGCAATTAAGCATATACTAATTATGTAGGAAATTATGTAGCCAAAGCATGTTAACCAAATAGATTAAGTAAACAAGCAATTTCATCTAGCATGCAAACATACTCATCAAGCAAGTAAAATATAAGTGCTAGGAAACAATAAGCCACATCAAGTATTTCATAACTACATAAATAAGAGGAAAAATCCTAATGTGTATCAATGTGCAAAAGTGGGTAGTTATGATAGCATGGATTTCTAGACTTGTTACAAACAAAGTCTTAATAGACAAACCATGGTCCTCTTGATTTGATTTAGTTCACTTACAAGTGTCATTTATATAAAAATAGATGACAAATATGAGATCACCATGCATGATTTAAAGAGATGTTTTTAGCATTATTCAACAATGTTTGAAAGTAGGTTTTCACGTAGATGTGAAAGTTATTTGAATAAAATAGATTGGGTTTTACTTCAAAATGTGTTAATGAAAGGTAAGGAAAATTTTCCCAATCTTTAGTTTTGATCAAAACAAAATTATGGATATTGATAGTGAAAACATGTTATTGAAAAGTGGGAGTCATTTGAAAAACTATTTTCCAAAATGTGAGGTTTTTGCATATTTTTAGAGATATTAGATTTTTGACAACAGATATCATTAATAATATATTTTAAAAGATACTTATTAAAGATCTCATGCTTAAGAGGATTGGTTAATCCTATTATTATCTCATGCTATCGTTTCTACGTATCCTAAGATCCTAAAGGAAGTGATGACGAAAATTTATATGTTAGATGCGAAAGTGTAGAATGGGGTATAACCTAACATCTATAGTTCCTTTGTTTTTGCACGCTTATCTAACTTAATGCCATAGTCTACGAGAGCTTGTTTCATCCATAGTTTTCTTACGCGAGGGATCTAATCCTACTTCTATATTAACGATTGATCAACTTAACTCATTTCACTTCATCACCATGAGTTTGCTAATAGTGGATATAGAAGATTTCCATTTTCTATTTTGTTCGACAATGAACAATTTCATATTATTCCTAGGAAAGTCAACTAATGATGTTTCTAGGTTATAAGTGTATAAGCTATTATGTACGTATATATGTATAAATGATACAAATAATATATATGTATAGCTGAGCATTAATCTAACTAATCATTTATCTAAGCATGCAAATTATAGCGATAAACTTAAAAGAATCGTGTACCTTTTAGTCTTCAATGGATTATCTTCAAGCACTTCAAGTTACCATGTTGACTTATAGAAGTCATTTGTAGATGAGATTCCAACATCTTCCAAGAGTGACAACTTAGCCACTTGGTCCCCATTGTCTCATTGGTCCAAAGTTGTTTGGTCCAAACATATTTAACATTTGGCTAGGATGCATGTATGGTGGTAATATTTCCCAAGGATTGTAACTTGGTTGATAATTTCACATTTGATTTCTAGTGTTATTCTAATTTTGTCTATTTTGATTTCTTCTAGGTTGAGGTCTTTTAGATCTTGGATGATGATTGTTAGGTTTTCTTGGTGGTGGAGTTTTACATCTTAATTTGGGTTTAGATGATCCTACTTCGGTTTTTTAAGGATGGTTTATAAAAGGTTTTTACTTCTTCATTGTTGCCAAGAGGTATTTTTCTATCATTAATAAGTATATATTTAGGATTTGAGTCTAAAGGTTTTAGTTTATTAAGTTCACTTTCAAATTTAACATTTTTAGTTTCACTTGTTGAAGCTTCGGTTGAGTTAAATTCTAAACCGGTTTTATCTCCGGATGCTCTTTGAATACTTATTATTTTCCTAAGTGAGTGACTACTATTTTCAAATTTATCAAGTTTATAAATTTCTTCCTTAAGTTTTTCATTTTCATTTTTGAGATCATGACATGATTTACATTCCTCAAAAAATTTCTTACCCTTTTCTAAGTGGTGTATTTTAGCTTTCAATTCAAGTATTTCATTTTCTAGTTGAGTATTTATGCATTTTGGTGTTTTATTTTTAACCATTACTTTTTAACCTAATTTGCATACTCTATTATATTCATTATCTAGGTCTTTTTCATCTAATGATAAATTTTCATCACTAAAGAATTCGGGTTCGGAATGTACCTCTTTTGACGTCTTAGCCATAAGACACTTTTCCTCCTTTGTGGTTTCTTTCTTGTCCTCATCGCTATCACTCCAAGCACCTCCAATGAACGCCTTTTGATTTTGATCTCTTGACATCATTGGGCACTTTCCGATGAGATGATTTGGATCACCACATTTAAAACACTTCCTTTCATTCTTCCCATTTTTGTCATCTTTACTTCTTTGAGATACTTTCATTTCATCATGCGGTTGTCTAACGAATCTTCCTCGTCTTTTGAAAAATTTCTTGAAATCTCTTACCGCCATAGCATATTCTTCATCATCACTTTCAGAGGTTGAGCTTTCGTCGTCACTAGATTCCCTCCTAGCTTTCAAAGCAATGGATTTGCTTTGTTCTCTTTTTCCTTGGACTATTTCGGAGTCCTTATTTATTATAACCTCGTATACTTTCAAGTTCCCAATTAATTCGTCAAGTTGTAGAGTTGACAAATTCTTTGATTCTTCAATAGCCGTAACTTTAGCTCGCCATTTTGGATGAAGAGCCATAAGATATTTCCTAACAAAGTTCCTACTAGAAAAATTCTCATCAAGTGCTTTTAGACTTGTGGTGATAGTGTTAAACCTAGCAAAAGCATTGTCAATTGATTCCTCTTCCAGAATCGTAAATTGCTCATATTGTTGCACAACTAGATCTATTTTGTTATCCTTGACTTGACTATTACCTTGGTGAGTTATTAGTAAAGAATTCCAAATTTCTTTTGCGATTTCACACATAAAGATCCTTTCGTATTCTTTACGTGGTAACGCATTATAAATAACCATTTTTGCTTCATTATTTTTAGAAAATTTTCTTTTTTAAAGCATCATTTTGTTTTTCAAACGGTACTATTTCATCTTTATTTGTTTCGGGATTATTTTGAGTAGGTAAAAAATCACCATTAATAATAGCATGCCAAAGATCTAGATCCTTTGATTTCACATAAGTTTCGAATCGATTTTTCCAATATAAATATCCATCACTTTCAAATAGTGGTGGTCTTTGCATACATTGCCCTTCTAAATATTTTTCAGATTCTATAGATCGTTACAAGTTTTAAATTACAATTTATTTTAAAAATCTTGTTTGACGTGGCTCTGGTACTAGGGATGGCAAAAGCACCCGAAACCGTCGAAGAAAACCGAAACCCGAACCGGTTGGGTCGGGTTCGGGGGCGGTTTGGATGCGGGTTTGGGTATTGATATAATTTTTTAGCCGGGTACGGGTTCGGGTACGGGTTCTGGTAATACCCGACCGATTACCCGTACCCGTACCCGTATCCGTTTACCCGAATCTATATCCGCTTTATTGATATTATATTTAACTAGAATATATATACATTACATATAATTTCTTCCATTATATTTTTTATATACATATCTCTATTACATAATATATTTTATTTTGTACATGAATTATTCAAAAGCATTAAATCGTTTGATACGATATTCATTTTCTTTAACTTTAACAAAAAATGAATATATTAAAGTGTTTCCTTTGTTTTTTCGGTGGATTTTAGTGTGTGACTTAATTTTAATATCGTAATTTTGTCCATATATTATTCAATTGGGGATAACCGAAACCCGTGGGGAAACCCGAAAAACCAATGGATAATATTAATCGGGTACCCGACGGTTAATGGGTCGGATACGGGTATAGATATTATAAACGGGTATGGGTACACTAAAACCCGCCCCAAACCCAACCCGTTGCCATCCCTATCTGGTACCAATTGTAGAAAACTAGAAGGGGGGTTGAATAGTTTACGTCTTTTTATTTTATTATGAAAACTTAGTCTAGTTTTAAAACCTTGTTTACTTTTAAAACTTTGATTCGATCTTATGTGAATTCAAATCTTGAACAATATGAACAACTATATCTAAGTATTAACAATAAGAATAATGTATGCTAAGTATATGAAATCAACGTATGCATAATATAAACAATTATATCTATATGCGAGAGATAAGTAAGTAAATGTTTATTTTGTAATCCTTAATTATATTTTGTATGAAAACTATACTTGATCGAAATGATCAGTTATATGTATGTTACCTTTTTAGTTTGATTGTAAAAACTTTGTTTTGTGAATGAAACATTTGTTTGATCTTTAAGTGAAATCAACACTAGCACTATATGAGCAACAATATATATACGTCTACATTTACAAAAGTAATAACGATATAAGCAAGATAATAAGTAAGATATGGAAAGATCTAACCACGAGACAAGAGATTTATAGTGGTTCGGCTACAAGGACACCTTCCTTGCCCTACTCCACTCCCCGAGCACCAAAATCGAGAGTTTTCTTCACTATGTCAACAAGCTCCCTTATGGGAAGAAAACCTTACACACCAATTATCACACCACAACTTCGTCACACCTTTTTCACAACTTCTACACAACTACTTCACAACTTCTTCACAACTACTTCACAACTTCTTTACACCTAAGCATTGCCTAATCACACTACTTCTTCTTCACACCTATACTACTTGCACACCACAATCAATTCACAACTTTTCTACCTACACACCTTACTAGCCTAACTCCTTATGCTTACTTCTATCTAACCAATATTCACAACTAATACACAAATGGATGAATACTATACAAGTGATGATGCACAAATAACTTGGATGTGGAGGTCACAACAAGTTGTATTACTTCTTGTCTTGAAGGATTGAAGGATTCTTCTCTTGCACTTGAAAGGTTGAAGCTTGAATCACTTGGAAACAAAAGCTTATGATTATATGATGAAAGGGTTTAAGAGAATGGTATAGAAGATTTATATCAGAGAGTTTATAGTGCAAAAGGTGAGAAAAAATGCTAGATTTGAGCCAGTTGTTATAGGGGAAAAAATACTGTTTGGGAGCGTGGCCGGTCCCTTTAATTAGGGGTCGGTCCCCTTAATTATTAAGGGGGCCACCCATATAATTAAGGGGGCCGCCCTTCTAAAACGGCCAAACAAAATTGTCTTTTTCTGGGGAAAGTTTATCTAGTGAAATTTTAACTGTTTTTAGTTAAAATTTTGAATTCATATATTTATTTTGAATTAAACATTTTCCTTTAATTACCAAAAGTGTTTTTCAAAAATATATAAGATGTTTATATCATTTTTTAAACTTTGTAATGTTTAAATAAAAATCCCTTTGATCATAAAATGTATTAGACATTTGTTTATTCATACCTTAAGTGATTTTGTTGAATGAAATGATATTTGTTACTAAATACTTTGTTTACGTAATAATTTTTCATTTAATGTTTTTACATTTTGTGATCGTTAAAACGTAGGGATATCGAAAAATATTAATAATGTTTTTATGCATTATTTATATCAACATACACCTCAGATATGTTGTGTAACTTCTCAGCCACAACAGTCTTACCTTGCAAATACAAATTATAGAACTAAATGAAAACTTTGTACCCTGATAACAGAGTCGGCTAAAACAAAGGTCAGAGAAGTAACAAAAAAAACTGAGACCTTAAGGACTAACAAATGCACTTAGGTCTCTGATAATGACTTATCATCTTAAGCCATTCAGATGAACCAGTTGCACTTATCAGATACACTCAGAGTATTTCTTCAACATACTTGTAAAGTGTATCCTTGGAGCTGACTGAAGTACTCAACCACGCTTAGGCGGGAGTAATTTGAGGTAAAGCATAAGTGAAAAACCCTTGGGAAGATAAGTATTGATCGAGCGAAGGGAAAGCAACTTGCATATACGAGAGATGTTAAAGCAACCCTAGCAACACAAGTGCACGTGTACTTTACATCCAGTTTGCTTCTAGTTTAGTTATTACTAATCTTGTAACTACTAACAGTGTATCTCCCTTTGTCTATAAAAGGGAGGTTAGTATAGATTCCACCTCTAGAACACACTTCCTCTTATAAGTGGTATCTTCCTCTTCATAAGTTGAAGAGAAGCATTTGTCATTGCTAGGGATAGTATTCCGCAACTATCTCTCGTAATCACATTCACCCTCAAACTCTTGTGTGAGACTGATACTGTAATGATGTACAAATAGGTATTATTAGTTTTTCATGGTCAATATGTGCAACCATGTACATATCAATAATAAACATCCTATGATCCCAATAAGTTCAGGTTATATGATTTAATTATTATCACGTTGGCCAGGCGTCATAATACTTGCATCATATAAAACATGCCTTTATTGATATCATATTCCACCTCAAGTCGTGACTAAAAAAATTTCTCAGTATCAGGTCAATGCAACTTCACACTCCGGTGTAAATCTTGGTAATTCGTTTAGGGATTACATCAAGAAAACATAGATTGCAAAATGACTCTCGAGGTGAGATTCATCCTTCGGTGCACAAGAAGAGATGCTAGGAAAACTTCACAACCACGAAAATAACGTACGAGTTTCCAGGGTAATAATGATAACAACGGGTTCATCAATTGAAAAACATGGTAAAAGGAATTCAGGATGTTCTAATCATTCAAGGTATATAGTGATGTTAACGTGCCAAGGTGGTGAGAAGGAGGTGATCCACCTCCTTGCTTGCTTGCTAGGGAGGTGCTAGGGTGTGTTCTAGGGATGAATAAGGTGCTAGGGTGCTAGGTTGAGGTGTTTTGGTTAAGGTTTTACTAGTTTAGATCAAGTTTAGACCTAGTTTTACTTAGTGAGATATTAGGGTTTTACATAGGGTTTAGTGACTAGATTAGGGTCCTATGAGTGCCTAGTGACTAATCCTAGGTCATAATAAGCTTATACTAAGTGGTGGTAGCTTATGGTGAAGTTTTGAGAAGGTTTAACCTAGTTTTGGGACTTATAAGACCTAGTTATGGTTTTGTGCTTAAGGGACTGGTACCTAAGCTCTAAGAGGTTGTAATATGGTCTAAGGGTGCTAAGATATCCTATTGTTCCTAAGGTAACTCATACTTAAGCCTTGAACACTTTCAAACTAGTTTAGATTAGCAATTAGGGTTTTGTAAACACATAGACCTAATTAGGGCTTAGTTAGGGTTTATTAGGGTTTTGTGATGAGTTTCGTGTGTTTACTGGTAGATTACTTATTTTGGTGTTGTTATGATCGTATGCTTGACATACCAGGGTTTTATAGGATGTGATTGTAGAGATCTTTGGCTTGTGTGGATACGTGGGCAGGTCTAGAGAGTCATGCAAGTAATGAATGCACATAAAAAGCAAAAAATTACCTGTGAAATACCTAATATAGGTATTTGTAGTGGGAATGATAGTGATGAAATTTTATGGGTGGTTACAGGTGATCCCTGATAGACGCTCATCCCGGGACCAAGGCCCTATCCAAGCTACATAATTTGAACGATGTCCCAGCATTCGTATGTGTCAAATACTTCCAGGGACCCATCGCGTCCAAGTCACGTTGCTTGCAGGTCCTAGTAGTGACTATTGCCTACCTGTGGACAAGCAAACACAAATAAGTCAACAGTCCATAAAAAGGAATTAAGTAATACAAAGGCACAGGCCAGTGATACAGATGTGGCGCCAAACAAAGGCACCCACCCCCACGAGTCAAGAACGGGACCTTGTTGATGGACACCCCCATCAAAGAGCCCTTGGTAGTAACTAGGGGTGCAAACGAGCCGAGTCGAGCCGAGTACTGTCAAGCTCGAGCTCGACTCGATTAGTAAAACTCGAGCTCGAAACTCGACTCGAGCTCGTTCGAGCTTTGGATTTCAAGCTCGAGCTCGGCTCGTCATCTCAAACTCGAGCTCGAAACTCGACTCGAGCTCGATTTTTGCCACATTTAAATCTCGAACTCAAGGAAAAATAAGCTCGACTCGACTCGATATTATGACAATTACGTAAATGCATGTATATAAAAGGGTAAAAGTATAATATCATTGAAGCTCGATAAGGGCTCGCGAGCCTCAGGAGCTGAGTATATTCGAGCATGAACTCGACTCGAAATTATACTCGAGTAGCTCGAGCTCGAGCTCTACTCGTTTATATCGAGTCGATTTCGAGTAGTTTACGAGTCGATCTCGAATAGCTCGTGAGCTATCTTGGCTCGTTTACACCCCTAGTAGTAACTCAAAGAGGGGAGCGACAACACCTACCCCAACCCACATGAGAATCATTGATGTTACACCGATCAGAGTCATGCAGACATCACTAGCTACGTAAAGCCTAACGATGCCCCAGGAATGTACGGTGTAACATCTAAGCCTCCTTAATGGGCAAGGACACATCACCCTCTGATGTGTTGTTGTGTGTAGGTAATTTTTGTATTCAAGTTTTAATATTTATATTTTGCCGAATTTACCTATAACAAACACTAACGAGCAATTACTCGATCGATGGTAGGTTAGTTGGTAAGTAGGGTGTCGATTACTAAGACTGGAACGTTAACACTTAAAATCTATCAGTATTTTAATTATCTAAGTTAGTCTAATTAAACCTAATTCTAATGCAACAAAGGGTTTTCAGCCTGAGCAACTGGCACGAGATTTAGATTTAATAAAACTATAAATGCAATGAGATAGATAACACACACAAGCAACAACACTGATAAAAAGAAGAGGTTAGGCCGATAGTAAGGAAAACGTATTAACCAAGTTAGTCATATAAGATATTTGATTTGTCGAAGAGCTTTAACGATGATACTCACTTCCTGGCATTTCTTACCTAAATTTAGGCATCCCTAAGCTCTAGATTTGCAAATTAAGTTTCTCGACAAATCTAATCTTGTCATGATTAGTCGAAATCCGCATAAAGTATAACTTAATGATTATCAGTTTATCATTTATCCCTCTAGGGCTTACATTAACATATTCACATAAACGATAAATATGAATGAAGTAATAAAAGTAATCAATGCGCAAGAATGAGTAAACTATCCAATTAGAACAAATCAAAACATCAAATAATCAATAACTTGGTTAATACCTACAGGTATTAGCCCATAATCTCAGTAGTAATACAAGATAACATGTTCAGAAAGATTCAACTATAAATCGGAAGATAGGAATACACTAAGTGAACGATTAAAGTGTATTAAAACAAATTAAGTGAATTCTCCTACGGAATTATGGCACTAGCAGGAACTACTTGGTCTTCTTTTGTCTCTGGTTTCATACTTACTGGTTAATAGCTCTTTGAAAACCGGACTTAGGGGCTGTTTGATAAAAAAAAATGATTTGGTGCTGAATGAATCAAAGTTGCTGAGTGATTCCCAGATGCTGAGTGAACATGATTCTAAATGAAAATGATTGTTTGATATTTGTTCTGAATTAGCAATATGAGTTGCCTAAAATTACCAATTTAACCTTCTGTCTGATTTTGTATTGAATAAAATATACCGTTTAATAAAAAAATTATTCACTCGAATAAAAATATAATATAAAGAAAGTAATGTTGGAATAAACAAAAAAATATATAAATATTCTTATTGAAAGATCATAAAACAATATAAATTACGAACTAATCTTAAGTCGAAGCATTTAAAAATAACTCGTTAGCAATCTGATTACGGAGATTAGCCATATATTCATTGCCTTGGGAACCCTACTGTATGTCGTCCATGCCTTGTCCCCCACTTCCTTCACCTTGTTCTTCAGTAGTAAACATGGTGTTCACATCGCTCTCAAAAAATAATTGATCATGAATGTTGCATGTCCTTATGAATTTGTAGACCGCAAAATAGGCAATCACTACATTTCTTTGTACTGGAAAAGGATACGGAGCCATTTGTTTTAGTATTGGGAACCTTGCTTTTAAGACATCATAAGCACGCTCGATAATATTTATAATTTGTGCATGAGCATGATTGAACCTTTCTTCTATTGTTAAAGCACGTCGACGTCGGAAATCGGCTAACCAATACCTCGTATTACAATATGGTGCCATAAACCCACGAGTGTTTGTATATGCAGCATCACAAAGATAATATTTGTCTACAATGGTAAGTTGTGAGAATATTAGTTCATTTAAGAAAACATGGATAAAAACAATAAAAGTGTCATGTTATGCGAGGATAATACATACTTGGTGGTGGAAACTGGAAGTTAGAGTTTGTATTAAATGGTACTTCTGTCAAAACTTTTGAATCATGAGCTATGCCCTCCCATTCGGCCCAAACGAATGTGAACATCATATTAAAGTCACATATCCCTAAAACATTTTGGAAACACTCACCTTTTATACACAACCCAAAAATGCATATTAAAGTCAATTATTAAAGAACAAATATCACATATTAAAGTCAATTATTAAAGAACAAATATCACATATTATACACAACCCAAAAATGCAATCGAGATAGACAGATCTCTATAATGTTCATGGATACTACCTACTTTTATCACCACTTTTAAGTCCCTAAGTAATCAATGGATAAACTAAAGACACAACATGAAAAACTAAAAAAATTAATAAGGTTTTACCTTGGAATTTAGTTGATGGCGACTGATAAGGTTGTTTAGAATGAGCCATAATAAGAAAAGAAAAAAAAAGGGTATTTAGGAGAAAATATGAGACGCTGAATCATAGGGCAAGATATGTGAGGTGGCCCATTCAAAACTTGTTTGGCCCACACAGTACCTATTATTTCTCTACCAAACAACATACAATGACCGACTCACTTTTTTTGCACCGAATTATTTAGTTAAGCACCTATCAAACACACCCTTAAGGTTTTCTATTTACTCTTTTCGAATACGGTCGGAAGCGTATCAAGGTAACTTAGCGTGGGGTCCAAGATTATTATATTCCAGAATATTCGTACACCACCTTTCTGATATGGCGTATCATAGAGATCCACATGGCGTATCAGGTCTTCTTTATCTTGGAAATCTGGTGAAGTCTTTGAGATGGATACGGCGTATCATCATGATGTCCTACGGCGTATCTGGACTAAAACAAGCCCAATCTTCTGTTTGACCAAAGTTTCATATACGACGTATCTAATATCTGGATACGGCGTATTCTTCAAAGTCAGGCAATGGTCTTCGTAATTGTCCAAGTCTTGATATACGGTGTATCTGTCTAGAATGATATGGCGTATTCTTGTCTATTTAGTGGACTTTCACGAACTTGATCCATTTGCTACAAAACACTTCCATTATTGCTAACTTTCACCAATTGCTTGTTAATAACTGAAATAGAAACATTTAAGCGATTAAGTATCGAATCTTATATATAATGATATAAAACAAGCAATATACATAGGATAAATGTTCTTAATAATATGACCTTATTTGATATCATCACCCTCGTATACAGTGAAACATCTTAGTCTCTTGTCAGGACGACCAAATCACCCTGATAATACTTACACGACGACATAGAAAGTCCAATGCAAGCCTATCCACGACTTCTATTTAGCAATCTCGTGCAACGATCCTCCTAGGTCGACATACACCCAGAGGATAGAAAAATTACACGAAGAAGGAAGAGGAGTTAACGCTTTCACATCCAACTCCCATACACGGGTAATAGATACGAACATATCTTCGCCGTTAACTTTCATGCTAACAGATACGTGGGAATTGCACCAGGTTTTACTTCTCAAGGGATCTTGAGAAGCTTACAACTCCCACCAGGTAGTGTACCTGATCGTTGTAGTATAGTATAGTAACAAGTACCGGGGGATTGATCGTTCAACTCAGCAATAGTGTCGTTTGGATTGAAATTAATCTAACTAGGTCTAAAGGTGAAGGATGATTCTTTTTGTATTTTTATATTTTATGAAAATCAAGAAAAAATCTCGGGTTTTGGAAGGAGGGGTGGAATTAGTTGTTAATCAACTAACCCAAAAGCTACTAATTAAACTATTGTGCAAGAAAAATAAACTAAGGTTCTACAAGGTAAGTGAAGCATGTCTACCTATGATATGTTACTCCTTGCTAGCTATCCAATTCTACCTATTGAATTGTCACACCTTGTTTTAATTTACGGGTTGTATTCCTTAATACTAGTCGTAGGGCCTTGCACAATATTTCCTAACTCTATAGGATCCCACTTCACTCCTATGTCGAGCCGTTAGAAGCTCCTAACATGGGATCATTAGAATTCTCCTACGCATTAAAGACAACCAAAAATCACAGTACACCTCCGATCATGTTTCTTAAGACGTTCAAGCAAGTTACCAATGGAAGTCTGCCAGTTTTCTTAAGCCTAACATCGAATACAATCAACTAAACAAGAGACAATAGGAATCAAGAATTATAAGCTAAATCAACTAGACCTATCGAAGTGTCACACCCTAATTGATGAAGATAGACACAAACATCAACAAGGAATCAATAAGATCTAATCAATTATATACAAGTTTCACACAATCATAAGTAGACAAAAGGTGAATTAGCCAAGCATAATTAATAAAGAACAAGCAACAATAATGATAATTGAAGACATGAATTAAGATAGAATCATCAAACTTTTACAAGATGTTTATGGAGTGATTGAAACCCTCTAAGTTGCTGGAAAAACACCTACCTAAACCCAGGAATCGACCTTAGGGTTTAGGGCTTACAAAAAGTGAAGTTATGATATATTTATAGGCTATTTTCTGCCTGGCCCGATCATGATGGCATCAGACCAACCTTAATGGCGTCACAACCAACTTTTCTTCACCAAATTGTAAATCTCTTTATCCTCTTCGCGTGGGCTTTTGAATCGCCTAAATCCGAGTTCGTATGCAAAAGTTATTACCAAAACAATATCAACTACTCCGCGCGCAAGTTGTGACAAGTTAACACGTGACGACCTACGTGACGCCTTTAGGAAGTCTTCTAAGCCATCACTCTTAAATTTTACACGTGACGGCCTTGGGTGACGCCGTCATCTCCGATGCACAAAACTCTCTGGACCGTCACGTGTATTGTCCACATCCACCTCTTTTGTTACTGAATGATGGCGTCATTAAGGAACTTGTGACGCCGTCAGGTACTGTTCCCAGCAAGGAAAATTAAGACTTTGCCGTTTTCTTCACTTTTATGCTCCAAAAACGTCCAAAATGTTTCTTTTTCTATATTTCTCTCCAAAAGTACCTAAAATGACAAAAGGAACGATTTAGGGCAATATTTGATCAAATAAATTCAAATCCGGGCTAAAATGACCCCCTAAAAACGGTTCATTTTTCGCCTCATCAAATACCCTTACACTTGCGATTTGCTTGTCCTCAAGCAAATGCACTTTTATTCTAATCAAAATACAAGTTAGGGGTCATTTAACACTAATTTAAAAGTAATTACAACAAATAATTGTTCCACTAAAGACCAAAGACAAGCACGGAGGTCATACACTAGCACCTCACAAATAGTGTTTAGATACTCACATCTCTCGGGTGTAATAAAGTATATATCACAATAAGGAAATGGAAAACATCTCTCACTACCTGTCATAAAAAAATAGATTACCATAGGTTTGGGAAAGGATCAAACCTCCATCACATGGCGTAAGTACCTAGGATAAACTATCAAAGAGGTCTTTTAAAGGGTTATAACGTTAGGTGTAGGGATATGGAATACACGATTTTGTTGGATATAGGCAATATTTACTGGTGGCGAGTTAATCATCTTGGTTAATTACATGTACAATATGGCGATGCTAAGCCAAGACTAGACTCGACTTAAGCTACTAAATCAAAAATAACAAAAAGATAAAATAAACATAGAATGAAACGGGATGGTAGTCCGTATGTTTTTTTTCTCTTTTCTCTTTTTCTATTTTTTTTTCTTGATTTTATTTTATTTTTTATTTTATTTTATTATTATTATTTTTTTTTTTTGCATACACTCTTACCCTACCATCCAAAATAATACATCATAGGGAATTTACATTCCCCTTACACTTGAATTTTTACATACTTTACAATAAACTAATCTAATGACTCGAATCAAGATAATCAAAACACTTGGAGTACTTTTTAAGATTAACATGCATATGGGGGTAATATATGATTTTCTTCCCCATTGCTCCATAACATAAGTACTTTACCCATGAGTCCCAATCGTCCCAAAACAATATGTACAAGATATGACTCGACTTAGCAACCATGTAATCAATTAGATAATTAACTAAGGGTTTAACATGAAACAATAATGCACTAAAGATGAGTGCATACACGGAAGGCTAAGGCAATTTGGGTGTAGATTTAAGTGGGTTGTAACAAATTATTCCTTTAAGTAAGATGCTTAAAGTTAGAAATGAAAAGACAGGCTCGGAGGGGTGTACTAGGGGTTTCGTGTACTAAAAATGAGTACAACGCTAAGGTGTGGGAAAAATTAGTTAACTTTGCTAGCCAAGTAATATGACTTAAATGTTCAAGTAATTATGATACGGGTTTAACACAAGGGTGATCCTAATGCCTTTTATCATGTAGTAAATCCTACTACACGAATGTAGTCTCACTAGCGGTCTCGGGATGCATCACTAACGCTGGTACTAGAATCTAAATGCTACTGGTACACTCATAAGCACCAATAATGAATGCTTTTTCTATAAAATCTAAAGGCGAACCTCACATATTTGGCTGGAAAATTTTTCTGAGTAGTACGGTTTTGTGCTAGTCATACAACTCCTATCCATGAGACGCTTGCTATGGCTAAAGTTTCACTCCTAAATGTTGTAAAGAATTTTAAATTTGGCGCTAAAATTACACTAAAAAGTATTTCTCTTAGTTTTATTACACACCTACCATCAAACAAACAAACTCAAGTGCAAGTGTATCCTATAAGGTATCATCATTTACCCTCCCCTTACACTTAGGATGAACATTTTTCCCAATGTTCAATTAAAGAATGTAAAAGTGAAATCGATAAAAGAATGAAATCAAATACTCCCCTGATTCGTTCGGTGTGGATAGTGTGGTAACAAGGTTAGATCTTCCTCCAAGAAAATGAACATTCAAAGCTTCCCTCCAGAAATATAAATCATCTTCTTGTCTAATATAACCTGTTAAACCTGAGAAAACAATCACAAAAACCCAAAGCATCAATCCGAACAAAGAAAACTCACAACTAGATGTAATTCCAGACTTAGGAATAAAAACAAAATAATTAAAGATACAATGCTTGTGGAATGAATGTTTGCAGATTTCCTGGAGTTCATAAAACTAAAGAATCAACAAAAACTTTAAGACTCCGGTATAAACAAAACTGGCAAAATTTTTCAGAATCTTTGTACCTGACGCCATCAGGTTATAACTCCTGACGCCGTCAGAATGTTCCTGCAAAAATCTCATGTTAAGTTTCCGGAAAATTTCTGGAAAAACTTATGCCTTACTTCCTGGAAAATCCTGCAAAACATCATTATGACTCGATACAAGCATTTGACTCAAACAATTACTAATACACATGTTCATTTAATATTGTTATGGTTCATGCTCAATTTCGTTCTTATAAACAAATTTGGATCTCCCTTACACTTATCTTTTGCAAAATACCTTTATATGCAATTAAGACGAAGTTAAAAACAAAATAAAGCATTTTCACAATTTACTTTGAAATATGAGCCACAAACAACAAAAATAAAACATGCATACGGAAACAAATAAAATCAAACAAACAAACAAACAAATAAAGCTTGGGTTGCCTCCCAATAAGCGCTTGTTTTTATTCGAGTCACGAGCCTGACTCTACCCTTATTTAACGAAAATAAGGGAGGTTTTCCCTACACTTTGAATTAAGTGCGGGTGGAAGTAGTGATACACACCCTTAGGCTGGAAATATGCCACGTGAGGTGAAGGGGGTGACTGAATGGCTTCCTTCATCCTAAAACTACCCGGATAATATTGGTTGATGGGTAGGTCGAAGGTGTGTAAAGATTGAGGTTCCGGTTCATCAACACAACGAAATTCCCTAGAACTAGGAGTAAGGTTATCACTAAAAATATTCTAACCTATATCCTCAAGTGGTGCCTGGTCCAAGGGTTCTACCTCCATCGGAATTCCTAAAGTTTCTTCTACTTCTTCCGGGTAAGTCACGGGCGGTGTGTGTGCCTCAAATGAGGGTTGAGTACTTTGTGGGCTTATGTTATTGACCTCATCATTCCATGTGTCAAGATCACCTATATCATCATCATGTGTTTTGGTAGAATCTATCCTAAGCATTCTCCTAAGTATCTCACGTGCTTCTCTAGGCATCTCAACTTCTATGTCCGAATCATAAGGATCTTCCTCAATAATCTTATGTTCAATTTGCCTAAAGCATTCATCATGTGTTCCTTGAGATTCAAAGTCATCGATCATAAAACCTAGGTCTTTTTGATCAATGTGATCATGCACGGCTAAATCCTCCTCAATTGTTATCTTAGGTAGTGATAAAAGCAAACCTAGTGCTTCATCCAACTTATGGTTTAATTCTATAGCTCTATCCACAATTCCTTGGCAAACTAGGTCGCTTTTCCTATTGGCCTCACTAAAACGAGATCTTAAACATGGAGGTTGTTCATAAAAATCTATCCTAGATGAAGGCTCATATGATTCATAGGTATCAATAAATGAGGTATTTTGAACTCTTTGGTGTTCTAGCCACTCAACCTTATCTTGCAATCTTAGAAGTCTAAGTGTAAAGTCCATTTGAAGCAAATTACAAACAAAATCACAAAGAAAAGATAGACTACGAGAAAGCTACAAAATAAAAAGAAAAAAATCTCACTTGATAGGACTCTAATGAGTAGACCTAATCAAAATAAATTTCAACCTAAACAATAACTATTCCCCGGGCTGCGGCGCCAAAAACTTGATACGTGGGAATCGCACCAGGTTTTACTTCTCAAGGGATCTCGAGAAGCATACAACCCCCACCAGGTAGTGTACCTAATCGTTGTAGTATAGTATAGTGACAAGTACCGGGGGATTGATCATTCAACTCAGGAATAGTGTCGTTAGGATTGAAATTAATCTAACTAGGTATAAAGGTGAAGGATGATTATTTTTGTATTTTTATATTTTATGAAAAGCAAGTAAAAATCTCGAGTTTTGGAAGGAGAGGCGGAATTAGTTGTTAATCAACTAACACAAAAGCTACTAATTAAACTAATGTGCAAGAAAAATAAACTAAGGTTCTACAAGGTAAGTGAAGGGCCGTGTACAATATTAGAATTCTCCTACAAGGCTAGCTATCCAATTCTACCTATTGAATTGTCACACCTTGTTTTAATTAACGGGTTGTATTCCTTAATACTAGTCGTAGGGCCGTGTACAATATTCCCTAACTCTATAGGATCCTACTTCACTCCTATGTCGAGCCGTTAGAAGCTCCTAACATGGGATCATTAGAATTCTCCTACGCATTAAATACAACCAAAAATCGTAGTACACCTCCGATCATGTTTCTTAAGACGTTCAAGCAAGTTACCAATGAAAGTCTGCCAGTTTTCTTAAGCCTAACATCGAATACAATCAACTAAACAAGAGACAATAGGAATCAAGAATTTTAAGCTAAATCAACTAGACCTATCGAAGTATCACACCCTAATTGATGAAGATAGACACAAACATCAACAAGGAATCAATAAGATCTAATCAATTATATACAAGTTTCACACAATCATAAGTAGACACAAGGTGAATTAGCCAAGCATAATTAATAAAGAACAAGCAACAATAATGATAATTAAAGACATGAATTAAGATAGAATCATCAAACCATTACAAGATGTTTATGGAGTGATTGAAACCCTACAAGTTGCTGGAAAAACCCCTACCTAAACCCAGGAATCGACCTTAGGGTTTAGGGCTTACAAAAAGTGAAGTTATGATGTTATATTTGTAGGATATTTTCTGCCTGGCCCGATCATGACGGCGTCAGACCAACCTTAATGGCGTCACGACCAACTTTTCTTCACCAAATTGTAGATCTCTTCATCCTATTCGCGTGGGCTTTTGAATCACCTAAATCTGAGTTCGTATGCAAAAGTTATGTCAAAACAATATCAGCTACTCCGCGCGCAAGTTGTGACAAGTTAACATGTGACGGCCTACGTGACGCCTTCATGAAGTCTTCTGGGCCATCACTCTTAAATTTTACACGTGACGGCCTTGGGTGACGCCGTCATCTCCAATGCACAAAACTCTCTGGACCGTCACGTGTATTGTCCACATCCACCTCTTTTGTTACTGAATGACGGCGTCATTAAGGAACTTGTGACGCCGTCAGGTACTGTTTCCAGCAAGGAAAATTAAGACTTTGCCATTTTCTTCACTTTTATGCTCCAAAAACGTTCAAAATGCTTCATTTTCCATATTTCTCTCCAAAAGTACTTAAAATGATAAAAGGAACGATTTAGGGCAATATTTGATCAAATAAATTCAAATCCGGGCTAAAATGACCCCCTAAAAACGGTTCATTTTTCGCCTCATCAAATACCCTTACATTTGAGATTTGCTTGTCCTCAAGCAAATGCACTTTTATTCTAATCAAAATACAAGTTATGGGTCATTTAACACTAATATAAAAGTAATTACAACAAATAATTGTTCCACTAAAGACTAAAGACAAGCACGGAGGTCATACACTAGCACGGAGGTCATACACAATCACAAGAGTGGATTAAGTTCTTGTGATTCTTCCCTTGCAAGAAGATGTGTTGTTTTGAAGATGTTAGTGTGATAAACTAAGAACACAAGATAGAATTATAAGATTAGAGAGAAAGAATAATGGCAAGGCGTGAGAAATACAAGAGGCAAGGTGGGGTATTTATAGGCAAAGGCCCAACTTGGGAATATTTTAACGAGACTGGCGCGTCCCCGCGCGTCAAAGCGCGGGCAGCGCGCCAAGACTGCTGTAAGATATTCCCAATTTGGGTGTTGGCTTTATAAATACCTAACCTTGCTAAACCCCCAATTGTACTTCACACAATTAAACCTTAACATTAATCAATCTAAGGTTTACCAACTCAAATAGCCAATTTGTAAAAATTTTTGTGAAGTGTTTATGAGAAACCAATTATCAAGGGTAGAAAGGTAGAAAGGATAATTGGGTAGGGGTAGAATAGGTATTCCTCACATGGAATAAAATAACGAACCATGGTTAAGTTAGGAGTAACCAAGTTTAGGTTAGAGGGTTGTGGGTAGAGAACAAACCATTGTTGGGTTAGAAGTGAACCATGGTTGGGTTAAGAGGAGAATATGTTAGAGGATATTCCATTTCTTGGAGAAGAAGGTGAAATGGAAGGTTGAGATGTGTTTGTTTGAAATGGATGGTTAGGATGAAGAGTGTGTAAGGAATATAAGGTATGATTTGGATTGTGTAAGAGCGAGTTGTTGTGTAAGGGAATATAAGAAAGAAGGATGAGATGTGTGTAAGGAATAAGTAAGAGTGAGATGTGATGGGGAGCCTTGTATGTGTAGGGAAGAGATGGTTGTGTGAGTAGTGTGTGTATTTGAAAGGGAATGAGTTAGATGGATATCATGTGTGTAAGAGTGTAAGGAATATGTAAGAATGATATGATGGGGAGCCTTGTGTGTGTGAAGAAGGGTGTGTGAGTGAAGTGTGTATATTTTGAATGTAAAGGTGTATGTATGTAAGTATGTATGTGAAAGTTTGCGTGTATAGAAAAGTACATGTGTGTGTATAAGAGAATATGTGGGGAATGTATAAAGTGGAAGGAATATTGAAAAAGGGGAATCTTGTGTGGGAGAGTGGGAGACAAAGTTGTAAAGGTGTAAAGGAATATTAGAGAATGTTGGAGATGAGGTTTAGGAGGATTTGGAAGGGTTTGGTGGTTTTGTCTTTTGTGAAAGGTAATTAGAGAAGTGATTAAGAGATAATCAAATTGTCATTAAGAAGAAAAGGTTTTAGACAATTATAATTATAAGTTGAGAAAATCAAAGGTTACTTATAATCTCAAGTAACTCAACGTCGAGAATCCAGAATCTCATAACCCGTGACTTTTCGCGACTCGATGTACTAAACTAACACCTTGGTACAAATAAGCCAAGTGATTTGCCTTGATGTAAAGCATATCCCATGCGGGAATGGATGCGTTTACGCAAAGTGACCTTTAACTTAGTTTGACCAATAAGGGAGTAAAGTTGTTACGTGATTAGAGAAGACGTAAGCACGGGCTATGAGCATATGAATGCTTTCACTTGAAATTACGTGAAATATATAAGCTCCCTAGGTTTAAAAAGCCTTGGCTAGATGCGAGAGTTAGAAAACATGAGTTGGCATTTTCCCGAAAATGGGTATTTTAAAAGTGAGATCTCTCTATTTCTAAAACTAATTTCGAGTGTTCTCAATTAAGCACATAGAATATCCATACCTGTATTGACATATCCACATTTTTCAGGTAAGGGGAAAACCGACTTTCAAAGTTCGTCCCGACAATCACAGAATCCTGGTGCGGCGCCCACGCGTTGACGCGTGGGCAGCGCGTCAGGAGCAGACATGTGAGACGGGGAACTTTAGCTAAAGTTTGTTATTTTATGTGTTTTGAAGGTTTATTTTTCATTATTAAAACATAAGGAGATCTAGATAATGTTGCCTCAACAGGTTAAGATGTACCATTTGACACAGAGCAGTGGGGATGCTCAACGTGCACCACCATATAGGAGCTACAGGACGCATGACCTCTGTCCTCCTTGTCGACTCACGGATGATCAACACCTGTCTCCCTTGCAGTCGTTGATCATCCCTCACGGTTTATCTCTAAACCCTAAAAGCCTCTTTATAAATAAAGATCAACACACACAACTTCACAAGTTTTTCACACACTTGGGATAATACTGCTTTATAACAGTGACGTACGGTTCTTGTTTAAATGTTACCTGAGCTTCTTGATCTATATCATTCTCATCGGGTCCTTACTGTACGACACGAGAAACCAAACAAAAAGACCATTCTCATCCAATCTTATCTTCAACCCGTTTCATATACCATACATGAATAAGGGTATATATAGTGTGTTTATTGGTTTTCCATGAAACCTATGAATGTCTAAAAAATATACAATATCCATTTAAAGATTTCCTTGTTTAAGACATAAAGCCCTATCTGAATCAGAAAAGCGAGTCATCTTAAGATGTGGTTGAATAAGATAAAACAAACCTTTTGACACGGTCACCCTTGAGTACTTGAGAAGATGAATAGCAGCTTCTACATGAAAACCCTTGGGAGAGGAAGTAAAATGATTCAAGTGTTGGACTACATATGAAATGTTTTGCTTTATCATAGTCAAATACAACTATCTGCCCATCGGTCTTCTGTATGACTCAAAATCCTCTAAAGGATTAAATTTATCAAGAGAAAGTATTACTGAGTAGGAAGAGGGAATTGAGTAGGTTTAGCTGTTGTAAGACATGCTTTAGTCAACAAGTCTAGAATGTACTTCCTCATATCTAGACAAGTTCATGTTGTTGTTCTACATAACCCAATACTAAGAAAATACTTTGTCAAACCAAGGTCTTTAATTGTAAATTTCTTATCAAGTGACTTCTTTCACTGGAGTATCTCATGTTCATAATTTTCAATAATAAGGACATGATCTACATAGATCATGTCTACACTAAACTGATCATCTTGTGTTTTAACAAATAAGAAATAGTCATGTTTGGAATAAACATATCCTAAACTGAGCAAATACTTGATTAACTTATGATTCTGCTACAACATTATTATGTAGATCATGGAATAAACATATCCTAAACTGAGCAACCAACAATCTTTTCTCCAATTACCAAATGGATTGCATCGTCCTACTATAGATTTGTCGACGTCTTCCCAATCAAATCAACCATATTCTCCGCTTAACCGTTTTAATCTTGATATGGATTTTGAGTAATTAATGCATACTCAAGATTATTATGCGGGTCAAGGTTTTGGTCTACCGTATGGTCAAGATAATTATCATAGTCAAGATTATTCTATGGGTCACGGTTCGGCCTACAGTTCGATTCACAGTTCGGCTCCGGTTGAAGACGACTCTCCCATCGAAGAGATGTCACTCGTCAAAGCTAAAAAGCCTTCAAAAAGTGCTTCAAAGGCCAAGAAGAATGATAACAAGGAGCCGTCAACGGCACGGACAATGGAGGAAGAGATCGCGTTGTGCAGATGTTGGTGTGATGTGTCAAAAAATAGCGAGAGGGGAAACGCTATAAAGAGTAAGGGGTTTTGAAGTTGGTTACTGATTACTTTAGGAAAGAAACTTGTTCAACGAAAGGGTACGACTTGGTCATTAGCAAATGGAAAAATAGGGTTCGACCTAGAATTGGTGGATTTTGTGCCATTATCAATAATATCGAACAGAACCACGAAAGTGGTTCGAATGACCTCATTGTGCACCAAAAAACGTGTGCAAATTACGAATTGGTGTACAAGCATCCCTTTACATTTGAGTCGTGTTGGAACATTTTGAAGGATCATGCTGCTTGGAAGGAAATTGAGATGCCTGCTTCAAGAACGCAAAGGATCGAAAAAAAATCAAGACTTCTGAAACCACCTCGGGGTCAGCACAAGGTGGTTTCAATTTGAACAATAAAGCGGATGAGTCTAAGGAAGAGACTCGAGAAGAGCGACCAATTGGTCGTGACCGAGCTAAAAAGAAATCATCCGTCTCCTCTCATGAGGGATCTTCATTTGCTGATCTGGTAGCCGACAAATTATTCAGCTTGAAGTCGGTAAAATGGATAAAAAAGAAGGAGCAACAAGATTCCTATGTACAATTGAATAATCGAGAGTTGGATATCGCAGAGCTGGCGCGTAAAGAAGTAGCAGAGTTGAAAAGGGAGAAACTTGAAATACAAGGTCCAAACTTGAATTAGATGAAAAAATAAACGGGACAAAGACATCTTATTCTATATGTAACACTCTGGGCAAATCCTACATTGGCTGTGGCCTGGAGAGATGCTGGGCTCATAAGATAACATTCGCCTTACAATGACACAACGCGTTTTGTGGTCTACTGCGAGTGGGGTTCTTAAGAACTGGCATTTAAGCGTACTCATGTGAGAGTAGTACTGGCTTGGGTGACCTGCCGGGAAGTCTTCAAATGAGGCCACAAAAACAAAGTCGTGAGTCTGCGGGCAAAGCGGACAATATTGTGATCTGAGTAGGCGGAATGTTACACTATAATTCGGTAATCGACCCTTCTTTGCCTCCGATACAACAACAGAAGCTGCTTGAGATGAAGGAAGAAATAAAGGCAACTTATAACTTAGATTATTAATTTAAGTTTTTAATTATTATTGTAATGTTATTAATGTTATTTGAATTATTATGCAATGTTTTTACTAATAATGAAATTTAATTTTATTGTTAAAATATATATATATATATATATATATATATATATATATATATATATATATATATATATATATATATATATATATATATATATATATATATTTTAATAGATAAAGAAAAAAATAAGATGAAGGTCATCTTACTGTGGTGAAAAGTTTTATGTATGTCGCCGGAGAGAGAAAACTGATGTGTCAAGTAAAATGAAAGTCGCTGGAGATAAAGAGTGTGGGTAGCCTCAAAACTCTAGACGTCTTAAAGTGTTTTAAGCTTTTGCAATTTTTGCGGATTATTTAACTTTGGTTAAACAATGTTATTAACGTGTTTGATATAATTTGCATACAACAATGTTTATGGAAGACGACATTCATCTATTTTTTCTATGACTCTTCGTATAGGTAAATGATATTCTTATAAAGTATCCATTTAGACATGTATACCTTGAAACTTTTGAATAATTCACCGGATCCAGTATTCATAAAGTTTAAAGTACATCAAGAAATCTAATGAACAAAATCAACGGAAAAGACTGTTGATGTAAAAGATGAAGCGAGTAGTAACATAGGATGTGACTTCAAACTTCATAGTAGTCTATACCCTAGGAATCGAGTGCAGCACGCAAACTCTATAAAAGTGACATAACCATCGTGACTTCATTTTTGTCCCATCAAATGTTTAGAAAAAGGAATTTAAAAATAGTTTAGTCACTGTATTAATGAGTACTCCAATAGTTTTAATAATCTGCCTTTTTTCTTTTTCTTTTCTAATGATTTTTTTTTTTTTTTTTTTTTTTTTTTTTTTTTTAGCTTATTATGTACAGGTTTTTAATCCACGGCACACATACTAAAACCAAGTAATGTCCTCCATATTGGATACTAACATATCCTAATCTATCCGTCTCAAGGTTATAATAAGACGTTAGACACTAAAGAAAGATGTAAAAGAGACAAATCTCTATGATACGATAGGACCCCGCATCCCATATTGTTAAAACCTATGCCATGATAGATGACCTATGTGACTATGTACACATTGTTAAAATTGTTTCACATAGCTCAAATCTTGTTGAATAATGTTTTGCAATCTACTTCTTGTTGTATTTTCAGTTAGCGTTGGTGTAGACAAATGAGGTGGTTTTTCATGCTCGGCTTCTTTCAAGAAGACCATTATTTAACTTAGATGTACGAGAGGTAACCGTAGTATTACCGTGATTATTTCTGAACTTTTTCTCCGACCATCGTCCTAACCTATTTCCCAAATAATGTTTAAACCCGAAAAATCATGTGACGATATAACGTCACCTTACCACTAAACCCAAGAGTGATTTCCGCTAATGTTAGTATTGCAAAGTCTTATTCATACGCCGCCAAATTTGTTCATATACCACAAACTCTCATGTGTATGTTAGGGCACGTTTGGTAGAGAGAATTTTAGAGAATAGAAATGAAACAGAGAATATAAATTCAGAGAATAGAAATCAATAAATAATTTTGTTCAATTCTAATGTTTGGTAACAACAGAGACTTAACGTGATAAATGAAAGGAAAAAAATATTTGTTGATTTTTATAAAAAAATTATTTTTTCTAAATAACAATTCTAAAAAAATATATTTAAAAAAAAATATTTTTTTATAAATTTTATTTTTTTAAAAAACTTATTTTATTAAAAATTTATTTAAAAAAAATAATTTATTTTTTTTTTAATTTATTTTTTATAAAAATTATTTAAAAAAAATTCTAAATAACAATTCTAAAAAAATATATTTAAAAAAATATTTTTTTTAATTTACTTTTTTTAATTTCTTTAAAAAAAACTTATTTTTTAAAAAATTTATTTAAAATTTTTAAAATTTTTTTTTTTATAAAAATTATTAAAAAATTTATTTTTTCTAAATAACAATTCTAAAAAATATATTTTTGTAAATTATTTTTTATAAAAAAATTATTTTTAAAAGAAAAATATTTAAAAAAAAAACTATTTATTTTGAAAAAAAAAAACTCTCAATTCTCTAAATTCTCCACCAAAATTATGGAAATGAGAGTAACCAAATTACACTAGCCAATTCTCTCAAACTCTCCACTAATTTCTTCTCACTTCTTCACTTTTTTTAATTCTCTCTACCAAACAAGAGTATTTGATCAAATTCCATTTCTAATTTCTTTTCTCTCTACCAAACACACCTTTATTGCTTATTACGTAGTTGTTAATTGTTATGCGTTTAAAAAAAAATTATCTAATTTAATCATGTGTAATAATTTGTTGTACTTTTAGGCCGGTTTTTATGGTGGGTGGTGCACCACTTCCACCTCACCAACGATGCACGGTCCGATTGGCTTGTTATCCTCATTACAATATTAGTTTATGTATTTAATTTCGTACAATTATATTTTTGATTATCAATGTAATGTTTTTAAATCTTATATACTAAAAAATAAATTGTCTTATAAATGCAAAGTGCACACAATAAATGTTTCATGAATTAAAAGTGAAATGTGGAGGCTTCATGTGTTAGTACATTGATTTAATAGTAATGCATAAGGGTAAGTACATAAGATTAATGATTCGAGTAATTGAAATAATTTGTACGGTACAAGGTAGTTTAAGCAACATCAAAAGTATATTAATTACACAATATTGGGTGACTTAATCTAATGTGCAAGAAGATTTGTGCACAAATTGTAGTACGGTACAAGGTAGTTTAAGCAATATGAAAAGTATATCTTCTATACTATCTAAAGATTAGAGTGCTAAATTTAATGCGCAAGAGGCATTGTGCAGAAAAGTTTGTACGGTACAATATGTTTTGCATGAGGAATCGTGCACAAAAGTTTGTAGGTTACAATATGTTTCAAGCCATCTCTAAACCTCAAAGAATACAAACCAAAAATGCCATGAATGCATAAATTAAACACACCAATTAGTGGTTAGTCTTCTTACCTTCCCGTCCATGAGTTACAAATATTTTATCAACTATATAATGGTCAAAAATCACACACAACAAACCACAACTTCCTCCACACCGCGTGCACATTGGGCTACAACTTATTATGGTGGTAAAGTAAGCATTATATCGTCTTACTTATTTAGCATATTGATTTATATTATTTTATGCAAATTTCATGTGTGTTTTGTGTGTGTAAGAATGTAAGACATAAATATAATGCTTAGGAGGTTTGGTAGTAACATCATATTCTCTAATGGTTTAAGAGATCCTACACATCGTTGTCTTATCAATTAAGTGGAACATACACGAACATTTTTACTTTGATCGAAAATGCAATATATTGATTAGATGTATTTAAGTTACTAATGATCAACTGCATCTAATTGTTTTTGTAGCGCGTCAAGAAGCATTCAAGAAAGAGATCGAGAAGTCACAAAAATTGTATTAAGAATAAAACATGCAAAAGGCCAATGAACAACAACGACAAAGACAACAACAACAAGAACAACGCCACGGCCACCGGTGGGATGAATACTTAGCATTCATATTAACAGTACGTTACAAATTAAATATGCAATATTTTACTTCATATAATACCGCTAAACGGGCTAATACTATTGATTCGTTAGCAAGTAAGTTTATTGAAAATAATGTGACGAGCATTCAATTTTTAGTCAATAATTATTACTACACTTTATTGGTTCATTTCAATATTTTTGTTCTTAATGTAGTTTTTTGTCTTGTCGTGTGTTAATGTCACTTTCTTAATTAAACGTATTGGAATATTGTGTGACTTTAATATTTGATATGACTGTATAAATTATGTCAATGTTACATATTAAAAATGGTAGTATATAATAAAAATATCTTCACACTATTATCTTAACAATAAGAATCTTCTAAATCGAATAAGTATATAAAGGAGAAGAAAATTGTATTTCAAATGTTATCCTGCACCTATCACTAGATAAGCATTATTCATTTGAGTTTGAGATCATGTGATTCATGTCGTCATACTGTATATACTTAAAGTAAGTTACTAATGAATGCTTCAAATTCGATATTATAGTTTATGGGAAAATGTTGTAATAATGCATTAATTAAAAAATAATTTATGTAACTAACTCATATTATAAGAAAAGCCTCATTTAAATATAAAATTTTACAAAAAAAAAATAAAAATAAAAAAATAAATAAAAATCTTCACATTAAAGAAAGAGATCGAGAAGTTACGAAAATTGTATCAATAACAAAACATGCAAAATACGAATGAACAACAACAACAACAAGAATAATGCCATGACTATCGGTGTCAATATAGATGAATACTTAGCATTCATATTAATAGTACGTTACAAATTAAACATGCAATATTTTACTATACGGATTACAATTTATTATACAAATTATAATTTATACTCTCGAATATACTAATTACTTTAATGCTTTATGTTTTTATAGTTTTGTTAAGAAGGAAATTTGTTTTATAGTTTGCTTTTAATAATGTAATTTATTTGAACAACAAAGTCCATCTTTCAAAAAAAATGAGAGTTTCAAACATGAACCGAAAATTAGCCTCGAACATTACGAAAAAAATAATTAGATTCAACCTGTGTGCATCGCATGGGTCCTGAGCCAGTCTAAACCTGTGTGCATCGCATGGGGTGAATATAAAAGGTCTCCAACATTAATGTCATCGCTTTATATTTAAAATAATTTATGTAACTTATACATATTAAAATATTACATATGAAGAGACTCTTTTCAATGTAACATCTTGAAAAAAATCTCTTCACATTACTCTTTTAATGTCAATAAACTATTTTAAATATGTGACATGTTTGGAAATGTGTTACCATCACAACTTAGATATATAATGATGAAAATAAGTGCCGAAGATTACGCTATAAAAACTTATATACAGCCCATGTGCAACTCAATAAAGTATTTTAAATACGTATAAAGCATAGCAAATGTGTGACACCATGACAACTTAAATATAAAATGACAAAAATAAATGTCGAATATTACGCTATGAAAACTTCTATACAACCCATGTGTATCGCACGTATTTTAAATCTATGAAAACTTCTATACAGCCCATGTGCATCGCACGGGTATTGTTGACTATCATAAGAAATAGTTATGACTTAGCCAGATGTATTAATATTAGTTAGTTCCAATAAAAACGATAGAGTCAATACCAAAATAAATAGACAAAAAATATTACGTAAAAAATACATCTTAAAAGATTACATGTTAATAAACTATTTTAAATACGTATCATGCTTACAAAATGTATGCTACCATGACAACTTATATATATAATGACAAAAATACGTCTCGAATATAAAATGACGAAAATAAAAGACGGATATTAAACTTTGAAAACTTCTATACAGCCCATGTGCATCGCACGGGCTTTCATGACTATGAACATTTAGATCGAGCTCGTGTGCATCGCACGGGTCTGAATGCCTAGTTATGAATAAAAGTTTTGTTTAGTTTTAATTAAATTTTTTGTTAAAAAATATAGGTTTCGTGGTGGATTAAGTGGTAACTATAAAGAGTAAATGGATGGGTTTGGTGGTGAGATGAATAATGATGTGTCGCAAAATTGGAAGGAAATTGTTTTGGTGACCATAATGAATAGTCTTAATGAAGGAGCCTAAGAGAGCTAAGTGCAGTTTGCAACCAATAATCGTTATCGAGTTGACATATCAGTTCTTAACACACACTCAATAATACTATAATAACTAAAACACCCTCCTTAGCTATTACTGTTATGGGCGCGTGTATGTCCCATAACAAATCATCAAAAATACCTAACTCAAATAAATAAATAATAATAAATAAAAAAAAGGTAGCACTCGTTAATTGCCCCGCAAAAGGGACGAATTACACCAACTATTGCACTCCATAGTCACTATGCACCGTTCAGTCTAATATGATGATGTGGAGGTGTCCCACCATAGATTGGTGAAGTGTTCATATATCTTCGATGAGACTACTCCCATCCATAATAACACTTCACCTTACACCTCACTAGGGGTGTTCACGGTCTAAAAACCGGACCGGACTGACAAAAATCGGACCGGACCGAGACCGAATCTGGCAAAAATCCTAGACCGAGACCCGACCGAATGCGGTCGGTCCAGTCTCGGTCCAAATTGGCAAAATGTCCGGCTTTTAAGCCGGACCGGACCGGACCGATCCGGACCGAGCCCGAAATTATGAAATTCCCTAGACCGAGACCGGACCGAATGTGGTCGGTCCGGTCTCGGTCCGGTCCGATCGGTTTTGTCGGTCGGTCCGGTCCATCCAGTCTGTTTGCTCACCCTTACACCTCACTGTCACATCATATTTTTCTCTTTTCTCACACCCTCCTACTTTTCACTTTCAACCACTCACGCTACTTCACCTTTCAACCTATTTATTTTATCTATAATTACTTTTATACAAATATACCCTACTAAATACCCCTCACACACATACTCACAAACCAAATAATAAATAATGAGAAATGATACATGGACCTAAAGATGGACTTAATTGTGGATCTAAAAATACATGGCATCATTCTGATGACTACAGATAGTGACTAACTTATTTTACAACCCATCAAGATTATGCCTCATATTTTTAGGTCCACAATTAAATCTACTTCATGTATTATTTCTCAATCCCCGCGCGCGCGCACGCGGCACCAAATTTGCTCCCATCCATATTTCCGCTTGCTACTTTTCTTGTTGATGCTTGTTACTCTCAAACTGGGAGTAGTCTAAGATTAGAAAAGTAAAAATCCACGAAAGGGTCCATATCCCTGGTCAGTGACCAATTTGTAAACCTAGCCGAAAGTTACTCTCTGCTCAGTTAAATTCATAATGATGTCATAAACATACTTTATTTTAAACTTCGTTTTCATTTTTGAATGTTTAGCACGCGTCTAAAGTTGTTTTTCATTTTGAATTATGTTTAGGTAGGAGGTGTGGAGTCTATTTGAGCGGCTAGGCAAGAGATTTGGGTGCTTCGCAACGGCAACACCACTTCCAACATTTTCATGCTACTATTTTGGTGTTTTTGCGGTAAAGGTTATGCCGAGACACAAACCACAGAAGCCCCCTTTATTTTTATTTTTTTATAGCTCGGCTTGAGCTTTTCGTGCCTGTAAATATATATTTTCATTATACAAACAAGGAGAAGGCGCTGTTTAAGCAGAAAAGCCGACAGGAAGCAATCGAAGAACACTATAACCGTGGCAAATAAACTTTTAGCACTAATAAGTCGAAAGATGGCAAATAAAAAGTACAGAAAACTAAGCCATGTATTTTATACAATTAGTACTAAAGAGTTTCGGGAATATATTCCCCGGGAATATGTTATACAAGTACTTATATACCTACTGGTCCGAATGTTTTGTTTAATTACGATGTTAATGATGAGTATGATGATGATATTTTGTATTCTTCATGTATTTTTTTCACTTTATTGATGAGCTTAGCTAACAAAATACAATTTTATACCTAAATTCGAGTTTTTCGAGCTCGAGCCTTGTTCGAATCTTATTCGGGCCATCAAGACAAGCTCAAGCCCTATCAAGCTTGAGCTCGGCTTGACTCAATTGCAGACCTAATCGCAACAACCCACGACACATATTTTTGGGAATTGCAACAACCCACGAACATGTTTGTGGCTCTTCCAACAGAAGGAAAGGATTTATGTAGAAATTAGTTCAATACATATGTTTGAGGTAACTCTTACGGGTGTTAGAATACTAAGATAGAGGTCACGAATCACGACCATCGCTATAGCTGGTTGCACGGCACCCCTAACCACCTTGTCTCAGAAGAGAAACCTATCAATGCAACAAAGAACTTGACGGATGTGAGCAACTGAGCACCATACTATTTGGTTGTTTCACTAGGACCACTAGAGTGCTCTCAGTAGCATATGCATAGGTGCAATGATAAGCCTGTTCGGTACTAGGATGTGTAGATGGGCAATTTTGATTTCTGATGGGACCAATCAGATGATGGTTAGTTGAGCTGAACCACCAGTTAGGTTATTAATCCAAGTCTGGTGTAGCCAGTTCCTTTCCAATTGACATAGATACAACAGGCATGAAGTTCAAACCAACAAAAAGTTCAAAGGGGTATCACAAAGGCATAAAAGATTAAATGGAGAAAACAACACATTTCGACATTACAGTACAAATTTCCCCTTCCTTACGAATCAAATATACACAAATTGAGACGAGATGTTCAATGCCTTGCCAAGCTTCTTAAACAAACACTTGAAAAATAAAAACAGAGAGGTCTTACTAACATTTTATTATAATGCTTCCACCACCCATGACACGCAGATCGAAAAAACCACCCATTCGTTTAAACATGCCATGAATGAGTTTTTTCAATCATCCCATGGCGTACTTCTGTGTCCAGCTACGAGCAGTGGCCTCATATTTGGACTTGTCAGTCTTGTACATGTGAGCAATTTCTGGCACCAACGGGTCATCAGGGTTTGGGTCCGTCAGCAGGGAGCAGATGGAAAGCAAAACCTGCAGATCACACCAGCAAGTATTCAACTTCCACATCCGTCAACACAACATTTTCACCTGGTATGCTAATATGAAACGCAACAACTCAAAATGTCCTTTTCGAAACAGTCAAAACGGGCCGGGTTAACACAAAGCTTTTTTGTCCATTCTTTGCGTAAATAGCTTTGTATTAGTTATGACCACAATATCGATATCATTACAACAAGCCAAGTCTTTGAATAAACCGTTTAGGAAATTGTAAGATTTGTAAAACTCACATCGGTAACACAAGTTTGAATCGTTCCCCTATAAGCTATTCTTTTACTTGACCCGTATATCCTAAATCGACGCTCATAAGTAAACAGATCAAGAATGCCAATTATACATTCATCATAAAAAGACTAGATGCATCCTCTTGTAAACGAATTACAGAACATTGATTCTCAAAGCAATTTCAATATTAGAATACAAGTGCATCCAAAAGCTCATACTCAAGAAGTTTGCAAATCGCAAAAAAAATTTGCATGTGCTTTTGGAAGTCTATCATCACATGAAAGCTTTAAAAGTTGAAAACAATCTTAAAATCCTTCACGTTTATATCATATGCTCCCTCAGTCGGAAAAACAAATAATTATGCAACTAAGGAAATCTATTGTTTCAACAGAAAATCTAAGGTGTAAGAAATGGAATCATGTTTGGACCAGCAATTATTCTATTAACGAAATGCTGAATTCAAAAGTAAGATAATCAAAAAAACAACGGCTAATGTTATAAAGATCGAACCTTTGAGATTGTCAAAGCTGGGCTCCACTGCTCCTTCAGGATATCTAAGCAGATGCTACCATTGCTGTTGATATTAGGGTGAAAGACCTTTGTCCTGAATGCAACCTGTAAACATACATGGCTCTGTTACCAAAACTATAATGGGATATCAACAGATAAAAAAAATCCGCTTCCGCATGACTTGTCGTCAGAAAGATTTCCCTAGTTAAATCTCGAGGTTCAGATACATAGACCGAAGAACAGAAACAGATAACATCACATGTATACAAGAACCAATCAAAGAGCAATGTAAGGATTGTAAAGGCTATAAATAATGGTAACAGTAAGTCATCTTCTATCCAGCATCCAACATCTAACCAGAATGCTGCAAGACTCCTAAGATACAAGACTTTAGAGATATGAAAGGGCTGCTACCTCAAACTACAATGAGAGGCATATGCAGAAGACATACTTTGGTTAAAACCAAAGAGCAAAGGAACTTATGAGTCAGTTAGATAATTAAGTGATGCAACCTAGGATGCATTTGGTTTCAATTGCAATTTCAACACAACTTCTATCAGGCTGCCTGAATAATGAACTGTGTCAACTATGTTCAGGTTAACCACTTAATTTTACAAGTTGACTATAACAAAAACATAAACCTTCTTCCAAACAGCAAGCTTGAAACAATTGCACAATCCTTGTTTTGGGCCTCTTCTCGAAGCAATAAGTTTAGGACGCTTGCTATTCCAGCAAAGTCGAAGGCGAGTGCGTTAAATTTTGTAAATGCACTTAAATTTATCTAGTCAGGCTATGAAATAATATAGGGGCGATACCTTATGGTAACACCAATCCTTTAGAATTCGCTATTCTTAACATTGAATTCATTATTGTCAAACAACATTGTAATAGATTTATTGTTTTGTTCTTCCAAACTACACAATTGACACTGAGAACAACAAAAGCAAAGTAACAATTACGCACAGCAAAACTACCTTGGGAGGCTTGAAAGGATAGTCTGGAGGGAAATGGATCGAAACAAGGAATACTCCTCCTGAATATGGGCTATCCGATGGTCCCATGATTGTTGCTTGCCAGTGGAACATATCTTCAGCAACCGGACCTGCAAAGTAAATTACACACCTTATCAGCTATATCACATCAAAAAATTACATATTCTAGACACAGATGACACCAGGCACAGATTACAATAACCACACAAAGAATAAGTGCATGTTAATCTATTAGCATCTTCGGTAATTTCTTATGATTATACCAACTCATGAAGCATGCACTTATTCTTTGTGTGGTTCATACACAAAAGTAATGCACATGCACAGCACAATTATCACCAACAACTATCTAACAGATAACAGCGACATAATCACACAGCTTGCATACACAACAACCAATCCAAGGTGCTCGAGATCAATTAATCATGCCCAAATTACATATCACCTCATCTGACACACTTAGAAATATATAATCACCTATCAATTTACGAAAAAACTAACACCTAATCAGTGTAAATCTTAACCTCATATCAATTATAGCAACTAGCTTTTAGTCCAGTGTACATAGCCCTATCATACTAATCAGCTAAACCACAAATCTAATATTTCCTTTACCTATTCTGCTTATTTTAATTGTGCGTTTTGGTGTGAATCTCAACAATAGACTCCCCATTGACATACAATACTCAATAGTTGTGCAAAAGAATACAAACGTTTATTTACTTGTTACCCAATTAACTACATATAGAAAGTATTCGGTTAACCTTATCTGTAAGCTTAAGGATAACTGAAATTTGTCAAAGACAACAAACATGTTTTTAACAGCCTGTAAGCTTATCAACTTCAGCTTATAGGGGGCATTTGTTTAACCTTATACGTGGGCTTATGAGCTTATTTGGTTTCAGCTTATATTTCATAAGCCTGGACTTTCTGGCTTATTTTGATGTTTATCAGCTAATATAAGTTTATTATGACTTAATAAACTTATATACGCCCAAAGGTTACAAAATAGTTCAGAAAATCAGGGCTAATAAAATACGTATAAGCCAAAATCAAATAACCTCGTAAGCTCACATATAAGCTTAAACAAACACCCCCCATAAGCTCAAGTCTAGAACCTCGTAACCTCAAAAAACAAGCTAATCGCCTTTTCAAATTTCAATAATAAACTAAAGCAATCACCCCCTAAACTCAACAAATACTACAACTACTTCCACACATCAAATCCACTCAATTCCAAAAAAATCACATCAAATCATAAAAATTAATTTTATAAAAAAATTGAATTAAAAAATTTATACCAGCACTGCATGAGGTAGGAGGATCCTTCTGCAAATCCTTCAACTCCTTCAAAATCCTTTTCGAAGCCATCACCCTAAATTAAAAATATCTCACTCTCACACCAAACCCTAATTCAAAAACAGTCAGTCAACGGTCAACAGCAGCCAAATCAACGGATCTACAATACTTTTTTATTAAATTAAACTATAAGCTGATTATAACTATAAATAAGATGACGTAAATTACCTGGAAGATGAGATGTGGAAGCAAAGCAAAGGAAAAGAGTTGGAAACTTTTTATTTTTTATTTTTGGTGTGTGTTTGGATAGAAATGAGAGCCAATCGTATAAAAATGAAACTGTTTGTTTGTTTGTTTGTTTTTAGGGTTGGTTGGTTTTTATTTTTGGTGGTGGTTTGTGTGAATGTGTGGGAGTGGGATTGGTTTGGTGGGGTCTATTAGTTGGCGTGGAACAAACGCTCGGTATTTCCTATTTTTTGTTAACTTTTTCTTTTACTGCAATACTGCATGTGACAACTTGTGGTGTGTCGACATTATTAGGCTACCCTTTCTTCCTCATGCGATTTAGAGAGGACCTTTTATATTTTAGTCATATATTTTTTGGAAGGCATAATGGTGAATACTAGGCGAGTACCCGTGCATAGCAACGGTTTTTAGCGGCAGATAATTAACGATTTGTGATATTGTGGTGAGTGTTTTGTATAACATGCAAAATAGATCGTGAACAGATCATAAGGTAATTGCAAACGGTTGTACAAACGATAACTAAAGTCTAAGAAAAATTCTTAACATCTATCAAACAATATATAAAAACATTTAATGAAACTGAAAGTAAAACATTACGTTAGTTATGAAATAAAATCTAACAACACACATTACTCTTCGCGTAAAACTTCTTGATAAACGACATTCGAGGTGTAGATTCTGCTTGATGGAACTCTTTAACTGGTTTAACCAATACCTTTGTCGTTCTACGGGATATCCCTCTAGACAATGCCACATAAAGCTGGCCATGCGAGAAAACAGAGTCGGGCAAATAGACACCCACATTTGGAATTGTTTGGCCTTGTGCTTTATTAATAGTCATCGCAAAGCTAAGGCGAATAGGGAATTGTGTTCTCTTAAGTTTGAAAGGGAACATGTCTTCTTCAGATGGAGCAAGAGGAATTCTTGGCAAGAGCACTCTAACTCCAGCGTGTTGACCGACAGCAATCTCAGCGTTGATGACATTAGGGTCAAAACGTTTACATATCAACCTCGTGCCATTACATAATCCATTTGCCGGATCGAGATTCCTTAAAAGAATAATCGGACATCCTATTTTCAAACGCAAGCAATGAGGGGGCAACCCGCTCACGTTGAGCGAGTTTAAGAATTCCAAAGGATATAAGTTGTGGGTGTCGTCTTCTGCTTCATCAAAGCTATAGTAAACCTTCTCTTCGCCCGGAAATCTTTCAATCAACATATCATTAATGCTGTCAACATGCTCATTTTTAGTGGATAAAATTGCTCTTGAAACTATATCAGTAGATGCATGAGCGTTGGCGGCGAAGGAAGGAAACACTTCATCGATTAATGCATCCTTTGAGGCAGCGTCTTCAGTGTAAGGGACGGTCATATCATCAGGTATGCGTACATAGTCTTCATCGACGACCTCTTCAACTCCGTCACCAACTCGTAATAGGAAGTTTGAAAACCATGGGTCTGTCTGTGCCCTCATGTTTATGGTTAACCGCATTTTTTTAATTATGGACCAAAGAGGTGACATCCGTAGACTCGAATCTACAATCTGCGCTCGTGTTCCACGTCTAATGACCGGTAAAACCTGTCTAAAATCCCCTCCTAAAACCATTATCTTGCCGCCGAAAGGAAGTTTGATCCCGGTAATGTCTTGCTTAGTTCGATCAACCGCCTCCACACCTTGCCTTTTAGCCATTGATGTTTCATCCCAGATTATCAACTTGGCTTGACAAAGTAGCTTAGCAAGGCCACTTTGTTTTTTGATGTTGCATACTGAGTTTGTATTAAGATTGATGGGAATCTTAAATCGAGAGTGAGCAGTTCTTCCCCCTGTCATGTTATTCGCCGCAGCCCCTGACGAAGCAGTGGCAAGTGCAATAAGACCACGAGAACGAACAGTGGCAAGCAAAGCTTTATACAAGAACGTTTTACCAGTTCCTCCAGGGCCATCAATAAAAAACACGCCCGGAGAATCTTCATCGACATGACTCATGATTGTATCATATGCGACTTTTTGATCAGTGTTGAGAGAATGCCGAGCGAGTATATCTTCATCTTGTACAACTATCGAGCACTCCTCTTGTAACTCACGACAGCCAAATGATTCTAAACTTACATTCGCAGTAATGTTGGGAAGGTCAAAATCACTAAGACTCTTACCCATAGATTGTAGAATTGATGATATGTCCGTTAGAACCATATTTTGAACCCGCTCAACACTTGCACAATGTAAGGTGTAGTCTTCTGAAAGTGAGTCGTAATGGTCATTCCATAACTTGCGAACATCTCCTGGCTCACAAAAGATTAGAAGAGTCGCGAATAGTCTTCTAAGAGGGCCGGGCATCTCATGCATAGAGGACTCACGTAGACAGTCAGATATGTGATCATCACTCTGTATTAATCCCCTTTCGAGGGCCGCTCTACGAAATGTACTGTACACTACGCCGTTGACCGTGTAAAGATATTCAAAGCCTGTAGGGCCTTTAACATGTTGCAAAAGTACACGTAGATAGAACCGCTCTCCTTCAGCGGGATTAGCGGAAACCAATCTTCCTACCATTTTCCCTTGTTTTCGTTTGATCCACTTGCGTGTACTCTTATTCCATATGTAGTGCTTGGGGATGTCTTTATACAAGTATTGCCTCGCGCTTACGTCTGTCTTGTTCAAGTCAAAAAAGGCGGTCAACATCGATCTCTTATCCCTTTCTCTCGCAAGAATTTCAGTCATTACATCGTCTTCTGAGAACCTAACCAACTGGTTATTTGGTAGATGAACTTGCAATGACATAACAGACGGATGGATATTAGATAAAGGGAAGCCATAAATTCGCCACATAGCTTCGGGGGGTGATACATAACGCGCATCTTGGAATCTCTTTATCTCGTTAACGACTTGTACTCCATCTTGATCAATGTTTACAACTTGTTTGTCATGACCCTTGTAAACATACTTGAAGACATATTTAACGGATTTTATACTTGAGCATACCTCCACATTGATGTGACAATTGAACATCATCAACAATTTCGGGTTATATGGAACAACCCATCTATTGTCAAGGATGCTGTTCCGTGCGTTTACCTCGATGCCATTGTCTCTCCGCCGATACAATGGGTACGAGTCATCTCCTTGTTGTGTTGTTTCTTGGAATTGCCTAGGATAATTCCAACGACATTTCTTTGGTTCACCCTCCATACAAGGACACTGAGTATTTAAGTGACCACAAGGACCATGAATCATGTGCTTTAGAACCAGTTGGTGCAATTCAGGATGCTTATTCGGGTCTGGAATTTCAGCGCAAACAACTTTGTCATAATGATCGGGATTTGCAAGCTTGTAATCTGAACTCATAATCAAAAGAAAATGTGCATGTGGCAAACCCCGTTTTTGAAACTCGATAACATATATGTGCGACACAATAACCCCAAGGATGTGCTTGGTGAATAGTTGGTTCTTGAGATCCTCTAGTTTTGCACGAAATACTCTTGTAACCAGGTCCGGTCGATCTTGGGCCGTTTGTCCAGGATAAAGTTCGGTAACAATTTCAGGCCAATTAGGATTGCAAGTCATGGTAAGAAAGATATCAGGTTTCCCAGCATCTTGAACTAACGTCATTGCATCCAAAAATCGTCTTCGCATGTCACGTGGACCTCCGATAAAAGACGCAGGCAAGACAATACGTTGGCCAACTCTATTCGATTGAACCTCTCCGGCATTAACACAATCCACGATTCCTTGATACAAATCTGCTCTGATTTTAGATTGGTTTTTTTCACAAAAATGCAAGCGTGAAGTCTCAATCTTTATGTATATATCTACCACGAATTGCTGAAACAATCGCCCTCCAAACAGGATCAAGTTATGATATGGACGCATCTGGAATTTGAAACAATAATATTCTCGCATAGTAACTATTTTTCTACGAGTTCTTGTGTTAATCCCTGTGCGGTGATGTTAAAAAGGTTGTGTAAGGAAAGCATATACTATATGTTACTATTGTAACGGTATTACAGAAGATAAAGTAATGTGAGTATAATGATTTTTTTAGTACCTTCTTCGTCTTCATGCACGTCATCGTCATCATCGACAAGTTCATTGATGTCTACCCCTTCTCTTGGTATTCGAGAATGCCATCCAGCCTCACCGTTTGGAAAGAACATTGGATAAGACAAAGGATCATAGGAAGCAAAATAAGGCTGTATTTGCGTAGGGTGTTGAGACTTTCCATACACAACGATGCTTCTCTTGTATGCAGTGATGTTGTTATTACCTTCTACCCAAATACCAGCGACCTACGTGATATGATATATTTAAGTTGAGAGTATAAGATTATATGTACAACGGTCAATTTATATAAGACGTAGGATGGTTAGAAATCGTATTTATACCTCGGACGTGGTAGGACGATTGTAAAGTCTTTGATCGACTTTAACAGATGCATTTAATTCAACCCTATACTTGTCAAGCGGACCAAGGTTACCAAGTGTTCGAAATGTCTGAACATATGGGTTTTGTGCAAGAACACGTGATAATATCTTAACAATCTCTTTATCAAGATTAGGCCATTGTAATCGGTGCTCAAGTTCCGATTCTGCATCATAAAAGTACAACTGCAAGTACCTTGGTTGGCCGTCTCTAGGAACCAATTGATCCATTCTATGATATATCCCTCCATTCACACGAAAAGTATATACTCCAGAGCTCCTAACATTGTATGTTTTGTCCAAATTTACACCCATCGATGGGAAGGAAAAGTTTGTGTTGTACGCACGTATGTTTTTCCTAAACATTTTTCCTAACTCGCATTGCGACGTGAATAGGTTGTATAGCTCTGGAGGAATTTCTAAGGCCTTCAAAGTCGTTTTCCCGTTCATGCAACAAAAAGTAGGAAACTCGTATTGTATTTTCTTTGCTCCACACTTGACACATGGTGGTTGCCCCTTCAATGCACGATGCTCTTTAGGAAGGCCATCGTACACGAAATCATAAGGATCATCTAGTTTTGCAATTTAAAACATGTATTTATATGATGATAGAAAATTTCGTAAAGAAGAACATAATGTGGAAACTTATTTTACCTATGTTGGTTTCACGTGTCAACCCTGAAAGATTTTGTGTCATTCCTTCCGTTGTATGTGCTTCCATGTTAGCATTTGCGTTTGCTCTTTGCTTTTCCTTACGTCGTTGGTAACGGGCTTTATCGTATTGTTTCCTTTTTTGAATGGTTGGGTCTACACCAACATTGTTTCCTATTTACGCATAATGTAAATACATGCGGTAAAGAGCAAAAGCAATTTTTTACATGAAGCTTACCATCCATAGTTTGATTATACTCTTGATCAAACAAGGGCAACAGTACGCTACTACCGGGTCGATCATCTGGTATGCAATTTAAAAATGTATTAATCGGGGATGAGACAATTTCCGTAAATAAGAACATAATGGAAGCAATTTTTTACATGAAGCTTACCATCCAGAGTTTGATTATACTCTTGATCAAACAAGGGCAACAGTACGCTACTACCGGGTCGATCATCTGGTATGCAATTTAAAAATGTATTAATCGGGGATGAGACAATTTCCTTAAATAAGAACATAATGGAAGGAAAAATATTTTACCTATGTTGGTTTCACGTGTAAAGTCCGAAAGATTTTGTGTCATTGCTTCCATTGCGTGTGGTTCCATGTTAGCATTTGCGTCCGCCATTTTCTTTTCTTTAAGTCGTTGATAACGGGATTTGTCGTATTGTTTCCTTTTTTGAATGGTTGTATCTACACCAACAGTGGTTCCTACATATGTATGATGTAAATACATGTAGCTTCGTAAAAAAGAATATAATATGTATAGTTTTTTTACCTATGGTGTTTTCACGTGTCAAGCCCGATAGATATTGTGTAGCTCCTACCGGTGTATGTGCATCCATGTTAGCATTTGTTTCTGCTATTTTCTTTTCTCTACTTCTTTGGTAATGAAGCCTGTTGTAGTCTCTCTTTTTTTGAATAGCTGGGTCTACACTTACATTGGTGCTTACAGAGGTTGATCTATAGGAACGTGGTGTTTGTAACGGTGTTATATTTTCTTTATTTCTTGACGTATTTTGGGGCGATGTTGTTTGTAATGGCATGTTTATTGGAGCACCATTAGTATTTGGCATATTGTGCAATGTTCCAAACGGTACCCTATTAGGAGCAATATTTATGTGACTCGAACTTTCCTCAAAGTAGCTAGAGTTGGTCTTCCCTTTTTTCCCCGTTTGCCTTGCTCGCGCATCTTTATTAGAAAATGCTTTGCGTTTTTCAACTCCATTCATCGTGTCTTTAAACTACATAAAAGGATTTGTACAAGACGTGTTCAATAATCAAAAGTATGAAATCATTATTCCTTATGTGAATATCTGATTAGTAACCATAAACTAAGCTGAGGTGTGTGAGTTTGTAGATCGCTATTTGTATGGTAGAAGCACATGAGACAACTAATTGGCGAATGCTAGAATTTGATTGTAGTTTTTGTTATCTATTTTGACAAGTAGTAGAACACATAAATATCGCAAGCATAATATTTTAAATTGAAAATGAACTCAATCCGTCAATCATAATCAATCACCAAAATCAAATATCCCAAATGAAAAGCAAATATCTTAAAACAAATGTGCGAATATCTTAAATGAAAAGCAAATAAAAATTTGTTTGCAATGAAAATCAGTTAAATTTGAGAGATGTCTCATAGATTCATGTCCTTCAGGGCTTCAGCTTGTCGCATAGTTGGGTTTATTTCGATTTTTGTTAATTCCGTGTCCACCAATAAGTTCACTGTAGAAGAGTACGCATTATTAGGTTAATGTATTGAGACGAAATATCTTATGAGAAATGTGAATATTAAAACTCGAAAAATATATACTTGGTTCTTTGTGGATGAGTTTAGCACGGGATACGAATATAACTCCCCTTTCTCTTAAAACCGTTGCCAGTTTCATGTATTCTTGTCGAAATGTGTGATACATGATGAGTTGTATTTCCGCCCCTCTATTAGAATTCAATGATTGTTAGAGCGGGAACATAAAATAATGAATACAAACCATTTTTTGATAGACACACTTACGTCACATCTCTAAGAAACAGCTCACAAGCGGTACCACCGCTGTGGTATATCAAACCACCTCTAGTGACCCTGCCGATGGTATCTATATTGAAATAAGGAAATACATTGATTACGAATAGGTAATATTAAATGAGTTCGATGCATATTTATCATTATCATTAAGTAAATTATGTGTACCGATTAGCATCTTCCTTGTTGATTTGTCAGTACATAGGCCCTTAATAGATGATATCCACGGGTGCGCAGGAAAATCGGATTGCATACTTAATGGAATTTCAGTTAGTTCCGTTTTACTGTTGACCAATATAACCCAATCACAACGGCTTAAACTATGGTTTTGATATCGTGGATATTCTGTTGGGTCGGTATAGGCAACTTTGAAATGGTTTAAAGAAAACACCTTTCCAATTAAGTCTTTGGTATTATAGAATTCGACAAGGTCTGCAGGTACTTCCACGGCTTGTTTTACTCCCTGGTATTAGACGTATAAAATTTCAAGCATAAAATTGATGGTTAGTAAATCATGTATGTTTTAATTAAGCTTGTGTGATCACAATTGACAACCCTTACATTTTTGTCGAGCAAGAAGATGTAAAATTTCTTGTTTTTTTCATCAACCCACATGTAGTTAACACGTACTTTGTTGATTTTGTACCAGGCGTGTGGGTTATTAAGTGATGAGAAAGTTTCAACATTGATGTAGGGGTCCCATGGCTAAAAAAAATAGATGAGCATGGTGATATACGATTAATAATTCATCCATAACAACCTACTTAGTTTTTTGTACAACTTTGATTCAAGCTATCTGAACCAGCAGTAGTGATCAAAGAAATAAACACCAAACAAACAATAACAAAAAAAAAAAAAAAAAAAAAAAAAAAAAAAAAAAAAAAAACCGTCAAAAATGAACCACGTAGCAACCTACTTAGTTTTTTCTATTTGTCCACTAAAATAAGGAGACTAACATATATATTCGATCAAACTAACACTTATTAGCACAAATGAATAAAGGCAAACACCAGTTACAAATTAAATACGATATTTTGCGTAATATGAATATACAAACTCCTAAGTTTCCATGTTACTTCTGTTTTACAAAACGCACCTTTACTGATTTGCAGTGGGCTCGTCCCAAAAAAAAAAAAGACACAAGCCCAAGTCCATATTTTGTTTAACCCCATTCTAAAATAGATTTAACCCAACCCAACATACTACCCAACTTATCAAATTTCCTATCCATTTGTTTTCTGTGTGTACCTCGACAACAGTAGCAAAAAGGGAAAGGGAACTGTCAAATTCTTCTTAACTGATGGATTCTAGTTTGCATTTTCACAACATAGTTGCATAAGTAGTCAATTTAATATAATCTCATTCCATTTTAGTGTAATATTACATTTATAAGTAAATTTGATCATCAGTAGTTCACTGAAGTCAAAGTTTCATTAAAAACAAAAAGTCAAAGATATCAGTTTTTCACTTGACAAGTCAGATATAGAACCTAAGCTGAAAACCTCAGATATAGAACCTAAGCTGAAAACCTCTAAATATATGCAAATAAGCTGCCTCAATATTCAAGTATCTACTTTGGGGGTGCTTGTTTAAGCTTATAAGTATGCTTATGAGCTTATATGATTTCGGCTTATACTTCATAAGTTCATTTGTTTGGGCAGATACTCAGCTTATTTTTCAGGGATGTTTGTCTAAGTTAACTTAACAAGCTTATTGAACAATTTGATACGCTCATAAGCACAAACTTCTTGGCCCGAGCTAGTAAATTTGAGCTTATGAAGTTTATAACTTCATAAACTTATAAGCCGACCAAAGCAGGTTATGGGTCAAACGGAGTTTTTTAAACATCTCATAAGTTATTAAAGCGTTAAATATGACTACACAAAATTCAATATTTGATATATAACTTAAACGTTTTAATAGCAATTATAACCTTAAAGCATTAAAACTGCACTTTGACTCTCCTTAATCCACATTATAATTCGTGTTACCCTTTTCCATAAAACTTAACCCAAAAACTCAAGGTTGTCATATTTACTTATTTTAGGCTGTTGATTTGAATCACACGGGCAACATAATGGAGCTAGTTGACTCGAGGCTAAATTCAGAATATGACTTGCAAGAGATGATGGGTCGAAGTCATATCTAGTAAAATTACTGTTCTATTCTTCAGTCATATCTAGTTTTGTTGACTGTAAACTGTAATAATGTGTTATATGTTTAAACAGATTGGCATGTTCTGCTATAGTGGGATGACTCCTGAACAAGTGGATCGCTTGACACAAGAATTTCATATTTACATGACCCGCAATGGTCGTATTAGGTAATAATACTAATGTCACGGTAACAAATTATCCAGCTATCTGCTTCACTTGTTTTTTGGGTAAAATTTAGTTAACATATATGTGTATGGTACAGTATGGCCGGGGTTACAAGTGGCAATGTTGAATATTTGGCGAAGGCTATCCATGAAGTTACAAAAGCTGCTTGAGGGCTCAGATTTTTTTTTTTTTTTTTTTTTTTTTTTTTTTTTTTTTTTTTTTTTTTGATGTTTGGGTAACATTAGTATTGGGTATTTTCCCTGAGAATATTCTAAAGAAAATAAAAGTTTAAAGGTACTTACACCTTGTCATGAGTTTTGATTGCTCGTAGTGGATAGTGATTGTTGTTGTAGAGAACTTTGATAAGTTCTATTATTGTTAGCAAAGAAGTTCTATACTGGTTAGCCGTTAAAGCTGCCTGCCCACATCATTTGAATAAAACAGATTTGTTTCTTCGAAGTGTCCTTACAATGCTATTAGTGATATGAAATTGTATAAGGTTTGAGTTATGTCATGTTTTAATTGAATTAAGGAGTGTTTGGATCAGGACCTCATGCTTATTATGATGGGCTCCAGCTATTATAAAAAATAGTTGTGTTCTATTAAATCAGGTACCAGATTATAAATGACAATGTGTAACACTTTAACCTGTTTAACTAAATTCTAAGCATTTGAGTATACTTAAAATGACTTTAAACCTGTTAATTCAATATATTTGAGCCTTTTCAAGCAATATACTGTATTTTCATTTTGCCATGTTACAAACTTATAATTACCGCCACTAATCTCAGAAATAGAATAGCAATCCTCATCCTAAATTCCTAACTTCATTGACTTTGACTTAATTCGCCTAATTTCATACTCCTTATTCCTTAAGTGTTGCTTCTGACTGACTATCAACAGTAGAGCAGATTTGAGCATTTGGTTAGAACCAAACTGTAATCTGTTATAACCCCCATACCTTACACACCAAAAGCCAAATACCAATAATCAACCCCTTATATCCCCTTCTAATCTTTTACCACATTATTCAAATATCAAATGAACCATCTTTAACACTTAAGAACTACGATACCAAAATATTGATCATTTCACCCAAGTCCATATTTCACCCAAGTCCATATTTTGTTTAACCCCATTCTACTCAATAAGCTGTAATGAGTTCATATGAGGCTAGATTAAGATCAAGTGACATGTTTTAATTGAATTAAGGAGTGTTTGGATCAGGACCTCATTCTGTGTTATAGTTGTTTTTAGGAAGGTTACTTTGCGCAGTCATTTTACATTTGGTATATTAGAGTCATTGTAAACATAAAAACCAGTAGGTTAAAGTTGTAAAAGTCAAATTCATCTTTGAACTGTCAAATTCTTCTTAACTGATGGATTCTAGTTTGCATTTTCACAACATAGTTGCATAAGTACAAACTTCTTGGCCCGAGCTAGTAAATTTGAGCTTATGAAGTTTATAACTTCATAAACTTATAAGCCCAAAAAATGAGCTAATGAAATTTTCAATAAGCTCATCAGATAAGCTTAAACAAACTTATTTTCCCACTTATTCCAATAAGATTTTACTCAACTATGCTCACTACAACACAGTGTATGATAAAGTGGAAATTACAAGACCCTAAAACAACCAAACTTCGTTTTCAGATCAATACCCAGATTATTTGAAAACAGCATGCTTAAACTATTCCAATAAGATTTTACTCAACTATGCTCACTACAACACAGTGAATGATTAAAAAAAGGGTTAAAATGAAAAAAGTCACCAAGTCATATAAAGTGTGAGTTGCGGTAAACTTTATATGCATTTAGCATTTGGATTTCATTAGTTATGCTTTTCGTTCTTATTTTTGAGTTTTCGCAATGCATTCAGTATGTAATATGATGTCATTGACATACGTAGCTGCTAAAGTGTGCGCTCATAGATATCAGGAACCATTCATGTAACAATAACTCGAGTAGCAACCAAAAGCTCCTTAATTTTCACATGTGCTGAAGAGAGTTGACAAACAAATAGCATTGACAAACAAATAGCTAGTTGGCTACTAAGTTTTTAAGGACCATATTTAAGCTTACATAAACACCCTAGAGGTCGGGATTTTATTATAGAAACCTCACATTTTAACTGTAAGCGGATAGACCGAAGTAGGCTTTAGTTGGTTCTGCTAGTCTTTAGTTGAAAGTTAGTTGCTGTGAAGCTGTCAAATTGATAGCAGATCTACACTTTGGCTAGTTATAAGTTGGACATTATTCCCAAAGTTCTAAACCAACATTGTTGTATAAAGGATAGCAAAAAATATAATTTTATAAGCTTAAAGTACTCGCCTATATGTGACTTGATGGCCACTTTTTTTTTTTTGGTAAACAGATTAACATGTACAAAGAATGACAGCTTGAGTTTTGCCAAATAGAGTATTTTGTGACCAGAGTATTTTGCCAAATAGAGTATTTTGTGGCCACTTTTTTTTTTTTTTTGGTAAACAGATTAACATGTACAAAGAATGACAGCTTGAGTTTTGCCAAATAGAGTATTTTTGGTAAACAGATTAACATGTACAAAGAATGGCCACTTTTTTTTTTTTTTTGGTAAACAGCTTAAAGTACTCGCCTATAGATAACTTTTTTTTACCAAATAGAGTATTTTGTGACCCTGAACAGATTAACATGTACAAAGAATGACAGATCTGTAACATAGATTGTATTGAGGCTGTTTGAGTTATGTCAAATGACCGAATCGCTTAAAAATGGGTTGTGCCAAACACCCCTATTCAAAAACTGTTTTGCAATTTTAACTAAGATAAGTTGTTTTTAAGCCACAATTTTGAACACAATAACTAAACTAAGTTTATAAACTCCTAATAAGCACATTTCAAACTTGAATAAACAGATTAAATAAGCAAACAAATATAAGCAGTTCCAAAGCTATTTGGATTGTTTGAATCAAAAACTTAAACAAGGACTATTTAAGCTAAAAACTGAGCATCATAAACACCAAATTGCATAAATAAACAGTAAGAAACAATAAATAACAGGAATAAGCATCTAATAAGCACTGCTACAGTAAAAAGCAAAAAACAGGTTAGATGGAAGCAAACTGCTTATGATTTATCATTATAATTACCATTACAACTTTTATCATTATAATTAAATCCAAAAATCAAACACAAATCATAATTTTACCATTATAATTCAATCCAACAAATTTTGTACAACTTTGATTCAAGCTATCTGTTAACCACCAAAAATAAAATTCAACCACAACAGACAAGTCCATTATGTTTACCTCAGGTTCTTCGGAAGCTTGAGCATGGTTGAAAACATCATCAAGATCCATAGGAGCAAAAGCATTGAGTATGTCGTTGTCCATCTAACAAGTACAAACAATATTAGTATTTCGTTGCAAAAGCATAGAGAATATTGAGAATAGAGAAGAACCTGGCTGGGTATTTCGTTGTCCATTACCAGCTAGATGAGAATGAGAATAGAGAACCTGGCTGGCTGGGTATTCTATATATTGATCAATCAAGATCCATAGAGAATGTAGACACATCATTGAAAGGTAGGTGGTTTCAAGAACCACGCTCGTATGGGGAATGAAAGAGAAGATCATGTTTCAAGAACCACGCTCGATGGGTTTAAATGCTGGGTTTAAATGATAGAGAAGGGTATTTATGATTTATTTCAAGAAGCAGGTTTCAAGAAACGAAGATATGATTTATTTAAATGAAAAAAGTATACAAGGGTATTTTGGGGATTGACCCAAAAATCAGATTTCACTTTCCACATTGACCAAAAATGCTTTATAAGTAGTAAAGATATAATGTTATTTATGTGTATGAATCAAATTCATATGTGTAAATATCAATTGCTTTAAAAAAATACCTTATGAAAATAACTTTTAAAATAATTAGAAAACACACAATAATTATTATTTTTTTTAGTAGTTTGCTTGGTTTTACAATATGTGAACATATTTTAGTTTATTATGTTCTTTTTAACAATAAATTTACGGATATCAAAAAATTTCGTTTAGCTCGTGTCCGTTCGGGCTCGAGCCCGTTTGACATGTGCCCTTTCGGGCTCGAGCCCATTTGGCCCACTGCACGTTCGGGCTTGAATATTTGTATAATATACTTTATTATTTGTATTAGTGACATTTAATGCGGGAATTATGTTTAAGTTGGTTATACAATATGCTTGATAATTTGTATTTCTTATGTAAGTGGTGTTTTAATAAGGGCATTAATTATATTTATTGACCAGTTAATTAATTGTATTTAATGTACATAATGATTTATTTATTGTATTTAATGTTGGTATTAATTTTATGTTAGAATTAAATATGAAGGGAATTTTTATAAGTAGCATTAGTTGTTGTACTTATAGCTTTAGAAATTGTATTGCTTAATTTTAAGTATTTTTATTAATAGTATGTCTTCATGCTTTATAATATAGTATAATATGATATTGCAATTTTGGATAATTTTGTTGCAATTTAATGACCTTTTGATCAATATATTTTTTGTAAGGAAATTGCTAATTATCTGTTAGATATACAATAAATAAATTTTGTTATACAAAAAGGTGAAACCCTAAGAAATTCTTGTAACTTTTCACATAGTCCAGGGGTGGTTTTGGAACTTGTATTTTAACCTTAAGAAACGACTTCATGATATATGCTAACTGTATTACTACGCAGGGGCGGAGCTACAGCTGAGCCACCTGTGGCACGTGCCACATACGGTTGTGGCCGACGAAATGCAATTTATATGTAGCAATCTTTCGTTCATATGAAGTGCTACACTCATTTTGGGATAAGGGCACATAAATGATCAAATATAAGTGGGAAAAGTGTTTTTGAGTTTTGATTTTGAAGAAAGAAAAGAAAAAAAGATCGATACACCATGCATGTAGAAGATGAGTAGATGACATGAGGTAGAAGATGATGTGAGTTAAAATGTACTTTTTATATAATTTTTTAGTGTTGTCTTTTAGTTGCTTACAGTAAAGCAAATACAGTACTAGTAGCTTTTTAATTTTTGTCCTTTAGTGTTTACCTTTTACAGTTTTCAAAAACCTTTTTTATCCTTTAGTCAATTTTTTGTGTCATTTTTTAGTTAATTTGTATCATACGTAGTAGTAGCTCTTTTCTTAAGCATGGTCTCCGAACTCTTGGTGATTAATCTATGATATTTGAGTATGCCGTTAAACAAACAACAAATCAGATAGAGTATTCCGCTTTTCTAATTTATATAATTTATAATATTACGTTTGGATAACTCGAATCAGAGAAGTAAAATCACAAGAAACTAGTAGTTTTTACCAAACATACTAAAATTAAGAACCATCACCGAAGCGAAGCGAGCCGAAATCGTGCCACACACGATTTTAAATCCTAGATCCGCCACTGTTACTACGTAATAGGTAAAGGTAATATACACATTTGTTGGGTTTTATATCAAATAAGTTACTTAACTTTGCGTTTTTGTGCACCTAAGTTATCTAACTTTTTTTTTTTTTTTTTTTTTTTTTTTTTTTTTTTTTTTTTTCAAATGGGTTACTGGACTATACGGGTTTGACATTTAGTAACCGGGAGATGGAGTTATTACTTTGTCCACGTCAGCTTTATGTTCAAATAAGTTACTCAACTTTGCGATTTTGTTCGTCTAAGTTACTGAAGTATACATATTTATTTACAAAAAAACGTATATATAAGGAATGAATACGTTTACATTTTTAATTATCTATGTGATTTTTAATTTATGATGTGATGTTGAGATGTTTGGTGAGTGAGGGTAGGGGTGGCAATTTCTGACCCGACACGAAACCCGACCTGAAACCGACACGAAAATTAACAAGTTCGGGTTGAGCTAAATAGATTGTGGGTCAGGTTTGGGTCGACATATCTAACTCGTTTATTAAACAGGTCAGGTTCGGGTTGGGAATAAAATAAACGTGTCGACCCGGCAACCCGTTTAAGTTTTTTTTCTTAATTAAAAATTATTTATATTTAATTATACGGGTTAAACGGGTCGACCCACTAACACGTTTAACCCATTTAACTCGTGTAATGTGCTAACTTTTATATATAAAACGGATTAAACGGGTCAACTCAAAACCCGTTTAACATATTCAATCCATGTAACCTATTTAACCTGTCAACCTAAGTATATATACGGGTTAAATGGGTCAGGTTCGGGTTACGTATAAACAGGTTTGAGTTGATATAGCTGACCCAATGATTTAAATGGGTCAGGTTCAGGTTAGGGTTTTCTGACCCGCCAACCTAACAACCCGAACCCGCCAACCCGAACTCGACCCGAATTGCCACCCCTAAGTGAGGGTGTTTTTTATGTGACTGATAAGGGTAGCCTAAATTAACAAAGTTGCGTAGTTTAGTAATCGAATGAGTAATATATATTTATTTACAAGATATTTAGCGAATTAAATTGATTTCATTAAATATCTTGCTTCGGTCCGCCGCGTTGCGGTTGAGCGTTGATTTTTTTGCGAACAATGTTGATGCAGTTTATGTTTTTGAAGATTTGTGAGCTGATAAATTGAACAACATATTTAGCGAATTAAGTGGATTTCGTTAGAATTTACACGTTTTTATATACATTTTTATATACGTTATTACAAAAACGTTCTTATCAAACGTTTTTATACACGTTATTATATATCTTTTTTATATGTTTTTATATAAGTTTTTTTATACGTTTTTATATGTTATTATAGACATTCTTGTATACGTTTTTAAATATATTATTATATACTTTTTGTATACAAAACGTATTTAAAAACATATATTATAGCGTTTATAAAGACGTACATAAAAAGTATATAATAATGTGTATAAAAATGTATATAAAAGTATGTATAAGGACGTTTTTGTAGTAATATAAATATATATAAAAAGTATATAAAAACGTATATATAATGAATGAATATGTTTACGTTTTTAATTATCTATGTGATTTTTAATTTCTGATGTGGCTTTGAGGTGTTTGGTGAGTGAGGGTGTTTTTTATGTGACTTATAAGGGTAGCCTAAATTAATAAAGTTGTGTAGTTTAGTAATCGAATTGAACAAATAAAACTTTAGTAACTTAGGTGAACAAATTCGCAAAGTTCAGTAACTTATTTGTATAATTAAAAAATAAAAATCAGTTGCCAGCGTGGCATGCCAACCGGTTATAACAAGTGCAAAATAGTTGGGTCACTATTTTGCCCGGTAAAAATAGTCCAGTAACCCATTTGCATAAAAAAATAGTTGGGTAACTTAAATGCACAAAAACGCAAAGTTGGGTAACCTATTTAATATAAAACCCCACATTTGTTTCTATCGGATCCAAGGTTTATAAAAATCGATTATATAACCTTTGTTCATAAGGCTATAAGTTTTCACATCATTCCTTTTCAAAATAAAAATTCACAACTTTTGTGAAAATATATCATTAGTGTTATTTATGTGACAATGACACTATCTAATCTAATCTAACGGTGTGTTCTCGATTTTATTTTTTAAAAGAAAGGAAAGTAATTGTTAGAAAACAAAGAAAAGACGTGTGTTCTTAAGCTTTTTTAGTAAGGAAATCATGAGAAAGGAAAGAGAAAAGTCCAAAATACATCCCTGTGGTATGCTCAAATCCCAATTTTCATCCTCGTATATTTTTTGGGAACAAAACCATCCTCGTGCTTTAAAGTTGGCACAAATACATCCCTCCGTTAGTAATATCAGTTTATGAGGACTAATGATGCAAATGATTTTCTGTTATCTCCTAACAAGAGTTAAAATATTTGCATCGTTAGTCCACATTGAGTTAAAATATTTGCATTGTTAGTCTTCATTGACTAAAGAGTTAAAATATTTGCATCGTTAATCCTTGTTGAGTTAAAATATTTGCATCGTTAGTCCTCATTGACTATTCTTACGTTTTTATCATTTTTCGTCTATTTTTCTTACGTTTTCGTCCGTTTTTTTCCGTTTTCGTTTGTTTTTCTTAAGTTTTCACTGTTTTTATCAGTTTTCGTCCGTTTTTATACGTTTTCATTCATTTTTCTCATATTTTTATCCATTTCTTCCGTTTTTCTCACGTGTTCATACGTTTTTATCCGTGTTCATACACTTTTATTCGTTTTCGTCTATTATTCTACGTTTTCGTCCGTCTTTCTTATGTTTTTATCCATTTTCATACATAATTTTATACATATATTATGTATGAAAATGGGTAAAAAATATACGAAAATGGATAAAAACGTATTAAAACTTAACATTTGATAAAAATGTTTCTGTATCGATTTTAAATCATGATTTTGACCCCTTTCTGATATGAATCATCAAAAGTGTAAAACACGAAAGTTGTCCGGAATAATGTTTACGTCTAAACTCGCCAGATTTTAACCTGAAATTGCAAAATAATGACTGTTTACTACCAAAACTTAAGTAGTTGTCGACCAAATTAATAACTTATAAACTTATAAACTCTTGTAAATCATCAAACTTATAAGATTTACAAGAGTTTATAAGTGTATAACTTATAAAATTTGGTCGAAAAACCGCTTAAGTTTTGATTGTAACAACCATTGTTTGCAATTTCAGGTTAAAATTTAGCGAGTCTTGCTGTAAAACATTATTTCTGGCAACTTTCGTGTTTTACACTTTTGATGATTCGGACCAGAAAGGGGTCAAAATTGTGATTTAAAATCGATACAGAAATATTTTTATCAAATGTTAAGTTTTCATACGTTTTTATCTATATTCGTATTTTTTTGTCCGTTTTCATACATAATATATATAAAAATGGATGAAAACTGATAAAAACATAAGAAAAATAGACGAAAACATAGAATAATAGATAAAAACGAATAAAAGTGTATGAACACGGATAAAAACGGACGAAAACGTAAGAAAAACGGACGAAAAAGGATAAAATCCTAAGAATAGTCAATGAGAACTAACGATACAAATATTTTATCTCAACGAGGACTAACGATACAAATATTTTAACTCAACGAGGAATAACGATGCAAATATTTTAACTTTATAGTCAATGAGGACTAACGATGCAAATATTTTAACTCTTGTTAGGAGATAACGGAAAATCATTTGCATCGTTAGTCCTGATTAATTGATATTACTAACGGAGAGATGTATTTTTGCCAACTTTAAAACATGAGGATACGAGGATGAAAAACGAAATTTGGGCATACTACAGGGATGTATTTTGAATTTTTCTCTAAAGGAAATGATTTTGAAAGGAAAAACAAGCATAAATTTTCTGCCATAGTTGGGCGGATTGAGACGGAAAGGAAACTAATGTGCCTTATAATTACCGGATGAAGATTCTCTCAAGTTAAAAAATTAACTCGGCTCAAGTTGGGTGTTTGTAAGCCATTAGATTTGATCTAATGGCTCAAATCAAAAAAACTTATTTTGATTTGAGCTATTGGATCAAATTCAATGGCTCACATTCGTTTACTTGAGTCAAGTTATTTTTTGAACTTGAGGGGATCCCTTCCATAATTTACCAACACGCCCTTATTGAAAATAGTGTGTTATGTAACAGATTTTAGTAATTCTTTGTTTATTGAATTAATTATATGGCTACTATTGTCGTCACCACCACATGTCACGCTTTGCATAATGTTTTTATTTTCTTAACCGATAAAAAAAAAAAAAAAAAAAAAAAAAAAAAAAAAAAAAAAATCTTGTACGAAAACATGTAATCTTGTTTTTGGAAATGAAGTTGTAATTTTCACCTGAGATTATTATTTTATTTTCTAATTATTTTTAGAAACATAAAGGAGATGATATCAGTTTATAAACTTGGAAATAGCATTGAAATATTTTTTGTGCAAAATGTGAACATATATTATTAATAACAATGAAACATAAAATCACTAGAAAAGAGAAATAGACATGCATATACTCTTAAACAAAACAAAACAAACAAACATTCTGATAACTTGAAGTTATCTCAGTCAACCAAAAATCTCAGACAACAATTGCTATACACATCCATCAATTCCACACTAGCCTGCAGTCAAAACTATCATCAGTTTTAAAGACATACTGCAGCTTCCAACTCACCTTTTATGCACCAATAAACCATCTAGCTACATTTCCACCACATCTACTCATCAAGGTCATTCAACCTGCCACCACAATAACCAAGACAAGCAAGATGAGTGGCATCACTAGGAACCCTTTACTACTCCAAGTCAAGGGTTATACCAAGTGTGCTACATTTCCATCTACTACAATAGCATCACATAGTTGGAAACACACACCTTGAAAACATGATACATGTTTCCTTTATTTTCTTTTCATATCGTCTCAAAAACACAAATTAGATAACTCATTTTCCTTTCTTTTCTTTCTCTTTCTTATCAAGTCTTTTATTTTCTTTTCATTAAAAACCTGAGAATGCAGCGTAAAAATCAGTTCTTATGTGATTCAATTATGTGTACGCTTGGTTTATGTAACATTGATCACTATGTCAAGATAGTGACAAGTAGTTTATCAACACATTAAGTTTGTAATTCAGTGACTCACATAATGATTTAATTATATAAATGTTTTTATTTTTTATTTTTTTTGGTCATTTTACATTTTATATCAACAACTACACACACTGTGTTCTCAAAAAAAAAAATATTGAATGCAAAGTAGAGGAATGAAAAGAAAAATAAAGAAGAGGGTAGTAAATGAAAGAAAGTGGAAAGTAGGTTGTATGTTCTTGAGTGTGATTGAAATGAAAAGGGAAGTAAGAAATATTGTATACTCCGTATTTTTTTCTTGTAAAAAAAAGAAAGTAGTTTATAACAATACTCGTACAAGATAAGAGATGAATGATTTAAAAAATAGAAGACAATGGTTAGTTTGGTAATTTCATAGACTTAACACTCTCTTACCTCCACTTTCATCCCATAATGAGCAAGAAGTAGTGGCCCAAAAATAATCAAATGAGCCCCACTTCATTTCCCTTTCATTGCTTTCTTTCTTCAAAAAATCTCTAGAACACGTAATTTTTTTTATTTCTTTCCCTTCCATCCACTTTCTTTCCAAAACAAAACTCTAGAACAGAGTGGTATATTACCAAATGCTTTTATACAAACAAAAAATGTAGTTAATAGCATGCAACTTACAGTTTTCAGTTTGTAGCTAACATCTTTTAGTTTACAACTAGTACCGCCAAAACATACCCAATATATCCTTATTCATTTCACATGCTAGGCATAGCTGGTGTATTGGGTGGCTCCCTATATAGTGCAATGCATGGTTCTTTGGTAACCTCTAGTTTGATAAGGGAAACCACATAAAATGAATATGCTAATGAAGGTTATGAATTCGGTCAAAAAGAAGAAACTTATAATATCGTAGCCGCTCACGGTTATTTTGGCCGATTGATCTTTCAATATGCTAGTTTCAACAACTCTCGTTCTTTACATTTCTTCCTAGATGTGTAGCCTGTAGTAGGTATCTGGTTCACTGCTTTAGGTATAACACTATGCTTTCAACCTAAATGGTTTCAATTTCAAGCAATCAATAGTTGATAGTTAAGGTCGTGTACTTAACACTTGCGCTGATATCATTAGCCGTGCTAACCTTGGTATGGAAGTTATGCATGAATATAATGCTCATAATTTAGCTGCTATCGAAGCTCCATCTACAAATGGATAAGACTTTATTTGATTGTATAGGTGTTTTTGAACTAGATAAGGAGCGACAACTTTCTTCTTGTTTTATAAGAAGGGCGCTATTGCGCTTTTTTTTTTTTTTTTTTTTTTTTTTTTTTTTTTTTTTTTTTTTAAGTAATGTTTGACTTACACAGTTTCTTTGAAAATAATGACCTTTTATAGTTTGGTTCTATTCGCGTGTTTTCTCTTTGTATTCATATTCATTTCTATTATAGGTTTGCATATTCTATTCCAAATTTTTTATGAACTTTTATTACCAATTCAATTTCAAACCAAAATATATAATTTGAGAATTAATCAAGTCATGCTGTCCTGCATTGAAGTTGATAGTTTTGTTTATTTTAGATGTGAAGTCTACTAGCTTATATATTTAAAACAGCTTTGAATACTTCGTACTGCATATAGTTGTGATAAAATCGTTATAACTCATCAAACTACTTAACCTCTTCGTTAAAAAAAGACTATGACACGTGACACAAAATTGAAAGTTTGATAAAAACACATAGATCTCATCACCATATTCCCTGCAGCTCTTTGGTGTCGTATCTAGTTAGTGAGATTGTTTGAACGGCTGTTGTAGTATTGTTGTCTTGTGGACTGTGACCCTCGTCCCATGTGTTTGTTGTTCGTGTTTGATCTCAAACCAGTGAGAACTTGAGTATCCGTCAAGTTTAACGAGATAAATGCGTGACAGGCAACTGAAAATAAGGATGAAGGATCATCATGATGGCAAGTCCATCTATAGTCAATGTCGACCAGCTTATTAAACTTGACTAGTACTACTGGCATTGTTGCATTGTAAACGGTTATTGTTGAAGTAGCAAGAGACTGGTTACTTGTTAAATTCATTTCGGTCATCCCATATTCTATGTACGTTTGTGATGGACTATGAGATATCGAAAGGGCCTTGATAAATGAACAAAAACACATGCATTTTCAAAGATATGACAGTATAGAGATGTGCAGCCAGAAATGGCTTGATTGGTTATGTGGTAAAATCAAGAGGCCAAACGGTAAACTTTGAAAACGTGGCCAAACATTATATGGGTCAAACGGATCAAAAGTCACCCAAAATCTGTGTAAATGCTCAAAAGATACTAAGGCTATGTTTGGCAAAAGTAGCTGTAAGCAGTAGCTGTGAGCAGTAGCAGTGAGCTGCGAGCAGCATTCTCACCACTCATTAACCAAAAAGCTCCATGCCAAACATAGCCTAAATCGTTTTATTAGAATTCTGTTTCAGTAGTACAAATCTTCTAATCATATTCTAAGACTTTAACCATTCATAAAACTAAATGGGAAAACAATGTTAGTGTGCCAATCAACCGAATCATTTTTTACCCATATTACAATAATACCCATTTTTGAACTACTGCTGCATACATAACTAGCCAGATTGCATGCCATAAACAGGAAGAAGGTCATGAATCAGCTGTAAACTGTTATTCTTGCTAAAAATCAACAGACACATAAGCCTAATCTAATCCTCTTAATGCATGTTCCTAAAAATGGAAAGATGAAAAAGACTTTGTTAATTTTAACATGTTCACTCATTGCATGAGACATCATAGAAAGGTTGTATGCTTATAACTTGCAAGTATACTGTCAAAATTAAGGAGTCTGCACATTTGGGTCCTTGGAACTGTTCTAATCAGAACTGGGTCGGGTTTCAGAATCCGACACTTGAACCTCTTCAATCATTTTCACAACTTCATCCATAGTAGGCCGCATATCTTGAGCCGGAACAACACACGCCATACCTATCTGCAACATTTGCACCATCTCCTCTTCAATGTTATGAAATTTCATAAGCTCGATATCAAAGACCTCAGCAGTCCATTCTTCCCTTACTACCGATTGGACCCACTTCGGGAGATCAACCATGTCTTCTCTTCCTGGTGATTGGAGCGGTTGTTTACCAGTGAGCATCTCAAGAAGAAGAACACCAAAGCTGTAGACATCGGATTTATGAGTGTGTTTTCTGATTTCAAGAACTTCTGGAGCTCGGTAACCGACAGTGTACCGAGATGTGGATGGTGGGAAATTTACAAGAAGGGCTAAGCCACTATCGGAGATGCAGCCTTCTCCATCTTCGTTAATAAGGATATTTGATGATTTAATGTTTCCATGAACGAATGTAGGGCCACCAGAAGCGTGGATATGGGCAATGCCTCGTGCAGCTCCAAGGGCAATAGTTACTCTAGTTTCCCAGTCTATCGGAGTTCTAGACTCACCTCTGTTTCCTGCAATGATATTGAAGTTGATAAGCAGATTGATAATGATTTAGCAACGAAGTATACTGATCAAGATGGTGTACAATACTACATTCAGTCATACAACTACTGTACATGTCATCTATTGGATATTCGATGGTAACTGAGTTGGACAACCATAGAATTTTAATAACTTGATCTTATACCTACATTTTTCAATACATCCGTTAACTAAAACTTTAGCCCTTATTATGATACATTTCACAAGTCACAACATATGTGACCTGTTGCATCACACTGCAAATTTGCAAGATACATGGCATATCGGTGTAATTTATCTTTCACAAGAGAAGAAGGTTGGCCATATTGTGAGATTAAATATAACCATATTTCATGCAGATAGGCCCGGCCATCAATCAGGTATATGTTGTTGCTTCAGAAATCATAATCATAAAACTATGTAAGTATTTAAGGTACATATTGTGAAGACTACTCGGATGGGCCAACTTGAACTCATGTGCTTATAAATGAACCGCTTCGGGTTATGTTTAATTTTAACAGGTCGAATGGCTAGAAATGTAGCTAAAAAGCAAATGGATTGAATGGGTCAAACTTCAAAGACTCAAAGGTCCGCCAAAGTGTATTTTTAATAACCTCCTAAGTTTCTTTATTAAATTTTTGCAAGTATTGCTGTAGTAATATAGTTATTGTTAACACACAAATTATTTATATATCGGAAAAAAGGTGTTTTAGGTCAATCAATCCGGCCTACACCAAATTTTACCCATTAAGACACTTGCTACAACCGCCTACAACTATATCTTTCATATGCCAAAGGATAAGCACTTCAAATCAAATACGAACACATGGTCTCATTTCAAGTAGATGAAAACCAAGCAAGGAATAAATTCAGAAACAAGGTAAATAGCGGTCTTAATTATGGTAACAGTTACATTGTAATGTTACCATATCCAAGCCGGAGATTATTGGTAATTTGTGTTATTATGCACTTTTATCTTGCTATGATGTAATAAGAACACATGAAGAAAGGGGATAGGAGAGAAAACATTATAATGCATACCATGCAAGAGTGTCAACAGGCTTCCGGTTGAGATATAATCATAGACGATTAGCTTCTCATCCTTAGAGTAATAATAAGCACGAAGAGGTACAACATTTGGATGCGGGTCAATTCTCCCGATGGTCTCCATTTGTTGTTCAAATTCTCTTTGCCCTACAGCTACCTCTTTCAACCTTTTCACAACGACAATTACTGACTCATCCAAAGCTGCTTTATATGCTGTCCCATAACTACCCTTTCCAAGCACCTCTGCAGAAGCCCGCAATAAGTCCTCAAGGTCGAAGTTATAAGAACAACCTCCAAAGAAAACCATCTTGTTATCTTCTATCCCTTGTACTTCCCCACCAAATTCTTCCATAGGCTTCTCACCCGTTTCGCCAAGAGAAGACTTCCCTTTTCGCACACGAGCTTCATCTCTATTCCTTCTCTTTTTCTTCAAACAACAACAAAGTAATAAAACAACTAAAAGTATAATCGCAACACCACCTCCAACTGCTATGGCGATAATAGCCCATAACGGAAGCTTCTTTGAGCTTTTCTGTTGAGGAGCAACATGTGGTGGAAGGGTGGCAGCAGCAGGAGGAAGAGGGGGAGGAGGTGAAAGAGGAGGGAGTATCGGTGAGCATGGCCTTAAAGGTAGTCCACACAAGAAAGAATTCCCTAAAAATGATGAATTTGGGAAACTTTTGAGGGAAGATGGAATAGAACCAGTAAGAAAATTGTAGCTTATGTTAAGATTTCTGAGCCTCGAAAATGTTATGTTCGGAATAGGACCAGACAGTGAGTTGTTTTGGAGCTTTAAACTAGTTAGTCGGGTCAAATTCTGGATGCTTGACGGGATTCTTCCAGTGAATGAATTGAATGAGAGATCCATTACAGTCATTTGAGGAGGAAAGGAGGTGGGGATGTTACCAGAAAAGTTATTGTGATGAAGGAACAGACGATTCAGGGAAGGATGAGAGAGAATATCAGATGGCAAACTTCCCGTGAGGCGATTCAACCGGAGGCTGAGAATCTCAAGTGATTCCAGTCTTCCAAGAGTGTTGGGCGGAATGGGACCCGTAAGTCCAACAGAAGGAAGTCGAACACCATACACACGAGTGCCGTTAGAATCACACACGATGCCTAGCCAGGAAGTGCAAATATCAGTATCATTGGTCCAGTTGAGCTTTGGACCATGGGGTACAGCATCAGCAAACGCAAGAAGAGCTAGTTTATTGGAATTTAAGTTGGAAAACACTGGAGACACCAAAGAAAGTATGATAAGGATGGAATGAAGCACTAGAGGATAGCAGAGTTTCATTAGTATAAATTCACATGTAAAAACTTTATATCGATGCTTCCTGGTTCTGCAACAAAATACATTTAGTAAGTATACACATGGAACTGTGTATGTAAATTCAAGTAAAATATAACAAGACATGAATCACACGATGCAGCAAGTTATTGAACATAATATTTAATTAGTAATAACAATGTGATTAAGTTACATCAATTACCTTCAACCATGAGTCTAGCAGAATCACCAAAACCCCCCGGGGGGGGGGGGGGGGGGGGGGGGGGGGTACTGAAAGTGATTCTTGACTAATGACATGTATACAAATTAAACAATTAACATGCAATTTACTCAATAATCATGTTAATCATATAACACTACTTCACAAGCGTGCTAAGATAAACTCAGATAGTTACCACTGGAACATATTATCTCTGTATCATCTTAGCTACTTTTTTTTTTTTTTTTTTCCTGATTCCATACAAATAAACAAGTTTAAAACAACTACTGCTTAGCTACCACATTATTATAATTCACGCAATCGCTCATAAGTTGTAACATCCTAAATATTCATCTACAATTCAGGTAAAACTCCTTAACTACCACAGGAAAACTCAAAACACACAAAATATGAACCTAGCGTCCACAATATACTCATACAAAATCACAAAAATTAGAAATTTAGGTTATAGAATAGCAACGTACTTTTCCTTGTATTCTAATATCATACGTGTACTTGTTTTTGTTCTACTATATGCTACAAACTTTCCAATTTTGTTTCGATACCATACGTACTGGTGGCGGTCAACACCTTTAAAATTACCAAAATACTCCATACACGTCAATAATAAGAGTGCTAGGTACAATAATTATCCACACTGCCACTTCAGCTTTTACTCTATATAACATTCCTGTAACACGAAACATAAAAGACACCCTCTCCAATAACATTCCTATAACACGCCATAAAAAACCACACTTTACACTAAACAACAAAAAAGATAAATAGAAAAATCACACCTGCAAACTGTGCGTTATGTTATGTGTATAACGTGTACGCCTATAACTTACATATAACACAAGTGATGGTGCAGTTTAACATGTTATAGGTACCAAATTTTCCTTATTCACTGCACCGAGTTCTTTAAGTATTATATTAGAACAGAATTTGAAAGTATGTAGCATATAGTGGAACACGTATATAACGAAACATGAAAGAAAGAAAGTACGTTGATTAAACTGTAATTTACTCGGTTATCATGTTAATACCTAAATACCTAAATCACAATTCATACCGTTAATAAACTTCATCACAAACAAAATTAAATACATATTTCACGTAAAAGACCTGATCGAGTCACAAATTTAAATGCAGTAAATCAACATTCGCTAAATAACTTCTAAATCACAATAGTTATTCAAAATTACATCACGATACCTTCCGACACTACGACAATATTTTTCCGTGTATCATCTTCGTCTTCACGACGTCATCATCAACATTTGTGCTAAATTTGTGTAACTGAATCTAAATTTATAAAATTTGAGTGAAATTTTTTATAAAATTATGAGTGAAATGAAAACACACAGTGTTTGGTGTTTGTGTGTGTGAGAGAGAAAATGAGTGGAAGAACCGAAGAACTCCTCCTGGTCTCATGAGTAGTTCCATTTTGAGCGGGCTTTTTAACTATAATTAAGGACAGGCCTTTGAAAAAGTCACTGACTATGTAATATACACTTTTTAATGCGTATGGTACAAGTGGGTGAAGCTACTTTGTTTTGGGTATGAATAGTTTTGGTGTGGAAAAAGATATGTGGGACTTATTTGAATTCTTTTTTTTTTAAACAGTATTTTAAGGGTGAGCATTCCGACCGGTTGGACCGGACCGACTGACAAAACCGACCGGACCGACCGAACGAAAACCGGATCGATCGAAGGACCAACGGTCCGGGATTTTTCATTAATTCGGTCCTCGGTCCGGACCGACCAAAAAACCGAAAAAACTTGCCTAAATCTTGCCTAATTGGACCGGACCGACCGAAGACCGACCGGACCGAAACGGACCGACCACATTCGGTCCGGTCTCGGTCTATGGTATTTCCCAAACTCGGTATTCGGTCTGGTCGGGTCTTGGCCGGTCCGGTCCGGTTTTTGGACCGTGATCACCCCTACAGTATTTCAATTCTTTTTTATGATAACAAAATCAGATCCTTTGAAACATTATGTTAAACTAAAACCGCGACCAGTGCTTGTGAATATACTTTGCGTTATTCGGTTATTTGGTTATACATTTAGTTGTCTTGATGCTTTATAAGTAAAGATAATAGAGATGATTAAGCCAAATAATTTTAGTTTGAACAACCAACCTACTTCCTAACCAACTTGATTCCTAACTAACTTCCTAACCAACTTTTTCCTAACCAATTAATTGTGAAATCCTTCCATAATAAGCAAGTAAAAGTCTGAATTTTAAGCTTTTCTAATTATAGATTAGTCTCAAATGTAGGGCTGAGCATCAGGCCGATCCCGACCCGATCCCGACTCATCCCGAAACCGACAATCCAAAAAATCCTAACCGAATCCCGACCCGAGTCTAGTTCGGGTAATCCCGAATCCCGTCCCGAGTCCTGAAGCGAAACCGGTTTGTATGGTTTTCTTTGTAATCCCGACTCCGTCCCGATTCCCGACCCGACCCGAGTCCCGACAAGCTGAAAAACCCAAACCGAGTCCCGACCCGAATATGGTCGGTTCGGGATTGGGGACGATTCAGGATGTCGGGATCGGGACGGTTTTCGGGTGTCGGTCGGGATTGCTCAGCCTTACTCAAATGTATTATATAGTAACTAGAACGGTACCCGCGCAATGCGGCGGCGGGTACCGTGTGATTATATTTTACGTTATTTAGTTACACGTTTAGTTGTCTTCATGCTTTATAAGTAGAGATATTAGAGATTTAAGCCAAATAATTTTAGTTTGAACAACCAACCGCTTGCTAACAAACTTCCTAACCAACTTGCTTCCTAACAAATTAATTTTGAAATCTCTCCATAATAAGTAAAAAAAAATTCTGAATTTTAAGCCTTTATAATTATAGAATAGTCCCAAATGCATTATAATGTACTATAGATATAGATGATGCGAAGAAGAATTGCATATATACTCGATTAAACTTGTATAATTGCGTATTTTTTTAAAATACAAGTTTTTGATGTATAATGTATAATAATATTTAAGCATGTTTTGAGAAAGTATATAAATATGTAAGTTTTAATAAGTAATAGATTGGCGACGAACGCCGCGTTGCGGGCTCGCCTGTTTATTTTGCGACGTATTGGGCCTGTTTTCTTGTCGAGGTACATGGATTCTACAAAATTGAACAGTGCTGACTACTTTGCAGGACATATCTACGAAAAAGTTAATTCCTCAACTACTAAAAAAGGTGCTCAATATCAAACTCTACATGCCGAAAAAGATCAAACTCTACATGCTAAAAAAGGTGATCAATATCCAACTGTAAAAGGAAGCAATTCGGACGTTTTTGGAGCATAAAAGTGAAGAAAACGCCAAAGTTTTAATTTTCCATGCTGGGAACAGTAGGTGACGGCGTCAAGAGCAAAATTCCATGACGACCCAGTACAGATTTGACGGCGTCACGAAGGTAGGGCGTCAAGAGTAAAAGTCATGACGGCCTGAAAATAATTAAGTCTTGACGGCGTCAAATGTAGATCAAGGCAGTCCGAGAATAGTTTTGGCGGCGAGGTGACGGCGTCACAAGCTTTGTCTTGACGCCGTCAGACCTCTTTTCCTATATATAGTTTTCTAATTTTCCACATTTAAGGAGAGAAGTTTTGGAGAAACCCTAAGTACGAACTTGGTACGAATTTTACAGGTTTTTCAAGGGTTCCAAGCCCTTGATACCTTACATGTGTAATTGAGATAAGTGTTCTTTCAATTCAATCAATATGTCTATGTGTTGGTTGTCTATATCTTGTTCTTGTCTTAATTCCATCATGCTAGGCTAGATCTATCTTGTGTTTGCTTAGATCTAATGAAACCTAGATGTTAATTATGTGTTGATTACTTGTTTATACTTGTTTTGGATGAATGATTTATATGTTAGGCTTAAGAAAACTGGCAGATCTCCAATTGGTAACATGCTTGAACGTCTTAAGAAACATGAACCGACGCGCACTAGGTCTTTATTGGTTGTATTTAATGCATGAGCCACTGTTTACAATCCCTATAGTTGTGCTGGGCATGGTGTAGGAGGAGATAAGAGCTCATAGAATTGGGGAGTTAAGTGTGCCACCCCATGAATGGTATTAAGGAATACGATCCGTCATCCATGCATTTATAACAATTAATTAACGTGTAAAAGATGTCTAGGGAGTAGTGAAATCTAAGTAAACACATTTTTTCCACTATTTGCTCACAACTTTAGTATAATTTAGTTTATTTTCATTTCTAGTATTTTATTTTGATTGCATCTTTAGTATTGGGTTAGTTGATTAGCAACTAATTCCGCCCAATTCCTTCAAACCCGAGATTTTTAATTGCTTTCTAAAAAATATAAAAACACAAAAATAATCATCCCTCACCTTTAGAACTAGTATTTAGGCTTTCTAATCCTAGCGACACTATTCCTAAGCTGAACGATCAATCCCCCGGTACTTGTCACTATACTATACTACAACGATCAGGTACACTGCCTGGTGGGGGTTGTAAGCTTCACGAGATCCCTCGAGAGGTAAAGCCTGTTGCGATTCCCACGCATCAAGTTTTTGGCGCCGCAGCCCGGGGAATAGTTATTGTCTAGGTTAGAATTTCTTTTTATTAGGTCTACTTGCTAGATTCCTTTCTAGTAAGATTTGATTTTTATTTTTAGGTCTTCTTTAGTCTATCTTATTTCTTTGTGCCTTTGTTCGTAACCACCCGACATCATGGACAACGGGAACATCTTTGAACCCGTCATCCCACCACAACAAAACCTACCATTAGAACCCCTTAGGCCCCGAACTTTAGGAGAGTATTCCCGACCTAGCCATCAAGGCTACCGAAACACCATTGAGCTCACCGGAGCCAATGTGACCCCCTTGTGATCTGACACCATCCGGTTGGTGCAAAGCGGATGTGCATTCCATGGACTTCGTTCCAAAGACCCAAACCAACATCTTAAGGACTTCCTCAAAATCGTAGATTCTATAGACCTAGATGTTGAAACTAGAGAGACAACCCGATTACGCCTATTCCAATTCTCTCTACGGGATCAAGCTAGTCAATGGCTTGAGCGTTTACCCGCGGGATCCATCACCACATGGGATGATCTCACCACTCGTTTCCTTGCTCAATTTTTCCCACCGGGGAGAACTACTAAGCTTAGAAATGACATCTTGATGTTCCAACAACGTCAAAATGAATCTCTTTATGAAGCATGGACTCGTTTCAAGGACTTACTCCAAAAAGTCCCTCATCATGGCATAGATCTTTGGCTCCAAGTCCAAATCTTTTATGACCATATAGACATCTCCACGAGGCGAGCCATTGACCAATCGGCCGGTGGTAAGCTACGTGATCTTAGTGCGGAACAATCATGGGAACTCATAGAAGATCTTGCTCTCTATGACAACGAAAGTTGGAATGATCCCCGTGACTTGAACAAAACGGTCAAGGCAATATCTTTGCCTTCGAACAATTCTAGCACTCCCGACCGTAGGATCATGGAACTTGAAGGTCGAGTCAAGTCTCTCATGAAATCTTACGAAGCTCCAAAATCCTTAAGCCAAGTAAGCAGAATCGCTTCTAAATGTAAATTATGTAGTGGCCCTCACGAGACTCATAACTGCATGGAGCTTCCAAAACATGCTTATAACGAATTCACGTCATCACACGTGGGTCAAGGCCCTCGAACTTCTGGCGAGGCCTATGAGGCATGGAAGGATAAACCTAATTTCAAAGGGTACCAAACGCGGAGCGTATCTTTCAATGACTCCTCACCACTCACTTGGTCCGAGCATTTTCCGTCACAAGGCATTCCCAGGCAAAGCTGTGAAGATACCCTAAAAAAATTCATTCTATCTCAAGAATTACAGCTCTCTACGCTCGAGGCTAAATTTAGACAACAGCAGGCTGATGTGAACAACAAGATTTGTGATCTGTTAACTGCTATCAAAGAGCATGTTGTTAATAAGCCCATTCACGTTGATGAGGTTAAGTCTGTTACCATCATGAGTCCACCAACCTCCCCTGTGAAAATAAAAAGCCCTAGCAAGTTATTCAAACATCTATCCCCTAAAGGAAAAGAACCTGTCAATCCCCTAGGACCAACCCATTTCGTAAACACCATCACCATAATATCTGCTTTTACACCCAACTCAACCCAGCAACAAACTAACAAGTTTGGTCATATAGCTAAAGATGAGACCTTAAGGGTAGACCACGATTCTGCCAGAAAACCTACCGACTCGTCCGAGCAGTACACCGCGCGAGAATCTGGCAAATCGGATGAAGAGAAAGAGAGATCGGAAGAGCATGAGAGAAATCCAACCATTTTGGGTAAATCTATTATAGAAGAACCCGAGAGAAAAATGGAGAATGTTACTAGTAGGAGTAGCGATAGGACTAAGGAATATAACCATAAAGTTTTCAAGATCTCCTGCACCATTAAGGAAAAGCTCCTGACCGATAGTCATATAGATCCTAGCTCCCCAGTCAACCTAATCCCCCTTTCCTTATACCATGAGACCTTCCCAAAACGCATTGCGAGCGAAAGGGTAATGAATAATTTATCAATCAGGGTCAGAGAGCTTGTTTACAATACTGACCTCGCCGTGGTCGATGACGTGAACCCTCTCACCAATCAAACTTTAACCAACCTTGTTCTTGGGAAACCATTTATCAATGAATCGGGAGTGATCCTTGATGAGAAAGATGGTAGTGCATTATTCACCAATGGTGTTAAGAAGGTAATTTTTCGTGGGGGTAATGAGGAGGTGTACGAGTATCGTCCTTCCCTTGAGGGGAATATATATGGGTCGAAGGATGGGGAATCGGAAAAGATAAGACGGCGTAATCCGAATAATCTCAAAATCCCCTGCATGATTGGTCATAAGTACTTCGATAACATCTACATTAACGTATTCCTGCCAAAGAATTTTATGTCCTTATTCCATTATAACAATATCTGCAGATGGGGAATGATTTACAAGGGAGAGAAAGTGGTAGGTAAGGATCATGAGATTCAGGTGTTTGTAGGAAATATGGCATTTACTATGGAATTCACGATCGTGGACAACATCGAAGACTATGTCGACCCTAGATTATCACAAATTGTTTTTGGAGCGCCATTTTGCGAGATCACTAATCTGATAATTGATGATCGGAACGGTATTATGACCTTCGCTGATGGGGTTAGGAGGGTTTCATACCAAACACCCTACAAGAGAAGAGACCTTAAGGAAATCGATTGTGATGGGCTTGATAAGATAAGCTCCCAACTTATTTTGTGCAATGAAGATGTTCGGAGAGGGTGTAAGGACATTTCCGATCTATCGTGTGGATTCTTTAAGGATGTTAGTAAGCTTGGTTCTAAGTATCGAAAAGATATCTTCGAGTTCGAAGACCCGAAGTACTTACACTATGAAAACGATACTAGTTTAGAAGACGACCTAGAGAGTGGAACCAATGATGAGGTCACGTAGTAACCGATGACCTTGAGTCTAGCTACAAGACTCGTAAATAAAGAAAAGCGCTTCTTGGGAGGCAACCCATGTTTTGTGTGATTTTATTTGTTTGTTTGTTATTTGCTTCCGTATGCATGCTTTATTTTTATTGTTGGTAGATCATGTTTCTAAACTAGATAGTGGAAATACTTTACTTTGTTGTTTTGGCTTAGTCTTAACTCCACCTAAAGGTATTTTTGCAAAAGATAAGTGTAAGGGGAAACCCCAAATATGTTTTTAAGAAACAAACCGATCATGATTCTCCACAATATTAAGTGAACATGTATATTCGTATTTGTTAGAGTCAAATGCTTGTATTGAGTCATAATGAAGTTTTGCAGGATTTTCCAAGAAGTAGGACCAAGTTTTTCCAGAAATTTTCCGGAAACTTAACATAAGAATTTCTGCAGGTCACTTCTGACGGCGTCAGGGGTTTACTCTTGACGGCGTCAAGTGTAAAAATCTGGAAATTTTACCGGTTTTGTTTTTCTAACGGAGTCTTATGGTTTTTGTGAATTATTAAGTTTTATAATCTCCAGGAGATCTGCAAACTTCATTCCACAAGCATTATTGTTGATACAAAAGTTGGGCGTACCTGGTTATGGGCTTATAATCTCGTACCAATTCAATCCTTAGCACTTGTTACCTGCGTACTAAGAAAATAAGACAACACCGTTAGGCTTATCGAGGGATTGTTTCCCCCGATTAGACTCCGGCGTGAGAGTAAGTAATCGTTTTAAGGTTCTCGTAAAGAGTTAGGGTTGTATATCGTACCTTGAATGAGAATCGTATGATTCTATATATAGGGGCTAAGAAACCGTGTTTCTTGCTCCTTACTCTTCGCACGCGTGGTGCTTATCCGAGGTAAGGATATCTATTCCTTGAATAGATAATCCTTATCGTGTACCCGGTGGGTCGAATTGGGCCTTTGGGCTTCATGAGCCCAAAGCGTTAATACTGCGGCCCATACCATTGTCATGGTAGCCCATTCGTGGTGGGCTTAAGTGTGAGTAATGTCTATCACTTGGGCTTGTGGCCCAGATATAGGCTATACGTCATCAATTATATCTTATCTTGTTTTCTAGGATTTAGTAGCTTATATAGGATGCCGCCAATTTTACGCGAGGTTGTCTTGTCTATTTTGTCAGGTTTTACAGGTTATGTATGACAAGAAGATGATTTATATTCTGGAAGGGAAGCTTTGATTGTTCATTTTCTTGGAGGAAGATTTAACCTGGCCACCTTATTATCTATACCGAGCGAATCAGGGGAGTATTTGATTTCATTCTCTTTACTTTTTCACTTTTACATTCTTTACTTGAACATTGGGGACAATGTTCATCTTAAGTGTAAGGGGAGGGTAAAAAGATGATACCTTACATATGCACTTTCGCTTGAGTTTGTTTTGTTTAATGGTAGATGTGTAATAAAACTATGAGAAATACTTGTTAGTGCAATTTTAGCGCCAAATTTAAAATTTTTTACAACATTTAGGAGTGAAACTTTAGCCATAGCAAGTGTCTCATGGATAGGAGATTGTATGACTAGCACATAACCGTATATTCAGAAAAATTTTCCACCCAAATATGTGAGGTTCGCCTTTAGATTTGATAGGAAAAGCATTCATTATTAGTGCTTATGAGTGTACCAGTAGCATTTAGATTCTAGAACTTGCGTTAGTGATGCATCCCGAGACAGCTAGTGAGACTACATTCGTGTAGTAGGATTTACTACATGATAAGAGGCATTAGGATCACCCTTGTGTTAAACCCGTATTATAATTACTTGACCATTTAAGTCATATTACTTGGCTAGTTAAGTCAACTAATTTTTCCCACACCCTTAGCGTTGTACTCATTTTTAGTACACGAAACCCCTAGTACACCCCTCCGAGCCTATCTTTTCGTTTCTAACTTTAAGCATTTTACTTAAAGGAAGAATTTGTTACACCCCACTTAAATGTACAACCAAATCGCCTTAGCCTTCCGTGTATGCGCTCATTTTCAGTGCATTATCGTTATTTGTTAAACCCTAAGTTAACTTTCTAATTGATTACATGGTTGCTAAGTCTAGTCATATCCTTGTACATATTGTTTTGGGACGATTGGGACTCATGGGTAAGTACTTATTTTATGAAGTAATGGGGAAGAACATCACTTATTACCCCCATATGTACGATATTCTTAAAAGTGCTCCAAGTGTTTTAATTTTCTTAATTCGAGTCATTAGATTAGTTAATTGTAAAGTATGTAAAGATTCAAGTGCAAGGGAAACGTTCATTCCCTGTGATGTATTATTTTGGATGGTAGGGTAAGAGTGTATTCAATTAAAAAAAAAAAAAAAAAAAAAAAAAAAAAAATCGAAAAAATCAAGAAAAAGAAAAGAAAAAAATAGAAAAAGGAAAAAAGAGAAAAAACATACGGACTACCATCCCGTTTCATTCTATGTTTATTTTATGTTTTTGTTATTTTTCATTTATTAGCTTAAGTCGAGTCTAGTCTTGGCTTAGCAACGCCATATTGTACATGTAATTGACCAAGAGTGTTAACTCGCCACCAGTAAAACTTCCTTTATCCAACAAAACCGTGTATTTCATATCCCTACGTCTAACGTTACAACCCTTTAAAAAGACCTCTTTGATAGTTTATCCTAGGTGCTTACGCCATGTGGTGGAGGTTTGATCCTTTCCCAAGCCTATGGTAATCTATTTTGCTATGACAGGTAGTGAGAGATATCTTCTGTTTCCATATTGTAATTTACACTTTATTACACCCAAGAGATGTGAGTATCTAAACACTATTTGTGAGGTGCTTGTGTATGACCTCCGTGCTTGTCTATTGGTCTTTAGTGGAACGATTATTTGTTGTAATTACTTTTATATTAGTGTTAAATGACCCCTAACTTGTCTTTTGAGTAGAATAAAAGCGCATTTGCTTGAGGACAAGCAAATCTCAAGTGTAAGGGTATATGATGAGGCGAAAAATGATCCGTTTTTAGGGGGTCATTTAAGCCCGAATTCGAATTTATTTGATCAAATATTGCCCTAAATCGTTCCTTTTGTGATTTTAGGTACTTTGGGAGTGAAATCTGGAAAAGGAAGCAATTCGGACGTTTTTGGAGCATAAAAGTGAAGAAAACGCCAAAGTCTTAATTTTCCATGCCGGGAACAGTAGGTGACGGCGTCAAGAGTAACTTCCTGACGGCGTCAAGAGCAAAATTCCATGACGACCCAGTACAGATTTGACGGCGTCACGAAGGTAGGGCGTCAAGAGTAAAAGTCATGACGGCCTGGAAATAATTAAGTCTTGACGGCGTCAAATGTAGATCAAGGCAGTCCGAGAATAGTTTTGGCGGCGAGGTGACGGTGTCACAAGCTTTGTCTTGACGCCGTCAGACCTCTTTTCCTATATATAGTTTTCTAATTTTTTACATTTAAGGAGAGAAGTTTTGGAGAAACCCTAAGTACGAACTTGGTACGAATTTTACAGGTTTTTCAAGGGTTCCAAGCCCTTGATACCTTACATGTGTAATTGAGATAAGTGTTCTTTCAATTCAATCAATATGTCTATGTGTTGGTTGTCTATATCTTGTTCTTGTCTTAATTCCATCATGCTAGGCTAGATCTATCTTGTGTTTGCTTAGATCTAATGAAACCTAGATGTTAATTATGTGTTGATTACTTGTTTATACTTGTTTTGGATGAATGATTTATATGTTAGGCTTAAGAAAACTGGCAGATCTCCAATTGGTAACATGCTTGAACGTCTTAAGAAACATGAACCGACGCGCACTAGGTCTTTATTGGTTGTATTTAATGCATGAGCCACTGTTTACAATCCCTATAGTTGTGTTGGGCATTGTGTAGGAGGAGATAAGAGCTGATAGAATTGGGGAGTTAAGTGTGCCACCCCATGAATGGTATTAAGGAATACGATCCGTCATCCATGCATTTATAACAATTAATTAACGTGTAAAAGATGTCTAGGGAGTAGTGAAATCTAAGTAAACACATTTTCTCCACTATTTGCTCACAACTTTAGTATAATTTAGTTTATTTTCATTTCTAGTATTTTATTTTGATTGCATCTTTAGTATTAGGTTAGTTGATTAGCAACTAATTCCGCCCAATTCCTTCAAACCCGAGATTTTTAATTGCTTTCTAAAAAATATAAAAACACAAAAATAATCATCCCTCACCTTTAGAACTAGTATTTAGGCTTTCTAATCCTAGCGACACTATTCCTAAGCTGAACGATCAATCCCCCGGTACTTGTCACTATACTATACTACAACGATCAGGTACACTGCCTGGTGGGGGTTGTAAGCTTCTCGAGATCCCTCGAGGGGTAAAGCCTGTTGCGATTCCCACACATCATTGACCTGTTAACTGACCTGGCCATCTTGCCACTCAAAATCAACAGTGTAAAACTGTCAACTCTTCTGGTGCGGAAGAAAGTAACCTTTTGACTTTATGTCATAGGAAATCTAAAGATGAAAACAGAGATGGGTTGGTCGATAGTAATTGTCTTCTGATACATTCATGTATGATAAACGTGCGAATCCTAGTTTACAACACTATTCTCCTTCAAGTATTAGTGTATACTGATAACAACATCGTTTCCCTCTAGACGCTACCAATTTGTATAACAGTCTTGTCTGTAGCGAAAAGGCATACAATTTCTATGTTTCATATGAAGGGGCCTTTGTGAAAACCTATCCACACATCATAAATACTTTTGTACATGTATCCATATCTCAGAAAAAAGGTCGAATAAAAATAATCATTAACAATACCTTACAAATACCCTGTCTAGCGACATAAGCCGAGCACGTCTGAACCCCGAATAAGGCCTGCAAATAAACAGTTTCATTCAGAGACGCATATCTACTTCACAATAAGCAAATATACACAAATGAAACCCAATAATCAGGCCAAAAAAGTTAATCAAAAAGTTTGGACAATTTTCATATGATTTACCACATATACTTTTGTAGCCAACTTCATCAGCTCACATATATAAAGTTGAAGAAAGTCGATAATTCCAATAAAGTTAAACGCTAGTACTGGAACGTGAAGAGATAAAGATAGTAATTTAGCTTAATACAGAAATATAATATGTTAGGCACGGTAATTAGATCAAAATTATGTTATAAGTAATCCGGGAATGCTAGCACTGTTTAGATGTGACAATACCTGTTAAGTGTTCATAGTAAGCAGGAGCAGCAGCCAGCAAGTATATTTGTAATGTGCATTGATAGTGCAGGGAAAATGTTATCGGCAAATAAAATATGCACATATGTCTAGGATAAACATGTTCTGCTAAAAGGCACTGTCTTAGGTAAACATTAGGTCTGCTAATATCTTGGAGATCTACAATGAACATCAAGTACAGCATTGATAAAATGGAGGTGCGACAAATATGAAATAGGTAAGCAGTTAGTATAACAGTCTGCAAAAAAGAAATAGGTATACCTGAAATTGCCTCTATCCATATAACCAAGTTTTAAATCTAAGTTGCAGAAGATATAAACGTAAACGTAATTACCTTTAGCTTGGTATGTATATACCCGTCGGGGTGCAGTCGCGTGTTTTTCATATAATCAATCAGAAGGCCACATATCACACATAGACATTGTAGACAATAATGTTTTGTCTTTGGATCTAGTAAGGCTCAGATATGTATTCTGTCATTCATGGTGAATGCGGCCGCCATGGCTGCAACGCGGGTCTGCGCCAGGCTTACGCATAGAAGAGCTAAGAAGCTGAAGTATCATCATCGCCACAGATTGTTCCAAAGTCAGTCAAGAAAAAGCGGATACAACCGCCATGGCTGCAACCGGAATAGGCTGCCTTGCCAATGGCTTATCTCGCATTAGAGTATATATTAACTCCCGTGACGAACGACGCCGTATAGGCCCAAGGTTATTATCAACACAAAGCACACTTTTAAAGTGCACTAACCACATATTGCAGCATGTGGCTGCTAACACGAATGATAGCCCCGCCACGGCTGCAAAACCATTATGCCAGCAAGCCTTCTAAGGTAGGCTCAGATATGGTAGCAAACGGAAAAAAGCAGGTGGACCCGCATGGCTGCAACGCCGAGGCGTTGCTATGCCAAGACCAAGCTAAAGATGCGGGGAATATCACTTTTAACCCGACTGATACAATACCAAGCTAAAGGTAATTACGTAAACGTGACATGAGTGACAGTAGAAAATTGTTTCTTATTGATCATTGAAACATAAACAGTTAGGCTCAGATTAGTAACAGCGGACCGGGTTATAAAAACTTCTGACTTTCACCATGGATGCAAACAGACTCGGTTGCATAGCAAACGGTTATACCACGCCGTCCGGTCATTGCCTCGCCAAGTTACTTGCAAGCTTTCAAGGACTAATTTCATTTCCATCAGATTATAACAATCATCAAAGTCCGTTAACTATCATCATTGCCTTTTCCAAAAAGAGTATCTCATATTCATTAGATTATAACAATTTTATTTCCATCAGATTATAGCAATCACCAATTTCATTTCCATCAATATTAATCAGCCGCATATTCAGCCGCATATTGAACACATACTAACAAAAAAAGGGACAAATCAAAAGTCTAAACACTATATCGTAATCAAACTGAACCAAAAACAGGGTATACCTTTATGCAAACACTAATCAAGAATAAATTAACCAACCACACCATCAGCAGAAACCCCTAAATCGGAACCTCGAGAAGAGATATATAGAGCTGGTATTTTATTGACCGGACCTCTTTTGCCAATAAAGCCAGGCATGGCTGCAACCACAAATTCGATGTGGCTACCCCGCCAGGATACGGGGTTCGACCACCGTTAAGATTTTGCATGGTACACTGTTTTGGTTCTAGGGTTTGATACAGTAGATCCAAAAAAGCTAAGAAACACCGATTGTGAATGCTGTGGAATTGTGTAGTAAATAAACGCAACAAATACCGTGTACTTGGCAACAATTGTGGATCATTCAAGATGGATCAAGGCTAAAAAAAGCGGGCCTTAGCAGCCCAGAAATTTTGGCGGGAAACCCATGACGAAAAATGGCGTTGTCTGAACAGGTTTTAATATAAACTTATAATATATGTAATTGTCCCTAACAGAATGATTCGACCATTGTAGTTATAGGTTTAACTAAAAGAGTTGATGCGGTTTGAGCGGTGGTTGCTTAAGGGAAAATGAAATAAGGCAAAATGTGATTGTATGTCATCATAGAATGAAGAAAAATTAAGGGTGCCTATGTAATTAAATTGATGGTTAGAGACGTAATGAAATGAACCACTAAATAAACCATAATGAACCACTAAATAAACCATTATATTACAAAATTCAAAATAAATAATATTGTTTCATTTAGTCGTAATGATTTATACTATTATAATTTCGATTCATGCATACCAAATGCGCAAATTAGATGGAACATTGCAGTGACTTAGTGCATTACGACTTCGATTCTTACGTAAAAATAATGGAATGGTCCATACAAATACGATAGTCTCAAATTAGAACAACTTTAACATCATGTTCACACTTTTTCATCAAGAAATAGAATGAAAAGAAACTAAAGTTTGTATGCTCACAACTCGCAAGTAATTTTTAGAAAAATACGAATAAATGAAGGAAAAATCTATGTTATTTTCTCTATGATACTTCTTCCTAGTGAGCGAAAAATTAAGAAGGAAATGAAACTTAATCTTCATGCTTTTTATTGATATGATGACCATATTATGTAATACGAAACAGTTAGATATAGTTCAACTTTAATGTGTGAGCTCAAATTCGGATTACATAATAGCAAACAGTTTTTATGTTCAAATTTAGTCGAGCTCAAAGTCGAATAAATGAACGTCGGATTCGTTTTGTAATATAGATATCAGAAGTTTGAGAACTTGTCTTGTCTCCTTTACTCCTTATCTTCAATCCATTGAGGTGTTGAGCACGAAAAGTAGGCTTGCTTTGAACTCAATCATCACGTCACGACTCCTATTAATTTCTTTTCGGTTGCACCGATTTGGTGATTCAATTCTCAGTGTAAGCATGCATCTTCCAAATATTGTTTGCTAGGTTACTTATTTAGATGATGCTTGACTTACACTTGGTTCACAACAAAACCTAACGTGCTTCTCTTGCAAGAGAAACAGTACGATCGAAGTGGAGCTAGCAACAATAAGCAAATGAACTCGAGCATATCCAAAACAGAATTTAACATTATGGTATCTCTAACCAATTCAATATTTGTCACATAATTTTGTTTATCCTTACTAGTTATAATGCCCGCGCACGCGCGGGATTTTTTCTAAGTTTTTTAATAATGTACTTTTATTTATTAAGAAACAAATAGCTTAATTTTACTTTGGAAATTAAAAAAACAAAACAGGTCCAAACACATTCTCAACAAATACACTAAAATATGATATTCTTCCCGATTCTGAGTGTGATTTGTGATAAACAAATTATGCATGCTTTTGAAAAGGTTTAATACAGAGCTTTTTCACGCCAACATCGGTCAATACTGGACTAAAAGTTCAAAACATTTACTTTATTAATACCTGAACCAGCCTGCATAAGTTGAACTTGTGCATTCTTCAATAACGCCGCACTTGTCTCAGCGTTCTTTTTGTAAATTCCACAATATACGCATCCTGCAACTAACAACACCAAGGCTACTATTGCCACGATTATTCCTCCGATGGTTGCGCCTCATAGTCCTGATTAATTAAAGTCAGATGATAATTTTTCACATTGGCAAACCAATAATTCATCTTCATCACTGCTTCAACTTGTAGTGGTTAAGTGACAACCTATGTGGCTGTAAAGTTACCTAAAGACTATCTCTTAACTGTTAAGAAAGTGGACACTTCAGTTTTATTTCATTGAAAAAGGATTTCACATATTGATGTTTTTATGCCGAATCCCATATGAAAAATGTCTTGAAAATGAAATTCTTTATAAATTATTAGTACCAGGTGAGCTGCTTTCAGATGGTGAGCTTCTACGGGTTGAATTGCAGAGGCATTGGATGGTCCCTTCTTTTCTGTAGTGAGAATAGAACATAAAGCAGCAGCTGCATCTGCTCTTTGTGATCCCCGGGTGAGTGCATTTGGACAAGCTGAAGATCTGGTAGTTGGAGACGAATGAAGAAGAGTTTAAGGATGCTAAGTTGACGCACTTTGAGTGGCCTATCTTGATTATGTAATTACATCAAAAATTATAAAAACACTCCACAACAAACAAATTCTTTTTTGGGTAAAGGGATTATAACCGGTGAATTTATTAAAAAAAATGGGGTTAAGTACATAAGAGAGTGGTAATGAGCCACTCTATAAACAACGTGCTTTGAACATGCTCAAAAACACGACTACCATAAACCTAATTAGAAAAGACGGAACATATACATAAAGAAAAACGCACGTCTTCTAATCAGCAAGAGCACACCATTTATTCTATAAGCCACGGGTTCCAAGTCTTGTTTAAACTTCTCCACCTTGGCATTTCTCTTAAACCTGATTGAAGCTAGCTTCAAACGAACAACATCAAGAATAACGTTAACCAATTGCTCCTCTCGCCTTTCTCCATTACCATGCAATCTATTGTTTCGATCTTGCCAAATATAGTAGGATGAAGTAGCCACGATTAACCGACCCACAATGTTTAAGGTATTGTTCTTCTTAGCAATAGGTAAGAGTCATTCCATAATGTCACTCCATATAGGCGGAACAATTGGAATGTTCGCCTTTTGCACCACGAGATTCCATAACTGAGAAGAGTAATTACATGCAAAAAATAAATGATCATGGGTGTCTTGTTGAGCCTTACAAAGAAGCATCGAAGTAGAGGTGAAATTCATGAAGACAAAAATAAGTAGAGTTTGACATACTCGGCCCGTTTTGACTTAGATACAAAAGTTATATCAATATATTATACATAAATTTCAATAAGATGTATAAGTGTCATATAAAAAATAAGACAAGCACATACATTAGCTTTTGCAGAATTGCACTGGAAAAATAATAAGTTGGGTTCGTTTTGACAAAAGTCGCACTAACGGGGTTTTGATATAATTACTATAAAATTTAGTGAATATTTAGGTATCTTTATTTGAAAGATAATAATTATATCATTAAAGTCGATGAAAATTAGAGTATGAATTAGGAGATTAAAAAGAATATTACATTGTGAATAGATTTGCTTTATTCAACCCGTTTGACGATTTTCATTCACAATAATACAACTATACCTTTCGATGTCCACCAATGAAAGCCTACACAACAAAGACAATAACCGACGACAAAATCGATGTCAAAATGTTGCTAACAACTATCGCGACACAACATTTTCCTTCTAGTTTACCTCAACTCATAAAAATAGATAATAGCTTTGAGTTTTCAAACTCACAAACAAAATGAAGATATATATGAAGTATCATTCCCCTCGTATATCTTGAGAATTTCATAAAACAATAAAATCAGGAACAATCTATGCAAGGTTGATAATGGGACCTGAAGTTTCAAACCTAATGCATTTAAATTCAGAATAGGCATAGATACTCATAATGAACCATACATCTACGTATCATATTCATGTAGAAAGAAAATGAGATGGAGAGTAATCTTTTGGCTTATAATGCTTAAAGCCAGGTACCTGAGAATGGATCCTATTAAAATTTTGTCCCAGGTCATTATTTTACCTACAATCTTCATTCCTAACTTTACAACCAGACTGATAGCTCCTAAAATTGCTAAAAACACATATCATTAAATGAATGATCTAACACCTTTCGAAAGAAATTGATAGATTATTGAAAAGTAGCATTCCCCTTTTTTACTTATGGAACAATTTTACATCTTTTTTAGACTTTTTTCAAAGGAAGGGGTTACTTTATAGTCTATACCAGTCTAGATGTTCTGTAAGAAAACAAATATCGGATTAAACTTTATAACAAACACTAAACTATTGACAAATAGCTAATATTTGTCAACAATATATATATATATATATATATATATATATATATATATATATATATATATGTAGAAAACCAGAAGGGGGGTTGAATAGTTTACAGCTTTTTAAATCCTTATTAACTTGAATATTTTTAAAAACATTTACGTTTGCTTAAAGATATAAACACAATGTTATATGTTTGATTCTTTGAAAAGCTTTTCATGTGAATAACAATTCTAACTTTACTAGTTTCATACTTTGAAAAGCTTTGCTTGTGATGATCCTAACTTTACTTGTTTAGTTCTTTGAAAAGCTTTACTTTTGTTTGAAGATGTAAACACATCTTTACTTGTTTAGTTCTTTGAAAAGCTTTATATGTAACTAGCTATTTTAACTAAAGAACAACATGTAATAAGCAAAGATAAAGAAAGAAACGATCAAACCACAACACGATTGTTTATCGTGGTTCGGCTACAAGGACTCTTTTTCCTTGCCCTACATCCACGCCTCGAGTTTCCAACTCGAGAGTTATAAGCACTAATCAACAAGCTCCTTTCACCGGCGGAGAAAACCTTTACAACGTCGCTTACACTTTTACCGACACTAAGATAGATGTCGAGTTCTTTTACAAGGGTACAACCACTCCCATTCGTCGCTTACACTTTTACCGACACTAAGCTAGATGTCGAGTTCTTTACCAAGGGTACAACCACTCCCGTTAGTTCTTTTACAAGGGTACAACAACTCCCGACACACTATGTATTTTGAGGCCTAAAATACTAACCGATCACTTCTATACAAGATACATATGAAGTATAAACTACCAAAGTCTATACACACCAAAGCTAACAAGTCTTGCAACTTAGAGTTGAAACTTGTAACTTCTTAGATGAATATGTGAACTCCTTTGCTACATAAGAGAATCACGCAAGTTAGTAGCTACTGAGTATAATGAGAGAATATGTGTAAAATATGACTCTAAGTGATGAGGGATTTCTTGCAAGTCCTTTGGTATTTATACCAAAGGAAGTCAGCAGTCTGGCGGACACGGCGGTACCCTCAGAAGGGGTCCGCCCGTGTTCCTCCAGGGGTCCGCCAGAACTGTTCAACCAAACTTACAATAAATCACTCCAAAACAAATAATGTCACATCTACTAAATACTAGTCAACATGCATTGCACCAAACATGGAATACTTCCAAAGTGTGTAAGAACTTCATGGATAGTCAAACACATAAACAAGCAATGTCACATCTACTAATTACTAGTCAACATGCATTGTATCAAACATGGAATACTTCCAAAGTGTGTAAGAACTTCATGGATAGTCAAACACATAAACTTACCATAAATGCACATTGATGAGATGTGACACTTTCTTATTAAAGAAATACTTTCTTATTAAGGAAATAAAAACAATGTTAAGTTTAAAAAGAAATGTAAAGACTAGTTATACAAGACTTAAACTAAAATGATGTTTTACTACAATCTAAAGTTTGTACTTTGTCATTAACAAAACTTAGCAAAGATCGTTAAAATATAAATAACGTTTTTAGGCGATATTTATATTAACAATCTTCCCCTTTTTGTTGATGACAAAACATAAACTTTATTTATAAGCAAAACACTAGTTTTAGTGTTAAGTCTTATAAAGTTAGTATAAAAACTTGTTTTTGCTAAAAAGATGTGATATGCAAAAAAAATTTTTTTGAAACAAGTTTATATATAAATTCTCCCCCTTTTTGTCGAAACAAAAAGAAGAGTAGCGAGGCGGAAGTATGCACTTTCTCCCCCTTGGACGATACTCCCCCTAAATGGAGTGCCAAGAGAGGAGACATGGATTTTGAACCTACAAGAAAAAAGGTTAGTTGTCACACAAGACAAGTCATGAAGGCATTTCATGTCTAGAACACAACTAAGAGTTGTGAAATGAAATAATGCAACACTCATGCTCCCCCTTGAATATTACTCCCCTAAATGGAGTATCAAGGAAGGAAAACATGGATAATGATCCTACAAAAAGAAAGGTTAGTTCCTAAAACACAAGATATATGTATGCTACCCTAGCAAGGTATAGTTCACTTATTATACCTAAATGGTCAACAAACAATGCAAACCTTGTAGTAGAATGAAATTCATTTCATGAAAAAGTTTGACTCTTAAAAAGTCAAAGACAAGAAATTTGGATGACAACATCCTACTTTTAAAAATAAAGAAAAACTAAAAATAAACTAAGATCATAAAAAGCTACAAGGAAATCATCATTTTCCTTAATGAGAAACATTTTCCAAAAACAAGGCTAAGGTTGTTTAAGGATGAAAATGTGTGTTGAGGGTTGTAGCGGGCTTTATTTTGAAGGTTGAGAGGGTGACACGGGTTTTGGGTTGTTGGTTTAAATGGGAAACATTTTCCAAAAGAAACGGTTTTGTTTCATTTTGGAGACTCTAAACTTGAGGTGGTGTTGGTACTCTAAACTTGGTTTGTTGGTTTTAATGAGCAACATTTTCCAAAAGAAACGGTTTTGTTTCATTTTGGAGACTCTAAACTTGAGACGTTCCACAATGTGGTTTAGGATAAACCTCATTTTATTGGATAGGGTGAAACAACAATGGTTTTGGGTGATGATACTCTTGTTGTGGTGGTTGGTTGTGGTCGAAAGACTCATTTTGGTTAAGCAATGACCTTGGTTATTCACTTGTGAAACAACAATGGTTTTGGGTGATGATACTCTTGTTGTGGTGGTTGGTTGTGGTCGAAAGACTCATTTTGGTTAAGCAATGACCTTGGTTATTCATTTGTGAAAGGTGGTGGTTGTTGTTGGTCTTGGTGGAAGATCATTGAGATGCTTTTATTTTCTTATACGAAGAAAATAGAGATTCAAAGTGTTGGGAAGGTTCTTGTGGTGGTGGTAGTTATTGTTGTTGTGGTGGTTGTTGTTTGAACAAAATGGTGTAGGCTTGGTTATTTGTAAATGGTTACAATGAAGGTTTTTGTGAATGGGGTGAAACACAAATGATTGTAGGTGTGTATGACCTTGATCATTTGGAAAATTTGAGGATTTAGCATAAAGGTAGGCCAAACTCTCAAGCAATGACGGTGGATGAGGTGCATCATCCAATGACTTATTTGGTTGAAATATTGGTTGTTGTTGGGTTTCCGTTTCGGCAATGGTGTCAAAGAGTGACAATGATGGAGGGCTTGATGGTTTAGGTGATAGGTTTTCAAAAGTTTCCAATAGTGGATGTGGTGATGTCGGTGGTGTATGGAAAAAGTTCCATTGGTGTAAATGTTGGTGATCGATGGTTGAAAAAGTTTTTGATGGTGTTGAGGTAGTGAGGTTAAGGAAATCTTGGATAGGTGAAGAAATGTTAAGCGAAACATCACTTGAAGATGATGAGCTTGACTTGACGGTTTTGTTGAAGCAACAAGGTTTGACACTAATCCTAGTGGTTTTTGAGAAAGATTTTGATGGTTATGGTGTGATTTGAATTGTTGCGAAACTTTCAAATTTATAAGGTTGAAAAGGTGTTGAAATGGGTGTTTGGATTTGATGTTCTACCATTCAAAGAATGAGGTTTCAAATGATTTTCATGACCATGTCACATCATTTGATGTTAATTCAATGGAATAGGGTGGAGTGAAAGATCAACATATGCACTCAATGCTTTGTGATCATGGGATGTGATTTGGTTGAAAATGTTTCAATGGTTTGAAGGATCCTTTAAAAGGGTTCCTTGGGTTAGTTATGTTTGAATTTGAATTTTTGGAGGGAAGTGGCTTCCTAATTGTTTTAGTGAGTGAGAGTTGTTCTGATATGGTTATTGGAGTTAATGGAAGATGTTTCTCACTTAGGATAATGGTTTGACACTTTACAAGTTTTGGAAAATGACAAAAATTTTCTACAGGTGACTGGCGAAACCCTCACAATACACAGGCGGAACCCTGTTTTGGGTTCCGTCTGGTCCGTTGGGCCATTTCTGGGTTTCCCAGAAATTACATTGACGGACCCCAATTTTGGGTACCGCCAGATCCGCCAGGGCTGAAAAAATTGGCAGTCCGCGATTTTGACCCGCGAGATGATTTTCAAATTTTTCGAAAACTCCTAAAATCAAAAAGATACTGCATATCTAGTTAGGCAATGCAAGAATTGAACATGTAAACACACATATCATAGGACTTTGACCTTGAGGTCGAGAATTTAACTATACTTAGTGAAAATTTCATAAACATGAAAATTTGACAACTTGCCAAATGTTGTCTTCCTGCATCATTGTTAGTTCCTAAAAGTTCCAAATAGTACCAAATATCTTACCAACACACAAATACATAACACGTAATGTTTAAATGACCAAATCGTTCAAATAGCACCTAGTGCCAAACACTCCTACACACCCGCTCTCATAGATGGTCAATCTTCTTCTTGAGCATTTCAAGAAATCTCTCGATGTTTTTGAACATCCCCTTTGTTTGCTTGAACTCCGCCGACTCATTTGGAATATCCAAAAGTTGGAAAATGTATTCTAGATGTGGGAGCCTAGAGTTGGGCAAAGTCTAGAATTGGAAAATGTTTACCTTGGGCTTTGTAGATTCTCCTATCACTTAGTGGGACAAAAGCGTGTGGAATAAGAGAGCAGTCTAGGTGAAGACTTCTAGGAGTTGATGGAATGGGAGAGATGAACCTAAAGAGACGGGTCAAGAGCATTCCATATGACATAGACGTTGTGCCTTGCACGGGAATGTTGGTCATTTTCTTGATCATGAGTAGGCAAGGTTGAAGGGTTGTCTAACGGACAAGGAGTAGAACATGTAGCGAAGGCAAACATTGATGTGATCCCGGTTTCCTATGGTGCTAATTACATTGACTCTAAGGAGTTCTTCCCATTCCTTGAATTGGGGCTTGAGTTCATTGAATTCCATTCCATATGGGTCCTTGATGACCTCATTTCCAGTTCTAGTTCTTCTAGTGTTGGTGGTCCTAATGAAGAGGTGGTCATGAAGTTCATCTTTGGACACAAGAGGGGTATCATAGGGATAGATGCGGTCAAAGAGTGTGTCAAGAGTTGAGAGGAAGTGCAAGTCGGAGTAGATGCAAGTACCATGGTTTGGGACACCTAGGATTTGAGCAAACTCCTCGAGGGTGAAGGAGTATTGATGACTACTAGCCCTAAAGTTAATAGACAAGCGACCATACTCATCCTTGGAGAGGGTGATGGATTCATAGAATTCTAAAATAAACCTAGAACAAATAGGCTCGTTGATTTCTAAGAGACACTCAAAGTTGATTGTGGCAAATTCCGTGTAGAGGTTTGTACCTTCTAAGAAGAATGGATCAATGGTTCTACCCTTATGGACATATTGTTTTTCTAAGGCTTTGAAGACAACGATTTGAGTTTGAGTAAGACCTTTGGTTTTGTGGTGTTTGGGTAGGTACTTGATGGTGTCCTTGTGGTCGTAGTGAGTTGGAGGAGTGATGAGTGCGCAAACACTCATCATTTTTATCATATTTAAACTGCCAAAACGCACAACAACAATCGAAAAGTAATCAAAATACTTAAATTATCCCAGGGATTGTGTTTTATGTGTTTTAAATGCAAAACGAGCAAAAACAAACGAAAAACGATCAAAGTTTGCAATATTGGCAGTTTTAGTCCCCCAAGTTTCAAAAGTTTTTAGAAATAGTCCCTATGCATTCATTTTGAAATAAAAGTCAACCCAAGTCCTTGAAAAATCAAAATTTATCAAAAACGGACTTTGGGTGATAAATTTGGAAAAGTTACATTTTGGTCCCTGGAGTTTGGGAATTTGCAAATTCAGTCCCTGGGAATTTTGAAAATAAAAAAATTTGCAAAATTAGTTTGAGGAATACTAAACTTGGCAATATTAATCCCTTGTGACACTTTGGGAGAATGACATTTTCAGCCTTGGGTTTTGTTAAATTACAAACAAAACCGGACCCTAATAGTTATTTCAACCCACAACCAAATTAAACCCAACAACTTAATCCATTACCTAATCCAAGCCCACCATCCCCACTCCTCAGCCCACTTATCCCTTAGCCCACCCAATACACCACACAACCGTTTTAAATAAAAACGGTCAACCCTCGTTTGACCGACTCTCTCTTCCTCACCCAGCTCCCACTTGGCTGCAACACTCACCAAACACACAACCTCCCCCCTCCTCCACCTCAGCAATCCCATAACTTGTTCCCCCCACCTCAACTAACTTCCAAGGAGCATTTATTGCTACCCTAAGCTCCTCACTCAACCAAGCTGACAAACAAAGAAAAAAGGTGCCAAGAATTTGAACGGCTGAGATTGCAGCCCCCTCATCCAATGGCTCAAGTCAGCTCTGGGATTCACTTCCTAGGGTTCCAAAACCCTAATTATCCCATATAAAGAGAAAGAGATGCAGCAGTGCTCAGTGTGTAGTTTTTTAAGTTAAAATTGTAATTTTCTATTTCATGTTAAAGTTATCTTTTAAGTTGAATTATCTTGTATTCTTAGTCATATCAGTGTACTTTTAACTTTTGATTAATGAAACACAAGGTTTATGTTTAAACATTGTCATGTTTTAATATAATTTATATGTGTACCTTAATTAGTGATGATCTTGATTCCTACTGATTCATAAGCTAAAATTTAGTAGTAGCAAGGTTTTTATAAGTTGATTTGAGCATTACTTCTGCTTAAAGTTACAGTTTCAAAGAAAACAAGAAAAATTAGTAAAAATAAAAATAAATAAAGGAAAAATAAAAAAATAAAGAAGAAAGGAAGGCAGAGATGGATGGAAGCTGAGCTTGGATGGAAATTGGTTATTAGAGCTCTGTGGAGAGCAATAGGGGTAACTTTTGATCTTGGTTCTTGGTTTCCCACTTTGGAGCATTTTGTAAGCAAAATACTCAACTTTAGTTTTTTTATTTCATCTTTGGTAAATTAGTTGTAATCTCAGTAATTTGTAGTTATTAAAGTTAGTTTAGCTTTAACTTTATTTGGTTTTAAGCTTTGTTCAATAGAAATTAGCACAAGCTTTATTATAATTGCAACTGTCATAATTTAGAATTTTAGTGAGTACTAGTTGTTGGTGTTATTGTTTCTGTTTTAATATTTAGTTAAGTTTAAAATAATAGTAAGAGTGCTCAAATATTGTTTTCATGGATTAGATTGATCATTAGCATCAAAAATTACCACATCAGTTAGTATATAGGGGTGTTTGGTACAAGTAGAAAATCTGTGATCTAGGGTGTTTTATCTGGTAATTGCTATTTAAACATTCTATTTGAGGTTGAAATCAGATACTCAAGTCATAAAACTCACCCTTTGTTTTATAAAAAGTCAAATATTCACTCTAAGTGCCCTCACAGTTAACTGTGAGGGCTTTTGCATCCAAAACTTTGGATTTTGGCTCATTAGTGATAGTAATTACTAATTTTGGTTCCATATGAGTTCACAACATCATAATCAGTGAGTAAGATTAATCTACAAGTCACCAAAGTCAACCTTGCAAGTTTTAGTGAAAAAGTCAAATAGTGTAATATCAGATTTTTGCAAAAATGGGGTGATTTTTCATGATTTTAGTATTGTGATTTGAGATTTGAAAATTCTTGTGGGTAGACTCTACCAGCTGGTCTATTGATTTATGCAATCTTCATAATTTTTTGAATTTTTTACTTGGACTAAAAAGCCCCTTGACTTGGACTGCAGGGCAAAGCCTTGCTCTGTCTCAGCAGACTTTGCCCTCACACCACCACCTTTTGTGGTGGTTTGTGGCCACTACAGTGGTCCAAGACACTTGATTTTGGTTCCCCTCAACCCCCTCCTACCAGGGAGTAATTTTGAACCATTTGTTTGACCCCTAAGCTTGTGGACCCCACCTGTTATTGGTCATAAAGTTTGTCCCATAAACTGCATCAGTTTTCAATAAGCAAAGTGCTTATTAGAGCTTTTTGGCTTATTCAGCCATCCCATTGTGCTTTTATCTGCTTATTATTGTTCATTGGACTCAGAGAAACCAACAAATACCATTGTGGACCCCACATCTTCCATTTGAGCTTAAAAATCCTTCACAGTCAACAAAAGTCAACTGTGAGGGTAAAAAGCACTTCAAGTGCTTATTTCCAGGGGTGTAGTGAAAGTGTTTTTATTAAACGTACTTATTTTTAGTTTATAATTAGTTTAGAAAAAGAAAAAATCCAAAAAACCAACTTTAAAAATAGTGATAGCTTCTATTTAATAGGATTTATCAATTTATTTTTCTTTTTAATTTATTTCTAAGTAATATATCACTTTTATATTTTTAGAAATTATATTTTAGGTTAAAATAATTTTACAAATTTTTCCAGATTTTTATTTTGTCTTTTAGTGGTATTTCTAATTATTTTTAGTTTAATTTAGTTTTAATTAATATTAATCAATTAAATAGCATAATTAATTTTTATATAGTATAACCTAGTTTTTATAATTTTTATAGCTTTTATTTTAGTTAAAACATTTTTATAAATTTTTCTAGAATTTCTACTGTTCATTTTCTATTTTTTTTAATATAATTAGTTTAATTAGTAATTAATAAGTAATTAGATTAATAATTAATTAATTATTTCAAAAATACTTAGAATTAACTTTTTATAATTTTTTAGGATTCCTGTAATGGTTAATTAGATTTGTAAAATTTTTCTTAATTTTCTAAGCCTTTTTATTATTTTTAATAATTCTAATCAATTTAATTAAGTATTAAATAGATAATTAGTAATTAATTAATATTAAATAATTAAATAGTGTAAAAATAATTGTTATTTTTCTTAAAATTTTCTTTAATTATTAGGATTGTAAAAATATCAAATTTACACTTTTACCCCTTCCAGTCCTTCAGTTGTACTTTTTGTACTGTTCATCTGTGTACATTTTTTAATTAAAACGTACGTTTTTAGGTTTTAGCTCAAATCTTCGTACTCCAAATTCCCGCAATCAATCACATAGCTTTCCTAAGCTATACTTGTTAATAATTTCCAAATAATTTTGATCATAACCCTTTTCTGTGAATAACACCCGATTATGATTACGCTAAAGTTACATTTCACACCTCAACGGGATTTAACGACCCGGTGATACATTATATTTCCCGGAGCATTGATCTAGGCTATTTGACTTAGTTGACCATTCTTTGGTTAATTTAAGTTAGGTGGTTTGGCATCAATCAATTTATGGCGCCGCTGCCGGGGAGGTGTGCGCGTTTCTGTAGCGTCTTTCAAGATTAGTGTTATCTCACCTCACTCACTGTACAAATACCATCACTTGTGAATATTTTAAAAATCAAAACATATAAAAAAGTCATTGACACTTTTCCTAAAGTGTTGAAACACCAAAAAAAAAGTAAAAAAAACAACAAAACCATATCGTAACGTTTTCTGATTCGGTTTTCTTTTAAGGTGATTCTTAAAGAGAAACGATTCTAGATTACGGGACAATAACAAAAATATTGTCCAAAAGGTTTTTATCCCTAGTGCATGCGCACTCGTTCACAATCGAAACGAAATCGTCAACTGAAAAACGTAACTGAGTTACGTCCTATTGTTGAGGATCCAGTTCCGAAAATGGACGGAAACGACGATCCTCCCATCATAGATAATACAACTCCCGATCTCCGAACGATGGAGGAGTTGTGTCAGCCCACAATGCTAGGGAGGGGAGGACCCATTGCCCCTCTTAATATTGCGGCCACTGATTTTGGACTTAAACATCATATGATACAACAAGTCCAGAATTCATGCCAATTCCACGGTTTACCGGGTGACGATGCAAAAAAGCATCTTGACAAATTTCTTGCCGTCACCCAATGCATGAAGCAGAATGGTGTCTCCGATGATGCCCTTCGTCTCACTCTCTTCCCCTATTCTCTGACTCATCACGCTACTGCGTGGTTTGATCGACTTCCTAGGAACTCGATTCATTCTTTTGAGGAGATGGTGGCTAAATTCCTAGCCAAATACTTTCCACCATCCATGGTTACTAAGTTGCGAAATGATATCAGTAACTTCCGTCAGCTTCCCGACGAATCTTTATTCGAAGCTTGGGAATGCTATAAGCTTTCAATTGATCGGTGTCCAAACCATAATATGTTGCTTGTCACCCAGATAGATACTTTCTACAATGGGTTGACCTTGAGACACCGTGATATTCTTAATGCTGCTGCTGGTGGGACCTTTATGAAAAGGCGTCCCGAAGAGTGCTTTGATCTCATTGAGAACATGACTGCCCACCATAATTTCTGGGATTCCTCAGCCGAGAGGGAAGAGTCATGTAAGTCTGCCACTTCAGCATCCTCATCCTCTGATATAGCAATTCTCGCTAAAAGGATGGATGATATCTCTTTGGCTGTGTTAAGAATGAACCAAACTATGCAAAATCAACAAATTCAAAATCAACAAGTCAAAGCTGTCAATCAAAGTTGCGAAACTTGTGGAGGTCCACATCCCTACTTCGAGTGTCCAACCACTAGTGGTTACACTCAAGAGAACGTACATGCTATTCATGGTTCCTATAACTCGGGAGGTAATGGCTACCAACCACAAGGGGACCGCAATCTTCTAAGCTATCATTCTAACAATTTCCTTGGACCACCCGGTTTCAATCAAAACAATATTGTCCAAAACAACCGTAACCAGAACCAAAATCAGAATCGAACAAACCAAGGTTACCAAAATTCGGGAAATGTCAATCAAAACCAAAACCAGGGTTTCCATCAAAATCAAAACCAAGGTTTCCAACATCAAGGAAACTATAATCGAAACCAAGGTCAAAACAACTTTCAGGGGAACAACTCTCATGGATATGGCAACCAAAATCAGGGAAATTACCAAAACCACGGTTCCCATCAAAATAACCGGGGCCAGAATTTTCCCAACCAAAATCAAGCCATTACTCCAGCTACTCAGCACTTCCCAAATCCAGCTCCTCCTAACCCTACTAGAGCAATTGTTCCAACTGGCCCATCAAATGATGAGTTGTTGAAACAATTCATGAAATCTCAGGAGGAGATGAACAAAGTGATAATGACTCAGATCGCTGACATTAAAAAGTCTTTAAATGATCAACCCTCGGGCTCAGGAAAACTTCCGAGCAATACGATCGCTAACCCGAGGGGCAATGTTAAGGCGATCACTACCCGAAGCGATGTTGCATATGATGGACCCACGGCCCCGACTACCTCTTCTTCTCTTCCTCCCATTCCTCCTCCTCTTTATTCCGAGGAAGTGGAAATTGAGCCTGAGGCAACCACAGACAAGGTGCAATTTACTAGCCCACGAAGTACCGCACACGTCCACCCTCAGGATATACCTGAAACTGTCCCAAAGCCAGGAGTTGTCTTTGAACCACCCAAAACTCCTGAAGAGAACCCTAAATCCAAAACTTCACTACCATATCCATCTAGGTTACAAGACCAGAAGCTCCGCGAAAAAGCAAATCATCAAATGGAAAAGTTTTTTCAAATTTTCCGAGATATTCATTTTGATATCAGCTTCGCGGATGCTCTCCTGTTGATGCCTAAATTTGCATCAACAATCAAAAATCTGTTGAACAATAAAGAGAAACTATTCGAAGTAGCACGAACTCCACTCAATGAGAACTGCTCTGCGGTTCTTTTGAAACAGCTTCCCGAAAAGCTAGGAGATCCGGGAAAATTTCTCATTCCATGTATTTTTCCCGGAATGGTTGAGTGCTTCGCCCTGGCCGATCTAGGGGCAAGCATCAACTTGATGCCTTATTCGATATGGAAAAAACTCTCTCTTCCAGAACTCACCACCACCTGTATGACTCTTGAGCTGGCAGATCGCTCAACATCTCGTCCCCTCGGCATTGCCGAGGATGTATTTGTAAAGGTGGGAAAGTTCCACATTCCAGCGGATTTTGTGATTGTTGACTTCGACGCTGACCCACGAGTTCCTCTCATTCTGGGAAGAGGATTCTTAAGAACGGGTCATGCGTTAATCGATGTGCACGAAGAGGAAATAACTCTTCGTGTTGGTAATGAAGCAGTAACATTTAACCTCGATCAAACCTCGAGGTACTCCTCTAATTATGACGCCGAATCGGTTAACCGAATTGATGTCATTGATGTTGCGTCTGAGGAGTATTCTCAAGAACTTCTGGGTTACCTTCCGAGTGGCAGTCCCACTCCATCTTCTGAGCCTATCATATCCGACTCTTCCCCTTCTCTCACTCCTTTTGAGGGAAGTGACTTCCTTTGGGAAGATGTCGAAGCTTTTCTCGCCCAAGACAGTTCAATTTCAGGAGAATTTGATGAGGACTATCTTGATCCTGAGGGGGATATTCTTTTGCTAGAAAAATTGTTAAACGAAGATCCATCTCCCCCTCTTCCTCCAAAAGTACTTCATAAAGAGGAAGTCAAAAATGTTGAAATAACTGATGACTTGCCTAAGGTTGAACTTAAGGACTTGCCGCCTCATCTTGAGTATGCATTTCTGGAGGGTGATGATAAATTACCCGTCATTATTGCTAAAAACTTAAGTGTTGAGGAAAAGGCTGCTCTCATTAAGGTTTTGAAGTCTCATAAACAAGCAATTGCTTGGCGTCTCTCCGACATCAAGGGCATCGACCCTGAGTTTTGTACTCATAAGATATTAATGGAGGATGACTTCAAACCTGCAGTCCAACATCAAAGAAGGGTGAATCCAAAAATTCACGAGGTTATCAAACAAGAGGTTTTAAAACTTCTTGATGTCGGATTGATTTACCCTATATCGGACAGTCCTTGGGTCAGCCCAATCCATTGTGTTCCAAAAAAGGGTGGCATTACCGTTGTCACAAACGAGGAAAATGAGTTAATTCCAACTCGTTTGGTTACGGGTTGGCGCGTCTGCATTGATTATCGTAAATTGAATGACGCCACCCGTAAGGATCATTTTCCTCTGCCCTTTATGGATCAGATGCTCGAGAGATTAGCGGGGAGTGAGTACTATTGCTTCCTCGATGGTTTCTCGGGTTACTTTCAGATCCCCATTGACCCGCAAGACCAAGAAAAGACCACTTTTACGTGCCCCTATGGAACTTTCGCATATAAACGTATGCCATTTGGCTTATGTAATGCTCCGGGCACGTTTCAAAGATGTATGATGGCCATTTTTTCCGACATGATCGGGAAAAGTATGGAGGTCTTTATGGACGATTTCTCGGTCATTGGGGATCCGTTTAAAACATGTCTCTCCCATTTAGACAGCATGCTAAAACGTTGTAAAGACACAAAGTTATGTCTAAATTGGGAGAAAAGTCACTTTATGGTCAAAGAGGGCATTGTCCTCGGCCATAAAATTTCAAAAAACGGGATTGAGGTTGACCGTGCCAAAGTGGACGTCATTGCAAAATTGCCTCATCCCACGACTGTGAAAGGTGTTAGGAGCTTTTTGGGTCACGCCGGTTTTTACCGTAGGTTTATTCAAGATTTTTCTAAAATCGCCCGGCCTATGACCCATCTCCTCGAGAAGGATGCTCCTTTTATCTTCTCCCCTGAGTGCATCGAAGCCTTTGAAACATTAAAGAAAAGGCTTACCGAGGCACCGATTCTTGTTGCCCCCGATTGGGACTTGCCCTTCGAGCTCATGTGTGATGCTAGTGATTATGCTATAGGGGCAGTCTTGGGGCAACGCAAAACGAAACATTTTCAGCCTATACACTATGCCAGCAAGACTATGACCGAGGCACAAAGTCATTACACCACCACTGAAAAAGAATTATTAGCTGTGGTGTATGCTTTTGAAAAATTTCGGCCATACTTGATTCTGACTAAAAGCATAGTGTATAGGGATCATTCGGCTTTGAAGTATCTATTTGCAAAACAAGATGCAAAGCCGAGACTCCTCCGATGGGTTCTCCTCCTTCAGGAATTTGATATCATTATTCGTGATAAAAAAGGAGCTGAGAACCTAGCTGCTGATCATCTCTCCCGTCTTGAAAACCCTCACCAAAATGCTTTCGAGAAAAAGGAAATAAATGAAACATTTCCTCTCGAAACCCTCAATGTGGTTTCATTTCGTGGAAACTCGATTACCCCATGGTTTGCCGACTTTGCAAACTATCTTGCGGGTAACTTCATTGTGAAAGGGATGTCGTCCCAACAAAAAAATAAATTTTTCAAAGACGTAAAACATTACTTTTGGGACGACCCCTACTTGTTCAAAATATGCGCGGATCAAGTCATCCGGCGGTGTGTGTATGGTCAAGAAGCCACTGAAATTTTAAAGGCTTGCCATGCTGGTCCCACGGGGGGCCACCACAATCCCAACTACACCGCCAAAAAGGTGTTTGATTCCGGCTTTTATTGGCCCTCGATCTACAAGGATGCCCAAGAATTGGTCAAGTCCTGTGACGCTTGTCAGCGTCACGGGAAAATTTCACAAAGGAATGAAATGCCTCAGAATGCAATTCAAGTTTGTGAAATCTTTGATATATGGGGCATCGACTTTATGGGGCCATTTCCATCCTCTCACGGAAACAAATACATACTCGTGGCAGTTGACTACTTGTCAAAATGGGTTGAAGCAAAAGCTTTACCCACAAATGATGCCCGAGTAGTCGTGAAATTTTTAAAAGCTCTTTTTGCCCGATTCGGAACTCCACGTGCTATTATTAGTGATCGTGGTACGCACTTCTGTAATGACAAATTTGACAAAGTCATGCAAAAGTACGGTGTGACTCACCGTCTTTCTACTGCGTACCACCCTCAAACGAGTGGACAAGTCGAAGTGTCCAATCGGGGCATCAAGAGAATCTTGGAAAGAACTGTAGGTGAAAATCGTGCATCGTGGTCGGACAAATTAGATGATGCACTTTGGGCTTTCCGTACGGCTTACAAAACACCCATTGGGTGTACGCCTTATAAACTTGTGTACGGGAAAGCGTGCCATCTTCCGATCGAGCTTGAGCATAAAGCCTATTGGGCCCTCAAGCATGCCAATTTCGACCTCAGAACGGCGGGTGATCACAGAAAAGTTCAACTAAATGAATTAAACGAACTTCGTGATCAAGCTTACGAGAACTCTTTGATCTATAAACAAAAGATAAAGAAGATTCATGACTCAAAAATCAAAAATCGCGTTTTTAACGTTGGTGATCGAGTCCTTCTTTTCAATTCTAGACTCAAGATCTTCTCGGGAAAGCTCAAAACCCGATGGACTGGTCCATTTACTATTACAAAAGTTTATCCTTATGGTACCGTCGAATTATCTCAAAATGACGGTCCTAACTTTAAAGTGAATGGACATCGGTTAAAGCCCTACTTTGGAGAGGACGTACCATCCATGGTCGTCCCAGATCTCCAAACTTTCCCCAAGGACAATTGAATTCGGGGATAGAGTCAAGCTAGCGACTCGATGATAAAAAACTAGCAACAATACGGGTTTTCACCCGTATCTCTGATTCTTTCTATTTTCTACCACCGAGTGTGGGGGAATGGCCAACCCCCCGCTGTTTGAAAAAATGTATATATGTATATAAAGCTCTCAAAAAAAAAAAAAAAAAAAAAAAAGGTTGTATATATATAGAAATAAAGTGAAAATTGGTATGTCCACAGTTAGATTCGAATCTTTGCTTTTTACGTTCATAGCTTCGGCATAATAGCCGGGACTTTGAATATTGAGGACAATATTCATTTCTAAGTGTGGGGGGAAAATTCTAGCGAATTTTGTCGCAAAATACTTTCAAATACCCTCATTTTTGGCCAAAAATTTTCAAAAATTTTTCACTTTATTTCAAAATTTTTGTGGTAATCAGTCCGCCTTGTCTAAGCGACAAAAGGGATTGGCTAGTCCAGGAGCAAACGTCTCTTGGTAAAGACATCTCAAATCCGTTGACGGCTGGCAATTTGCCCAAAATTGTATGGTTCATCAACTCCCCAAAAACAAATGAGTTGGCTAGCCCGCAAGATTATGGCTTGTGGTAAAGGCCGTGGAAAAACCATAATTGGTAATCAGCTCACCAAGATGTTGACTATTCCATCAAGAGTTGGCTAGTCCAGGAGCAAACGGCTCCTGGAAAAGACAAATCAAATCCGTTAAAAGCTGGTGGTTTGCTCAAAATCACACGGTTATCAGGTGTGCCACAGTTCTTACACCTGGCTACTCCAGAAGTGATGGCTTTTGGTAAAGAGTTTAAAATCCATCAAGTTTTCCAAAAATATTGCTAGGACTAGCAATAGTTTAGTGTGGGGGATTGATGAGTGCGCAAACACTCATCATTTTTATCATATTTAAACTGCCAAAACGCACAAAAACAATCGAAAAGTAATCAAAATACTTAAATTATCCCAGGGATTGTGTTTTATGTGTTTTAAATGCAAAACGAGCAAAAACAAACGAAAAACGATCAAAGTTTGCAATATTGGCAGTTTTAGTCCCCCAAGTTTCAAAAGTTTTCAGAAATAGTCCCTATGCATTTATTTTGAAATAAAAGTCAACCCAAGTCCTTGAAAAATCAAAATTTATCAAAAACGGACTTTGGGTGATAAATTTGGAAAAGTTACATTTTGGTCCCTGGAGTTTGGGAATTTGCAAATTCAGTCCCTGGGAATTTTGAAAATAAAAAAATTTGCAAAATTAGTTTGAGGAATACTAAACTTGGCAATATTAATCCCTTGTGACACTTTGGGAGAATGACATTTTCAGCCTTGGGTTTTGTTAAATTGCAAGAAAGGTCCTTGTGTTTATTTCTACAAACAAAACTGGACCCTAATAGTTATTTCAACCCACAACCAAATTAAACCCAACAACTTAATCCATTACCTAATCCAAGCCCACCATCCCCACTCCTCAGCCCACTTATCCCTTAGCCCACCCAATACACCACACAACCATTTTAAATAAAAACGGTCAACCCTCGTTTGACCGACTCTCTCTTCCTCACCCAGCTCCCACTTGGCTGCAACACTCACCAAACACACAACCTCCCCCCTCCTCCACCTCAGCAATCCCATAACTTGTTCCCCCCACATCAACTAACTTCCAAGGAGCATTTATTGCTACCCTAAGCTCCTCACTCAACCAAGCTGACAAACAAAGAAAAAAGGCGCCAAGAATTTGAACGGCTGAGATTGCAGCCCCCTCATCCAATGGCTCAAGTCAGCTCTGGGATTCACTTCCTAGGGTTCCAAAACCCTAATTATCCCATATAAAGAGAAAGAGATGCAGCAGTGCTCAGTGTGTAGTTTTTTAAGTTAAAATTGTAATTTTCTATTTCATGTTAAAGTTATCTTTTAAGTTGAATTATCTTGTATTCTTAGTCATATCAGTGTACTTTTAACTTTTGATTAATGAAACACAAGGTTTATGTTTAAACATTGTCATGTTTTAATATAATTTATATGTGTACCTTAATTAGTGATGATCTTGATTCCTACTGATTCATAAGCTAAAATTTAGTAGTAGCAAGGTTTTTATAAGTTGATTTGAGCATTACTTCTGCTTAAAGTTAAAGTTTCAAAGAAAACAAGAAAAATTAGTAAAAATAAAAATAAATAAAGGAAAAATAAAAAAATAAAGAAGAAAGGAAGGCAGAGATGGATGGAAGCTGAGCTTGGATGGAAATTGGTTATTAGAGCTCTGTGGAGAGCAATAGGGGTAACTTTTGATCTTGGTTCTTGGTTTCCCACTTTGGAGCATTTTGTAAGCAAAATACTCAACTTTAGTTTTTTTATTTCATCTTTGGTAAATTAGTTGTAATCTCAGTAATTTGTAGTTATTAAAGTTAGTTTAGCTTTAACTTTATTTGGTTTTAAGCTTTGTTCAATAGAAATTAGCACAAGCTTTGTTATAATTGCAACTGTCATAATTTAGAATTTTAGTAAGTACTAGTTGTTGGTGTTATTGTTTCTGTTTTAATATTTAGTTAAGTTTAAAATAATAGTAAGAGTGCTCAAATATTGTTTTCATGGATTAGATTGATCATTAGCATAAAAAATTACCACATCAGTTAGTATATAGGGGTGTTTGGTACAAGTAGAAAATCTGTGATCTAGGGTGTTTTATCTGGTAATTGCTATTTAAACATTCTATTTGAGGTTGAAATCAGATACTCAAGTCATAAAACTCACCCTTTGTTTTATAAAAAGTCAAATATTCACTCTAAGTGCCCTCACAGTTAACTGTGAGGGCTTTTGCATCCAAAACTTTGGATTTTGGCTCATTAGTGATAGTAATTACTAATTTTGGTTCCATATGAGTTCACAACATCATAATCAGTGAGTAAGATTAATCTACAAGTCACCAAAGTCAACCTTGCAAGTTTTAGTGAAAAAGTCAAATAGTGTAATATCAGATTTTTGCAAAAATGGGGTGATTTTTTATGATTTTAGTATTGTGATTTGAGATTTGAAAATTCTTGTGGGTAGACTCTACCAGCTGGTCTATTGATTTATGCAATCTTCATAATTTTTTAAATTTTTTACTTGGACTAAAAAGCCCCTTGACTTGGACTGTAGGGCAAAGCCTTGCTCTGTCTCAGCAGACTTTGCCCTCACACCACCACCTTTTGTGGTGGTTTGTGGCCACTACAGTGGTCCAAGACACTTGATTTTGGTTCCCCTCAACCCCCCTCCTACCAGGGAGTAATTTTGAACCATTTGTTTGACCCCTAAGCTTGTGGACCCCACCTGTTATTGGTCATAAAGTTTGTCCCATAAACTGCATCAGTTTTCAATAAGCAAAGTGCTTATTAGAGCTTTTTGGCTTATTCAGCCATCCCATTGTGCTTTTATCTGCTTATTATTGTTCATTGGACTCAGAGAAACCAACAAATACCATTGTGGACCCCACATCTTCCATTTGAGCTTAAAAATCCTTCACAGTCAACAAAAGTCAACTGTGAGGGTAAAAAGCACTTCAAGTGCTTATTTCCAGGGGTGTAGTGAAAGTGTTTTTATTAAAAGTACTTATTTTTAGTTTATAATTAGTTTAGAAAAAGAAAAAAATCCAAAAAACCAACTTTAAAAATAGTGAGAGCTTCTATTTAATAGGATTTATCAATTTATTTTTCTTTTTAATTTATTTCTAAGTAATATATCACTTTTATATTTTTAGAAATTATATTTTAGGTTAAAATAATTTTACAAATTTTTCCAGATTTTTATTTTGTCTTTTAGTGGTATTTCTAATTATTTTTAGTTTAATTTAGTTTTAATTAATATTAATCAATTAAATAGCATAATAAATTTTTATATAGTATAACCTAGTTTTTATAATTTTTATAGCTTTTATTTTAGTTAAAACATTTTTATAAATTTTTCTAGAATTTCTACTGTTCATTTTCTATTTTTTTTAATATAATTAGTTTAATTAGTAATTAATAAGTAATTAGATTAATAATTAATTAATTAGTTCAAAAATACTTAGAATTAACTTTTTATAATTTTTTAGGATTCCTGTAATGGTTAATTAGATTTGTAAAATTTTTCTTAATTTTCTAAGCCTTTTTAGTATTTTTAATAATTCTAATCAATTTAATTAAGTATTAAATAGATAATTAGTAATTAATTAATATTGAATAATTAAATAGTGTAAAAATAATTGTTATTTTTCTTAAAATTTTCTTTAATTATTAGGATTGTAAAAATATCAAATTTACACTTTTACCCCTTCCAGTCCTTCAGTTGTACTTTTTGTACTGTTCATCTGTGTACGTTTTTTAATTAAAACGTACGTTTTTAGGTTTTAGCTCAAATCTTCGTACTCCAAATTCCCGCAATCAATCACATAGCTTTCCTAAGCTATACTTGTTAATAATTTCCAAATAATTTTGATCATAACCCTTTTCTGTGAATAACACCCGATTACGATTACGCTAAAGTTACATTTCACACCTCAACGGGATTTAACGACCCGGTGATACATTATATTACCCGGAGCATTGATCTAGGCTATTTGACTTAGTTGACCATTCTTTGGTTAATTTAAGTTAGGTGGTTTGGCATCAATCAAGGAGGCATGATGATTCCTAGAAAATCAAAATTTCTCATTTAAGTCTAAGTGAACGACTATTGTAATGTGTATGTTCTAGTGTGTGATTATATGAAAACAATGTGGAGGTGCGGTTAACTTGACTCATTTTGATGCTTAAAAATGTTTTATAATGCAAGTGATGTTTTAATGACGTTTTTCATTTGTTTTAAAAATGTGGTGAACGGTGGTAAAGTATGGTTGACGACCGAGAGTGGATTTGTGAAATGAGGTGGTGATTGCTTGACAACACTTAAAGCTTGGATATCTTCTTTGTGTTCTTCACTTGCTAGAAAGTGGAAGAGACGCATTTCATAATGAAATTCACTTGACTTTTGATGACATAGACAAATATGTTAATGAGAGTATGGATATGACAATAGCCTTTTGTTTCAAAGAGCGACACAAAGGTGAACATAGGTTTATGTATCATGAAAGGTGGTTTAATCTTAATAGGTTAGGTTATGGTGGGGATGACACACTTGTTTGGTTACATTGTGGAATCTTCTTGTGAAGATGACTAGGTGGAGTTATTGCTGAAAATGATATTGACTCTTGGTTTCTTTGAGGGCATGGAAATGGTGGATGACTTGATATTGATAGGACAAAGGATAACTTGGTTTCTCATTTCATATTGGTTGTTTGAGGTTTTAGTGATGAACGGTTATGAGGAAGATGCTTGAAGTTTTACTCATTTAGTGAATCTCATGGGCTGAGATATATCACAAGGTGAATGTGATGAGATGATGGTGAAAGAACAAGTGAATGATTAAGTTAAGAGGGTGTTTGGTTTAGAAATTAAAAATAAAGCATCCTGTGGCTTTGGCGGACCAGGCGGAACCAAAAAGTGGGTTCCGCCCGTATGGTCTGAGGGTACCGTGGGAGCTGCAGGAAAAATTCAAAAAGGATTGTCTTGATTTTTGTGGTTTTATCCTAATGTTCAAAACTAAGGTTTTAGGTCTTATGAGTCTTTGACTAAGCCTAGGGATGATGAATGCTTCTCATTCAAGAGGTTTTGTGAAAACGTTGATAGAATGGTTAACGTATACGACTTTCTTAGTTAAGATGTTCCTCAATGAACATTTTTACCAATGCGATGATGACGGATCACAATATGTCAATTAATAACATAATGGATTGGGTTGTTGCTGAAGTCGATGCTTCCTTTGTTGAAGGGATAACAATGTTGATGAGATGAATTCCGTTGTTGACACGAATTTGCTTGTTCAAGCGGAGCTTGTTGATGTGCTTCTCCATCCGATACTAATTTGAGAATCTTACGCGTTTTGGAGAATCATTGGGTAAGTAAGTATAAAAGTGCAAGTACCACTTGTGCTTTTCTTATCAACTTATTACCGACATAATTTCATTTGGCATACACTATGGTTTCTATTCCCGTTCTTTTGGGAGACCATAATCCTAGTTGTGTAGTACCTTATGATGTATCCAAATAGGCTCAAGTAAAGAGTTGTTTTAGGATCTTCTTTAACACGAGCACATAGACAAAAGCTAAACATAATGTTGAATCTAATTGTTATGAGAACAAGTAGTCTTCCAAACATTTCTCTACGTTTAGTTTTACCTACGGATTTACTAATCTCATTCTTGATAAGTCATCAATAACTTAACCATTGAGAACAAGAGAGTAACTAGGAATGTCTTTAAGTTAAAATCCCTTGCTTTTGTGGCGTGCTTTTATTATCAAAAGGTCTTTCAAATATTGACACTATACTCACTTGATTACTTTGAAATATCAATTTCGTTTCACTAGTTGTTTTATTCTAAATTCCAAAAACTGTTTTTTTTTTTTAATTTGTTTAGACACAACTATGACCTATAAATCAAGTTTTATAACTTATGTCAATTTTGTTTGATTCAATGTTTGTCTCATGGTGAGGAGATGTTATTTTATACTTTTATTCTTAATGTTTTACACAACATACTTGTCTTGCCATCATTGTACTTTCGACTAAGTTATCATCTACCAAAGATGATATCATAGAAGGAGGAGATCACTCGTTAAATGTCATATTCAACGACTCCTCGACTCTTTGGGTTTTCTTACTTAAGACACTATGAACTCTATTTATTTTGAAAAAGTCCAAGAGGTACAACATCATGAGACTATGTGTCACATTTGATGTGTAAATCCTAGATGTTGAAAACTCATTTTCTTTCACACATCCTAATATATGCTAATGTGATTTATTTCACCTTGTGTGTTTTACATGAGATTATCATAAAGGAGTGATTGAAGAAAAACACAATTAAAGACTCAAAGTATGGTGTTTGAGAAAATTGTTTAACAAAGGTTTGTTTTGCAAGCATCACAAAAGTGTTAGACATTTTAACACTTAGGAAATTCTTAGTTAGCTCACTTGTAAGCAAGAGTTGAGTGAGACATACTCAAGAGTTTTTCGTGTTTATCTCTTGATGGTTAAAGAACCAAAACACCTTATATCTCCTACTAGTACTAAAGACTAAATTCCTTGTTGCATAGAATCTAATCTTAGTTATTTACAAATAGCAGGTAGACACTCTAGAGTATTACAAATAACACATATTTGAACACATAATGCTAGAAACAAGATGCAATCAAAGTCAAGTTGAAGTAATGCGTTCCTTTTAAATTGCATAGAGATGCTATCAAGCCGATAAGCATTACGCGTAAAAACTTGGTTTGACGACACGCTTTGAAACTCAATAACTCATGTATCCAAGAAGGTTGGATAATCATATAAAGGCATAGAGAATGATAGTCTTAATCCTTTTATCATGAGTTTCTATTAGAGATTGAATTATCTCTAAATTTCTCTTCTATGTTTGACAAGTTTTACTTGCTTTGTTTTGTTAGTTAATGGTGCTTTTGAGTTAAATCCTAATCCGGTTTTATCTTTAAACAACCTTTGACTCCTCAACAATCTTTCAAGAGATTTTGAGCTTTCATCAAATTTAACTAATATTTTTCCTTTCTCATATTGCTTTTTAGTCTCATGTTTGTAATCTAGACATAATTAACATTCTAGATCAATTTCAACATTACTCACAATTCTAGACATTTTATCTTCTAACGAGATTTCCTTTTCAAAAATATTCTTAAAAGATTTTGAAGACTCATTGTTAAAGATAGTTTTCAGGTCCATGTTGCATAAACGTTTAGACTCATTTTCTAGTTTAGAAAACTCTAGGATAAATTTGTCAAAGCAAAAGTGTTTGGTTATAAAATGTACCTTGCTTGATGTTTTATCTAGTTGAGAATCACAAACAGGATGGTTGGCTTCATCTTCATCCGTGTTATTCCATGAATCATAAGCAAGACCACAAAGAGCTCGACATGAGTAATCATCTTCACTTACACCTTCATTTAAAATATTTAAACTAGTAGTACATGTATTTATCACAACTAAATGTCTATCTATTAATATTTCTAAGACTTCTAATTCATATGTGAGATCAAATTGATCATCTTTGACTTGACATATTTCTTGATGAAAGTTTAACATATTTTTCCAAATATCATTAGCCGTTGACAAAAATAAATTCTTTCATATTTGGTACTAAAGCTTTATAAATCATTGTTTTAGCTTTAGTATTTTTATCAAGTTTAAGATAGTTATCTTGGTTTTCAAAAACTTGTTTTCTTTGGTTTGAAATTACCAAAAGAAATAATATGCCAAAGATCTTGATCAATTGATTTCACATAGTTTTCAAAATTACTTTTCCATTCAAGTAAGTTTTCTTTTTCAAATAGCGGTGGGTTTTGAATAGGTTGCCCTTCTTTAAGATTTTCAAAATCCATGGATCGATCCAAGTTTTAAAATACATTCTATTTTAAAGATCTTGAGTAACGTAGCTCTTGATGCCAATTGTAGAAAACTAGAAGGGGGGTTGAATAGTTTACAGCTTTTTAAATCCTTATTAACTTGAATATCTTTAAAAACATTTACGTTTGCTTAAAGATATAAACACAATGTTATATGTTTGATTCTTTGAAAAGGTTTTCATGTGAATAACAATTCTGACTTTACTAGTTTCATACTTTGAAAAGCTTTGCTTGTGATGATCCTAACTTTACTTGTTTAGTTCTTTGAAAAGCTTTACTTTTGTTTGAAGATATAAACACATATTTACTTGTTTAGTTCTTTGAAAAGCTTTATATGTAACTAGCTATTTTAACTAAAGAACAACATGTAATAAGCAAAGATAAAGAAAGAAACGATCAAACCACAACACGATTGTTTATCGTGGTTCGGCTACAAGGTCTCTTTTTCCTTGCCCTACATCCACGCCTCGAGTTTCCAACTCGAGAGTTATAAGCACTAATCAACAAGCTCCTTTCACCGGCGGAGAAAACCTTTACAACGTCGCTTACACTTTTACCGACACTAAGCTAGATGTCGAGTTCTTTTACAAGGGTACAACCACTCTCATTCGTCGCTTACACTTTTACCGACACTAAGCTAGATGTCGAGTTCTTTACCAAGGGTACAACCACTCCCGTTAGTTCTTTTACAAGGGTACAACAACTCCTGACACACTATGTATTTTGAGGCCTAAAATACTAACCGATCACTTCTATACAAGATACATATGAAGTATAAACTACCAAAGTCTATACACACCAAAGCTAACAAGTCTTGCAACTTAGAGTTGAAACTTGTAACTTCTTAGATGAATATGTGAACTCCTTTGCTACATAAGAGAATCACGCAAGTTAGTAGCTACTGAGTATAATGAGAGAATATGTGTAAAATATGACTCTAAGTGATGAGGGATTTCTTGCAAGTCCTTTGGTATTTATACCAAAGGAAGTCAGCAGTCTGGCGGACACGGCGGTACCCTCAGAAGGGGTCCGCCCGTGTTCCTCCAGGGGTCCGCCAGAACTGTTCAACCAAACTTACAATAAATCACTCCAAAACAAATAATGTCACATCTACTAAATACTAGTCAACATGCATTGCACCAAACATGGAATACTTCCAAAGTGTGTAAGAACTTCATGGATAGTCAAACACTTAAGGGGGTGTTTGGATCAACTAGTTTAGCTGTGTTCTTGTTGAGTTATTGTTGTAGGTTCTGCACTAGTAAGTCACTCTAGGTATAAGTAGATTAGAAATAGCATTAAAATAGTAGGTTAAAATTCTAAAAGTCAAAATTAGTTTTCTAAATTCACTAGCAGTTGAGTAAGTTTGATACAGTTAGTATAATGGTAGGTATAGTTGCATAATAGTCCTAGTTAGCCTATTGTAGCTTAATATTAGCTTATTTACATACATAGAAGCAGAATTCAGCTGATTAAATTAGAATTAGTCATACCTTACTTGCATAACAAATAGTCAAAATTAGTGTTACTCAGTTTTTGGTAGGATCTTTCTAAGCACTTATAGAATTCATTAGTAGTTGGAAGTAGTGATAGCTTGTTGATTTATGCTCTTTAGTAGTTAGTTTATCAAAAACAAAAAGAAAATTTAGGTTCTGAAATCATTAGCTTATTTGAATTTAGTTTGTAAGTTGTATGTTTGAGCTTATAAGTTCCCCTGCACCTCAGTTATAGACCTACTTTCATGGCACCATTTGGATTAGTAGATCATAGTTTTAGAATTAGCTTTTTGTTTTATAACATCTCAGTATGGTAGTCTATAATTTGCCCCCATAATCTCTTGTTTGTAGCTTATTAGAATAGCTTATTCAGGCATGCTTATTAGTTGAGTAGCATAGATTTCTGTTTTTGATAATAGGCTGCTAGTGCTTATTTAGAACTTGTACCTGTGTTCCATTGGCTTTTCTGAGTTCATTCGTAGTAATTTTAGTATTGTGCATGGTCTGCTTAATCTGTAGCTTATTCTGTGTTGGATTCTGCTTATTTAGCTTATCATAGATTGCTTATTACTTGCTTCTTGTGTTTCTGTGCTTATTGCTGATCATTTCTTGGCTTATTTGAGTTCATAATAGTATAATACATTTGTGGTATCAGTTTGGTGAATTTTTGTGGCAAGTGTTTATCAATAAGCACTTGCCATAAGCTGTTTTGGTCATTATAAGCACTTCTGCTTATCCATTTCATTTCAAAAATTTTCTGCAAGCTTCTTATAATATTTTAGAATTTCTGTAAAATTTTCATAATTTTCTGAGTTCATTTACTATTTTTCTTAATTTCTTTTAGTTTATAATCATTTTTAAATCTATTTTAATAATCAAAAATCAATTAAAAATCAGAAAAAGCTTTGAAAAATACAAAAATAGTTTAGAAAATTCTTTTATAATATTTTAGATTTTTCAGATTAATTTTCATAATTTTCCTATTATTTTTCATATTTTCTTTTATTTTTAATTACTTTTTAATTCAATAAATAGAAAATAAATTCTAGAAAATAAATAAAAAGTCTAAAAAAATATTTTTCTTTTTCTCAAAATTCTTTTTAGTAGTTTAAGATTTTTAGAAACTTGTTTCACATTCGTAGGATCATTTTTTGTATATAAGTCGCGTTTTATTTCGTACGTTACGTTTATTTTTGCGTTTGAATTTCCGTTTTTACGTTTTCAACATTTGTACATATTTAGCTTGTAAATTCTTCATATTTCATCATTTCTTATCACAACTTGAATTCCAAAATCAATTTTTTCACTTTACCACTTTTCACGACTCGATTTCGCGATTCGATAATTCACGACTCTATTCTACCTTCACTGGGAAAGCGACCCGGGAAATACTTTCATCGGTATTTCTTCGGAATAATTATATACTACGAAAAGACTTTATCAAAATGGCGCCGCTGCCGGGGAAGGTCGAAGTGAGTTTTTGAATGTTCGTTTTGAAAAATCGTGTTTTGTTAAGCCTTTCCTCTATTTTGTATATATATAAATATAAAAATTGAAAAATTCAAAACACTTTTCCTAAAGTGTTTACAAAATACCAAAAAAATAATAATAATATTTACAGCCTCGACTCGACCGAAAGGAAGGGCGTTGTAAACCAAAAAAGTCTCACAACATAAGAAAAACGTGAAATTAGTTGTTTATCGGATTACTTCAATTCAACAACCGATTAAGCGGGAAAATTCGTTTCTCTCGTTTCGTCGCGCGTGGTTTTGAAAGAAACGGTTTCAATTAACGTAACGTTTTACAAAAAGAAAATAAAAGTTTTTGTGATTTGTTTTTCTATAAATATAAAAACCAAAAATAATCTTCTTATCCTCTATAATTTGATTCTTTTTCTCAAACCCTCTTATGTTTAGTTCTTATGGATCCAATTTGTTTTAATTGTGGAGAACCTTTCTTCGGAGGGTTGTGTGTGTGGTGTACGTGCGACCAATGTGGCGATAATATTCATGATGGCGTTTGTTTGAATTGTAATTCTCACACGTATGATCAAAATTCGTTCAACAATCCGTCAAACGTTCCCGATTACTATACACCACCACCACCTTCGTTTTATTGCTATAATTGTGGAAACCCTTCCGAAGAAGGAGTGCCGTGTGGGCAATGTTTTTGTGATATATGTGGATACACCGATTGTATGTGCTCTGCCTCGAGTGCTGACTCGTCTTACGCTTACGATCCGAGCTTTGATTTTTATCCTCAAAACTTTTATGAGCAAGACCCGTATTCCAATAATGATTCATTTCAAAATCAATCAAATTTTGAACATTGTGGGGATCGTCTGAAAATTTTTATGAGCCGAATTCATATTACGATTCTCATGGTTTTAACCAACGCCCACAAACTTCTGAATTTACTAATCAAATTTTTGAAATTAAATCCATTATTGAGACGTTAAAAGAAATGGTGGCAAATCGTTATACATCTACTCCCGAGCCTAATGAGAAATCGATGGAAGCACTTCTTGCCGAAGAAAGAAAAGCCCAATTTTGTGAGTGTTGTATGTACGATGATGATGATTCCACGATTACAATCGTTCTTAACCCTCAAATTGAATCTATCTCTCCTTCCGTAGAACCCGAAGACTCTCTAACAATGGGGGACGAGCATCTAAACACTATTCCGGCAACGGAATCGGACGAATTCAATAAGTCTAGTGTTGAGAACCTCGTCCCAATCCCAAGTGAGTCCGAGGAGATTTCTAACGATGTTGAAAATAATCGTTTTGATGATCATGTTGATACGAATGATATACCGTTTGATGATAATCGTGATGAGAAGTTCTCCGATTCTGACGATGACGATTCTATATCTTGTGGAGAAATCGATTATGTTGATGAAGAACCTCCTGAGTTCGTAAGCTTTGAAGATGATAATGATGAAGATGTTGAAACGGAAATACAAGATGAAGTTCTTCGTGAAACATTGTTGAATGTCAATCTTCTTATCTCTCGTATTGAGGCATTGAATGATCCACCGACTTCTTCTCCTATCCCCGATATGGATAGTGATTTCTTACCCGAGCTTGAAATTTTTCGATTTGAAGAGACGAGTAGTGGCAATCCCACTATTCATGCTGATATCTCTCTTCCGGATTATGAATGCTTTACTTTTGAGATCGACCCTATACCTATTCCTGATAATCCGTTACGCGACCCTCTTTTAGAGGATGTTGATCGATTTCTTGCTACGGATGACTTGATACCACCGGGTATTGAGAATGACGAGAATGATATTTCTTCCGATTTGCTTTCTTCTCGTCCACCTGCAAAACCACCCGATATAGATTATGAATTCGGTACGCATGAAGATATTTTTAGAATGGTGGACGAGGTTTCTGAACTCGAATTTGCTTTTACCATCCGGGTGTTTCAACCATTTTATACTTATCCAATTATTTCTTCTTTCCACTCCACCGGGAGTGAGGACACCGTATTTGACCCTGGCATTTCTATTTTTTGTGCCTGGTGTCCGTTCCATCTGCTCTCCCCAAGGACGAATTAATTCGGGGATCGAGTCAAGCTCATGTGACTCGGTGAACAAAAACAAGCGCTTCGTGGGTGGTAACCCATGCTTATCCAATTTCATCTTCTTATTTTCTATTTTCTAACAAATAACGTGAGGAGGGCGACCTCTTCCATTTTCTCGTGTTTTGTGCTTGTTGTTGTGAATGTCCGGGATTTGCCGAATAATGATGACTCTCGTGCTCGTTGTTTTGTCTACACTCGAGTTTCATCATTCGTTGCTTATCCATATATCCTAATCTTATCGACTAACGTTTTCTTTGGCATAATTAATAAACGGCCTAGAATTTTGTTAGGATTACCTTAACCCGTAAAACATTGAGGACAATGTTTCGTTCTAGTCGGGGGGAGGGTGAATCTTCGATTCGATTTTGACCTTGCATTTTTCACAAAAGTCGTGCACTCTTGCAACTCCGTTTTTCAAAAAGAAAAAAAAGAAAAAAAATTGAAAAATTTCAAAAATTTTGAAAGAAAAAGTCATGAAAAAAAAAATGAAAAAGCACAAAAAAAAAATGAGAAAAAGTTGAAAAGGTTGTGCAAAAATATAATAAAGTTTGAATAAGTGTTTTGACACCTTGTTGACTTTCTTGCTGGCGAGAGTAGGAATAAATATTTTGACTTGACCGGGCGTGTTGAGCCCTAGCTTGTTCCCTTAACCAATGATGATCACATAAGCTTGTGCTAGTTTTGTACACAAGGAGCTATAAAATGCGAATTCTTTCTTAAGAATCTGCAAGGTCCCGTACTTGACTTTATACATGCGCAGCTTAAAAGCTTTCGCTAGTCTTTTACATAAGGAGCTAGAAAACGCGAATTCTTCTTCTAGAATTTGCAAGTTTCCGTAACTGACTTTATATATGCGTGGCTGATTATCGGCTAAGTATTCGCGGGTTTCATTATTTGGAATCTTAAATTGCGAAGAGCGAGAAATGATAGAGTTTATTTAGAAGTTAGATGCTAAACGTGGAGTAGTGGTTCTCTTTAGAGCTCATGAGAGGTACTTGTGGCTTTTTACTCCCATCAGATACGTCACCCATATATAATAGATGTTCTAGGTTAATTAGTGGTATTTCGGTTTGAATAATATTTAGTTCTTTGTTTTCTTAAGAGAATCTTTGCTTTAGAAGTTGGGTACATATCAAGGAACATCAAAAATAAGAGCAAAAAGTGAAAAAAAATCAAAAGTCAAAAGTTGATTATCTATGTGGTTTTGGAGCTACCCGATAAGCTTCCATTGATGTATTGAGAAAAGTCAAGAAAGAAATAAGTATCAAAAGTATGAAAAAAGTGAAAAATGAAAAAAGTGAATGTTGTAAGTATTGTTGAATAAGAGCTTATGTATAAATAAGTTGTTGGCACGTGAGGTGCATGTGATTAGTGATTAGTAATCAGTCACATGAGGTGCACGTGATTGTACTCCGCAACTTATATCTTTGATATTGTATGTACCCCAAATTCTTTGATGTGGACCGAATTTCTATTGCAGTAGTTCTTAAGAGAAAATGAATAACTACTTATCGTTTTAACTTAGGTATCACTATCGGACTAAAAAAAATATCGAAACGAGAAAATATGAAGCAATTCATTTCTTAACAAAATAAAATATTGAGATACAAAACCTAGGAAATAGGAGTAAGGAGTTTCCACAAGTAACTTTTATGAGTAGTGTTAGCATCTAATTTGTAGATAAGCTGTGATCTCGTTTGTACGCTTAGTTTGGGGACTTGTGAAAAATCAAGGATGACGATTTTTATCTGTATGGTCGCTTCTTAATAGAAGTGTTTCTACTCATTGACCCTAACAAGTATTGCAAAAATAATTAAAGTTCAACAAACCGTCACAAGTATGAAGTGTGAAAAGTCAAAAAAATAGAAATAAGAGTAGAATAAATGAAAATTTTGGAAAACTGAGCGTTTGCGGGAATAAATGATTTTATTACTTCTTTCGAACCTCCTTGCTACTTTACAAAGTCAGTAGGAAGAGTTATGAAATTATTTATCCCAAAAGCGTGAATTGATCACATTGCGTGAGGACACGGCAATACTTTAGTCGGAGGGATTTTGGTGTGTATTAATTTACACACCTTTTCATTACCAAATATCGACCCAAAATGACTATTTGAGCTAAAAAATGCCAAGAAAACACGTGTTTTTATGTTGTGAACATGCAGGTACGGAATAATCACAAAAAGACGATAAATCACACGAATACCAGAAAAACGGGCACGAGAGTGGAAAAGGAATCAAAAGCCGAGGCCGGGAAGCATTTTTCAAGATCGGATCAATATTTGAGCTCAAAGTGCCAAATCAACCCTTGAAGAATCATAGTTTGTCAAGTTCAGCCCTTGGAAGATATTATTGGAAATTGGCAGAAGTGATCCTCTAAATTCCATATATTACACTTGTGGTCCTTTTGATTGTTTTGCTAAATATAAACCGGATCCTGTATTATTACTTTGGCCCAAAATTCTCAACATCAATACCAAAAACCCAAAATACAAACAAACACAACCCAAGCCCAACTTTTAAAACCTTGACCCGAGCCCATCCTTATACCCGGTCAAAATACCCAAACCCAAAGTCAAACCGAGTAAAATATATTATTACCCGTACCATAGTTACCCGCCCCCCAAATCCCAAGTTACCCAGCAACCTATGAACCCTAGAAACTTACCCATCAAATTCACCCAATTAAGGGCAAAATAGTACAATCAAATTACTTCTAGAAGCTCAGTATGGTGTCAGGATACATCAGGATATCTAAGAAGCACAAAAAGGGACATGTGGCAACCTATGATTTGATGGAACGCGTCACCAAAGAAGATCCAAGGGCTAGAAATGATTGGGCAATGATTGATTATTGATCAAATGGCTTAGATTGCACTCCAAGAATTCATTAGTAGATTAAGGGGGTGTTTGGATCAACTAGTTTAGCTGTGTTCTTGTTGAGTTATTGTTGTAGGTTCTGCACTAGTAAGTCACTCTAGGTATAAGTAGATTAGAAATAGCATTAAAATAGTAGGTTAAAATTCTAAAAGTCAAAATTAGTTTTCTAAATTCACTAGTAGTTGAGTAAGTTTGATACAGTTAGTATAATGGCAGGTATAGTTGCATAATAGTCCTAGTTAGCCTATTGTAGCTTAATATTAGCTTATTTACATACATAGAAGCAGAATTCAGCTGATTAAATTAGAATTAGTCATACCTTACTTGCATAACAAATAGTCAAAATTAGTGTTACTCAGTTTTTGGTAGGATCTTTCTAAGCACTTATAGAATTCATTAGTAGTTGGAAGTAGTGATAGCTTGTTGATTTATGCTCTTTAATAGTTAGTTTATCAAAAAAAAAAAAAAAAAAAAAAATTAGGTTCTGAAATCATTAGCTTATTTGAATTTAGTTTGTAAGTTGTATGTTTGGGCTTATAAGTTCCCCTGCACCTCAGTTATAGACCTACTTTCATGGCACCATTTGGATTAGTAGATCATAGTTTTAGAATTAGCTTTTTGTTTTATAAAATCTCAGTATGGTAGTCTATAATTTGCCCCCATAATCTCATAGTTTGTAGCTTATTAGAATAGCTTATTCAGGCATGCTTATTAGTTGAGTAGCATAGATTTATGTTTTTGATAATAGGCTGCTAGTGCTTATTTAGAACTTGTACCTGTGTTCCATTGGCTTTTCTGAGTTCATTCGTAGTAATTTTAGTATTGTGCATGGTTTGCTTAATCTGTAGCTTATTCTGTGTTGGATTCTGCTTATTTAGCTTATCATAGATTGCTTATTACTTGCTTCTTGTGTTTCTGTGCTTATTGCTGATTATTTCTTGGCTTATTTAAGTTCATAATAGTATAATACATTTGTGGTATCAGTTTGGTGAATTTTTGTGGCAAGTGCTTATCAATAAGCACTTGCCATAAGCTGTTTTGGTCATTATAAGCACTTCTGCTTATCCTTTTCATTTCAAAAAATTTCTGCAAGCTTCTTATAATATTTTAGAATTTCTATAAATTTTCATAATTTTCTGAGTTCATTTACGATTTTTCTTAATTTCTTTTAGTTTATAATCATTTTTAAATCTATTTTAATAATCAAAAATCAGAAAAAGCTTTGAAAAATACAAAAATAGTTTAGAAAATTCTTTTATAATATTTTAGATTTTTCAGATTAATTTTCATAATTTTCCTATTATTTTTCATATTTTCTTTTATTTTTAATTACTTTTTTATTCAATAAATAGAAAATAAATTCTAGAAAATAAATAAAAAGTCTAAAAAAATATTTTTCTTTTTCTCAAAATTCTTTTTAGTAGTTTAAGATTTTTAGAAACTTGTTTCACATTCGTAGGATCATTTTTTGTATATAAGTCGCGTTTTATTTTGTACGTTACGTTTATTTTTGCGTTTGAATTTCCGTTTTTACGTTTTCAACATTTGTACATATTTAGCTTGTAAATTCTTCATATTTCATCATTTCTTATCACAACTTGAATTCCAAAATCAATTTTTTCACTTTACCACTTTTCACGACTCGATTTCGCGATTCGATAATTCGCGACTCCATTCTACCTTCTGCTATATATGTTTGTCTTTGTTTCTTTGTTTGTGTTTGTTACTTTTGTGTTTGTGTTATATGTTTGTATCTTATAGTTACAATTCATTGTTTGTGATACGAATCGAAGAGTATAAACTATAAACCAAGAAAATTGGGATCAAACGACCCCTTCCATTCATACCCATTCATTTACAACCATAACATAGGGGAAACCACAACCCCTATCTACACCTACAACCTTACGACAAGGGAACCAAAATGAACAAAAGAAACCAAACATGCCCGACCACCTACCACCTACTACCTACCGTCATCATACACAACAAAACAACCCATCCCAGCACCCAGCACCCAACCCCTTCACATGTAAGTTTGCCTCACAGCAAACTCAATCTTGGAAACAATGCTGTCGTTTGTTTGCCTCAGCATCCTCATCAACCCCCTCATCGTTCTCATATCAGCTGACTGAATCCTCCTAAGCTTGTTGACATTGGCCCTTGCAGTTCTCGAGCCCCTTATGAGTTGGAGCTCCGCAATCAGGTCCCCCCTAACACCCAACCTATTAGACAGCCTTTGGCACCTACACATCAACTCTTGTGCATGATGAATGTCCTCCTCAACCTCTCGCCGGTAATGGGTTAGCATCATTTCCGATATGACTAACGAGTTGCAAGCAACCATCAGATCAACACAGCGAGACATTTTTCTGGAAATGGAAATGATAATTGTTTGATTACGGGTGTGTGTGTGTGTGTTTTTCTGCTTGTTTGTGTGTGTGTGAAGGCGTTGACAATTTAATATGAAACCTGAAAATAACTTTGCAAATTAGCCACTGAAGTCTAATCACATTAATACCAAGCACAGAGCCGAAAGTTGGCGGGAGATAAGTATGAACAGTGAAATGACGATACTACCCTCAAATACGTGGCACTTAACGATGAAACTAACGGAAAAGGGCTCTCAGTGGCGATTTTGCGAAAATGTGAAACGTGGGTGGCTTTTTTGCGCTACTTTTTGTCTCGGTCCCGTTTTTGCAAATTCGTGAAACCTTAAAGACCATTTTTGCACTTTACCCAAATCCATTATATACATGGACGGAGCATCATTGGGCTAGAAGGGTTGGTGGCCCCTCAAATATAATATGTAGTTTCAATATGTATTTTTTTGTATACCCTACTTATAACTATTGTTATAAGAATCTTATCTTACTGTCGTGTAATTCTAGCTCCTTGCTAGCTTTTAATAAAACTGTTGTTTAAAAAATAAATAAGAACAATTGTATAGTTTGGCCCCGTGTGAAACTCTTGATGGTTCGATGCAATGCTCTAAGAAAGAAAATGAATTCTAACTTAAAAAAATACATTTATCGTAATTTGAAGTGTTAAAGTTTCTACTTTACGGGATATATGAAATTTTCTTAAAATTCTGAACCAAAAAGAGTAATGCATTGAAGTGTCAATTATAATAATGAATGAGACGTGACCTAAACGAAGTTGGGAAAGGAGTCAACACCCATTAAACATTAAACTCTGCAACCAAAACAAATACGTTTTCGCTATTTTATTTATTCCCCAAAGATCCAATAAAATAGCTGAATTTTCATAGTAAACTCGCAACAATTTTCGACCATTTCATTTTATAAAAGTTAGATAAAGCTCTTTATACTATTAAAATCATATTATACTACTACAAATCTAATAAATTGTCGTTACTTAGAACGCTAACACGTTAACAAAAAAATTACAGTTAGATATTCGTGATATATTGACTGCATCCCTCAAAAAGAATAAAAGTACTATTAAATATTAAACACTTGAAATGGAGATTATTCAGGCGTGTATTTTCATACTCGTCTTTTATTGCAATGCTTATGTATGAAGGGACGACTAAGAAAAATCATCGAAGGTCTGGCCTGAATTGATAACATCTTTTGATTTCGTTATTTCTAAAGCTAAATATCCTTCTAGAAGTGGTTTACCGAATTGCTTCTGTATTGATTTTCTTGATCAGAAAGGTCACGTTACAGAATCATCTCAGCTTCACATTCTATACTCCGACCTTCGACGAAATTAAAAAAGAATACTTCCACTATGATGAGTGGATATGAGACCCTCTACTGGCATATAGTGATCAAGGCTTGACGAAACTAATAAACGAGTAATTGTCAAAGATGTGATATTTACTAACTGATAAGCCATTTTGTGTAAAGATATCATGAAAATGAAAACAAAGTACTCCGTACTTCGTAAAAATTAAATGATCTCAAACACACTACTATTTACAACCGTAGTAGTGTCACGTGATATTGTATCTTTTTGATTTATAGTAGGTAGCGTTAATATATTACAATATCTCAAAGTGTGAGAAGAAGCTTCGTGATTGACAGTTGTACGAAACTTTTCAGACCATAAATGCTCCCAAAGAGTTATGGCTTCCATCGCAATCATACGGAGTGTCGTAGATGTAAATCATGACGTGCCGTGAAATTTACAACATTTTTTTCTGGCTCGAAACCATGTCGAATTCGATCTTAAATTAAAGAAAAAAATACCCTTGATTAAAAGGTACGATTTTTAAAATGTAAATTATAACAAATGAGAGATTATGAGGCTTTAATTGGCTGAGAGGTTTAAAAAGTAAAAAAGATAGTAAAAAAAAATTACTAGTACGTAACAAAGATGTTTTTTCAAAAAAATTTTTGTCAGAACACAAATAATCAAAAAATGCAGTCACTTGTGTGAGTTTGCATGTAAAATGATAACTTTTCATCAAATTTCCTTAGTATGGTGGCAATGGGGGCGGCATGGCTCACCGGCAAGCCTATGCCGGCGGCAAACACCGCCGCCACCCCACCGGCATGGCCAACGGCATACGTTGAGCGGCAATTTTTGCCGCAGAAGCATGTGAAATTCGAACGTTGGAAAGCATGGTTTGGAGCCGTTGGAAATTAAATTCGGAGCGTGCATTGGGCCAAAACAAAAAAAAAAAAAAAAAAAATTCCTATATATATATTACACATTTATACATTTTCAAACACAATTCATTTCCAAACAATAACATAAACACAAACAATTTTTACACATATAGTTTTTGAAGCATGGAAAGTGGGAAATCAAGAAGTGGTTCAACACAAAGAGGTCGTGGACGTGGCTACCGTCCACGTGTTCGTCCGCAAGGTCCACCACCGGCGTATCCACAATACCCTCAATCGGGATATTATCCCCAACCTACACAACCGATGCATCAACAATACCCTCAATCTTTTAACTATCCACCCGCAATGAACCCAAGCCAATATAACATATCGATGACGAGTGAGTTTAACCCGTTTGGTGAGTACCGTGAAGGTCCTTCGCGTCGTGAACCAAGTGTGGAACGCGAACTTCCTTTATATGATGATGACGTTGATTTTGTTCCCGAAACGCAACAACAAACTCAAATTGGTATATATGTTTTTTTTTCGTTATTTATTTGTTATATTTTTTATATGTTTTTTTTTTCGTTATTTATTTGTTATATTTTTTATATGTTTTTTTTTTTCGTTATTTATTTGTTATGTTTTTTTATATATATTTTTTGTTAGATGAAGATGTTCAAGTGGCTAAAGGGAAAACTAAAGTGGATAAAAAGAGTTGGACGTCGATCGAAGAGGTTGCTTTGGCCAAAGCATGGATTCATATCTCGACATGTAAAAAAGTCGGGAATGAACAAGGAAGAGATAAGTTTTGGGAAAGAATTTTGGAGCATTTCAAAGCCACAATTAAAAATACTAATCGAACTCATCATGCGTTAAATACAAAGTGGAAACATTTGAATCAAGCAATGGGAGTCTTTAACGGCCTTCATATCCAACAAGTAATTTTTATATACTTGTGTTAATTTTTATATACTTGTGTTAATTTATATATACTTGTGTTAATTTTTATATACGTGTAGAATCGCATTCGTGAGAGTGGGTGTGACAATATCGACGTCTTGGGAAATGCCATGTCTGATTATAGTAAGAGGAATAAGGGTGCTTCGTTTAATCATATTGAAGCGTGGAGGGTTGTTAAGGATGAATCGAAATGGTTGGAGCAACCATGTTTTGAAAAAGTATCTTCGACATCTCATTCCGACAAACGAAGAAAGTCGTCGGAATCTAGCTTCTATGAGTCCGGAAGCAATGACAATGTTGATCCCGTTATTCCGGATCTAAATGACGACACAACTCCTGTTTCAAAAAGAAAAGGGAAAAAGACCGCTAGTGAGGCGTCAACAAAGAATAGTGCTGCTGAGTTTATTGGGCAGTATACGGCAAAGAAAACACTAGCGTTGGATGAGGCGATGGCAAAAAAACATGCAAAGGATCAATTGTCCGAACAGTTGCTGCAGACACAACTCGAAAATGCTAAAGAAAAGGCTATGATTCGGGCACTGAAATTCTACAACGAGCCGCACGAACACATAACCAATCAGGTTATGCGAGATTTCATTATCAACACAAAACGTGGGTACGCGGAGACATATGGATGGCCTACGGATTTTTAGATTTAATAATGTATTTTTTTTCCAAGTATTATGTAATGTTATTTTAATTATTAATGAAATATTTATGTTTTATTTAAATTGTTTAATTTAATTTATTATTAAAAAAAAAAAAAAAAAGTTGGGAGGTATGAAAAAGGCATGATTGCCACTAAAATGGGGTTGGGAGGTATGGAAAAAGTATGAATGAGGTGAAATGAGGTGGAATGATATTATTGGTGGATTTCGGAGGCATGGATGTTTTCGGAAACATGACTGCCAGTGTCCTTAGGATTAATGTAAAAGATGAAGAGAAAAACATTTCTATTCTGATATCTCAGATGGCATTAAATGACCCTGTCACTAATTATTCCTGCCCACACAAAAATACATACGTACCAAACTCATAATTTCCACTGTCTTTTAGGTTCAAAGCATAACAAAAGTATAATACGTGATGTATTTTATACTCTATAGTACATTCTTTCAGATAAGTGTATCTCACTATTTATACTCTGAAGTTAACAAAGACCTCTGAAGAAAATCAGATGAAAACGAGAGAATCAGCAGTTAAGTAATTCAAATTGGTACAAGTTAACCGCCCCCCCCCCCCCCCCCCCCCCCCCCTTGTAGGGAGGGTTTGTGGAAGAGATGCTGCCGCCACCTGTACTGTCTGCAGTAAAACTTGTACATTTTGAATAAAATAGGCGGACCCCCCATGGTAGGGAGGGTCCGGTTAACACAACCCATTCAAATTTTGGTTACAGAAAAACATAGTAAAAGAAGGGTTTTCTCATGTTATACTCCTCATCACCAATGTCGTTCGTTGCTAAATATAGTAGCAACAACAATATTCTTGGTAAACTACCAACAAATGAAGGATCTCCGTTGATATAATACATTACTGGCGACTTGTCTAGGTTGATGAATTAATCGATACGCATTAATCAACCACTTTTAATAGTTGAAAATGGAATTTTTACTAGTGAATAATGTATATAAGAATTTTAGTATTTATTACGTTGCTTAAAGGAGGGTCATCATATCGTACATGGAAATTAAGTTGACAAGACTTTCAAATAAAAATGAGAGAAAAGCTAAAAGAATTGCACATTTCGATAAAGATTTCTGATTGAAAATATATCGTTTTTCAAGGATATGTAGATAAATCGGTTATAATCTACTGCACATGTACATTTTTAACAAACTAGTATATTGATAGACTGCATGTGATAAGCAAAGCTTTTACGGGTGTGCCTTCTTAGCACCGCCGTAACACGCGTCGCCTATCATTAAACCACCCTCCTACGACGCGAAGACCAAATATTGAGCACAACTTTGTCGTCAGGACGACCCGTCAACTTATTTTTCTTTTTTTTTTTACGTGTTTGTGAGAGTGTATTGTATGTTATGTTTATGTTTAAATGAAGTATTTTTTTTATTTGGTTGATTAGGTGGTCTTTCTACACCTATTAAGTGGTGTATACACCTATTTAGGGGTGTAGTTAGTCGCGTAGAAAGAATCTAAGACCGATAACTATTACAGTCGGTCTTACTTAGTATGGTTTTTGAGCACAAGAAATTCTAAAATAAAATAAAAAAAGAGAAACATGATAATTTACATACTTGTTTAATATTTTTGTTTCTTAATCATATCAAAAGTAAAGCTGTTTCCTAAAACCAACTTAAACTCGATCTATATTATATATCAAAAGGCGGTAATTTATAAGCTGAAAAAAAAAAAAAAAAAAAAAAACTGTATCTTAATGCTTAATCAAACCCTGTAATCTGCAAGAAACTACGACATTGTAGAAATGCACCCAATAAAAACCGTAACATATTTCTAATTAAACGCAATTTAATATATACTTTGATCTAACTTATCTGGGGTTCATCAAAGAAAATCATTGGTGGGGATAAGGTAGAAATGAAAAAATTGACTTAGCCAGTTTTGCAAGACAAAAAGATACAGTAGTTTAGTTTAACTAACTTAATAAATTAATGGTACCATCATTTTCATTTTCTGTCCATTAATAAATTAGGTGTGCTTGTTAAAAGTAACAGTGAGCAATAATTGTAAGCATCGGCTCAAAAACCTCCACACCGCCAAACATACCCGATATGTAGTATGTGTGCATACATTTGAGAATAAATATGCTTTTAGTGTGTCAATCATATGTGTGTATGTGAGAGAGATAGAGAAGCAAAATACCTTGTAGTTCATCCTGAATATGGTTTGTGTTTTGTAAGTTAGTGAGCGAGAGAGAGATGTAGCATAAAGAAGCCGTGAGGCTCAGGATAGATAGCGCCACAAAAACATTTATTTATATATGTATAAATGGGCGCTATCCCTCCTGAGCTTTACAGATTCTTTCATACTTGTTTTTATTCGACATAAACACTTATGATCATGACCATAATCTGAAAGAGATGTATGGCGGTGGATGGGTGTCTTTCAAAATATATACAACCAAAGATGTGTGTGGAACATGAATGTATGTGAAGGTTCAAGTGATTGGAGAGTTGATACTGATGATGGGTGGTGAAAGCGAAGGGGCCAAGGTCATATTTATAGCAAGGAGATGGGTTAGGGACTTAGGGTTTTAGGGTCACAAAATATATACAGCTGGACAAATTAAAGTATTTTTTCTAGAAATTTAAAGTCGTATCACTTTATGATTTGGTAATTAAAGTTTGACAAATATTCTTGTAATTACAACAAAATAAAACTAGATCATATATCCCTTTCAAAAGAATGACTTTGTAATACATTTGGTTGATAATATTTCAATTTATGAAATGAATCAAAATGATAAAAACTTTATAGATATTGACTTGGTTATTAATAACTACAGATAAGAATCATCACCATGAATTGAATGGTCAAAATTAGACCAACCAAATTTACGTTTCTTTGGTAGACGGCATGATCCGTCAAATATTCTTTAAATGTTTTTATCTTCAATAACAATCAACGTATTTAAACTTCTTTTCTCTTTGTAATCCTTGTGTTTTAATTATGGTGTTTGTTATAACTCAATTACTATATGTATATACAAATGAGGTGGGTTATTTTATGAAAAATACTAGATCCATCAAAACTTTACAAAACATTTTCCACTCGCTGATGTGGCAGAGTGTTGATTGGTTGGTTTTCTGTGGGCCACAGAAAACCAACCAATCAACACTCTGCCACGTCAGCGAGTGGGAAATGTTTTGTAAAGTTTTGGTGGGTGTAGCACACCTCGTTTTAAACTAATTTTTTGTTACAAACTGAAGGACAAATCTTCACCATTCATCTATTTTGATATAATGGTGGGGATTAACCTAAGATTTAATAAGACAACCTAAGTCCATATTTTTTTTCTTGTCATTTTTGTTTATCTTATTTATTTTCCTTTTTTCTTTTCTTTTTTCTTTGTTTTTTAACTTCACGTTTTTTTCCTTTAATTCACGTTTTTTTTTTTTTTTTTTTTTTTTTTTTTTTTTTTTTTTTTTTTTTGCGTTTTTTTTTTTTCGTTTTTCATACATATTCGTTTGTTTTTTACGTTTTCGTCAGGTTTTTTACGTTTTCGTTCGTTTTCATACATTTTCGTCCGTTTTCGTCTGTTTTCATACGTTTTCTTCTGTTTTCTTACGTTTTCGTCCGTTTTCATACGTTTTCGTCCGTTTTCATACGTTTTCGTCCGTTTTCATATGGTTTCATCTGTTTTCATTCATTTTTGTCCGTTTTCTTACATTTTCATTCGTTTTCATACATTTTCGTCCGTTTTCATACGTTTTTGTCCGTTTTCATTCATTTTCGTTCGTTTTTAAATGTTTTCAGACGTTTTCATACCTTTCTGAATATCACAAGTGATATACTGTGATTGTGATATTCAGAATATCGTGAGTGATATTGAATATCACTTGCGATATTCTGAATATCACAAGTGATTTTTAACATTCTGTAACATAAAAATCACAAGTGATATTCAGAATATCGCAAGTGATATTCAAAATATTGCAAGTGATATTTGAATATCGCAAGTGATATTCTGACTATCAAAAGTGATATTCTGAATATAAATCACAAGTGATATTTTGAATATTACAAGTGATTTCATGCTTTTTTTAATTTACGTTTTTCCAAAAGTGATATTTTGAATATCACTCTGAATATCACAAGTGATTTTCAACAATTGTTCTGTAACATGAAATTCACAAGTGATATTCAGAAAATCACAAGTGATATTCTAAATATTACAAGTGATATTCCGAATATCACAAGTGATTTTCAACTAATATTTTGTAACATGAAAATCACAAGTGGTATTCTAAATATCACATGTGATTTTCAACTAACGTTTTGTAACATGAATATCACTTGTAATTTTCTGAATATCACTTGTGATATTCAGATTATCACTTGTGATTTTCATGTTACAAAACATTAGTTGAAAATCACTTGTGATATTCAGAAAGTCACTTGTGATATTCAGAAAATCATAAGTGATATTCAGAAAATCACTTGTGATATTCAGAAAATCACAAGTGATATTCTGAATATCACAAGTGATATTCCGAATATCACAAGTGATGTTCAACTAATGTTTGTAACATGAAAATCACAAGTGATATTCTGAATATCAAAAGTGATATTCAGAAAATTACAAGTGTTATTCAGAATATTATAAGTGATTTTCACATTTTTTTAATTCACGTTTTTTTCACTTTCTTACGTTTTCTTCTGTTTTTGTTCATTTTCATACGTTTTCTTTCGTTTTCATACGTTTCTGAATATCACAATTGATATTATTAATATCACAAGTGATATTTAGAATATCAATTGTGATATTCAGAAACGTATGAAAACGGACGAAAACATCTGAAAACGAACGAATACGTATGAAAGCGTAAAAACACGCCTGGAAAGGGACAAAAACGTATGAAAAATTGATTAAAACGGACGAAAACGTATAAAAACTGCTGAAAAGTATGAAAACAAACGAAAGCGTTTAAAAACAGACAAAAATACATAAAAATGGACGAAATTTTTTATAAACGTATGAAAACAGATAAGAATAGATGAAAGCATATAAAAACAGACGAAAACGTCTTAAAATGGACGAAAACGTATAAAAACAGACGAAAACGTCTGAAAACAGACGATAATGTAAAAAATCGATGAAAACGTTTGAAAGGGATAAAAACGTCTGAAAACGTATAAATACTGCCGAAACGTATGAAAATAGACGAAAACGTTTGAAAACAGAAAAAAATGTACAAAAATGGACGAAAACAAACAAAAACGTCTGAGTATCACCGAATATCACTTGTGATATTCAGAAACGTATGAAAACGTCTAAAATTGGCCAAAAAAAATGAAAAACGAACGAAAACCTATGAAAATGAACGATAATGTAAGAAAACAGACGAATATGTAGGAAAATTGACGAAAACGTCTAAAAACGGACGAAAACATAAAAAAATGGAAGAAAACATATGAAATCAGACGGAAACAAATGTAAACATATGAAACCGGACGAAAACGTATAAAAACGGATGAAATCGTGTAAAAACGGACGAAAACGTATGAAAACGGACAAACAGGGACAAAAACGTATAAAAACGGATGAAAACATATGAAAATGGACAAAAACGTCTAAAAGCGTATAAAAACTGTCGAAAACGGATAAAAACGTCTGAAAACAGACGAAAACGTAAAAAAACGGACGAAAACGTATAATAACGAACAAAAATGTCTGAAACAGACGAAAACGTAAAAAAACGGACGAAATGTATAAAAACGGTAAAAAAACGTCTGAAAACGAACAAAAACGTCTGAAAACGTATATAATCATGTGAAAACAGACAAAAACGGGCGAAAACGTAATAAAGTGAGAAAAAATCGTGAATTTATTTAAAAAAAGAAAAGCTTGACTTATTTAAAAAAAACGTGAATTAGAAGAAGAAGAAAAAAATAATAATAAAAATAAAAAGGAAAAAATGTATAACGTTAATTGGAAAAAAAAAAAGCCAAAAAAAAAAAGAAATAAAGAAAGTGAAAAAAAAAAAAAAAAAAAAAAAAAAAAAAAAAAACATGAACTTAGGTTTTCATGTTTAATCTTAGGTTAATCCCCACTATTAGATCAAATTAAATGGATTGTGAGGATTTGTTCCTTAGTATGTAACAAAAAACTAATCCTTAAATGAATTTTTCTCATATACAAATATAGTAAAAGAACATGGAAATATAATTAATGTTAATTATTTGACAAATATCTTGTCGAGAAGTTTATTTTATCTTTTTATATTCCTAAAATTATACATCTGCCTTATCGGGATAACATAAAATATGATTATAATATTTGTTTATTTGCATTATCATGTTCAAGTTTATAGAAACTTCTCTTTTCTTCTTATATAATTGGTTGATGTACACATTTATCATGTAGTGATAAAGATGTATTTTCATGTCAAATGTGGTTGTTCTTCTGTGGATTTCGACTTTGAAAACACTCATGACGTCAATGGTACAAATTTTATAGGGTTGTACTATATTGACGGGGGACAAGGGTGTCAGGCCCCTTGTCTCTCTGTTTGTCCTCTATTTTTTTTAGCACAGTTCAGTTTTTGTCAGTTTCTGTTCTGTATTTTTAATAGTTTTAAGTATTTAACATATTAAACTTTATATTTTTTGTTTCGCATTTTCATGTTTATAGCTTTTTGATATAAACAAAATTATAAAAATAAAAAAAAAAAATCAAAAAAATAAAAATAAATAGGGAGGTCATTATAAAATTATAAGGGGTTATTATAACCCATCTCATTTTATATTGTACACATCACCTTGGTGTGAGCTTGGATAGTTGTGTATAACACCGACTCCATCAAGTTTCTAAAGTAATAGGAACGTTTTTATCATGACTAAACTATATATATATATATATATATATATATATATATATATATATATATATATATATATATATATAAAGTAGTGTTTCCAAGATACACCATTAGACAATAATAATTTCTTTTTTCTAAAGGAAACAGGCCCATCGTAATTAATAGGACGTATACATATGAATATAACCTATGGCCTTCTCTTTAAGTGTATCCTCCACCATTAGATTACTATTGCAAAATTTTCCTTTTTTATATAAAAACTGAAATATAGGAGATGACCTGAACTTTGGAAGGTTCCATATATACTTCCATCTTATTATATCTGTTTAGGAAAACTCCAGAAACATATACCAACATATCAACAGTACTACTTGTCTCCAAAAATAAAATGTATTAGTATAAACATAATTACAAAATAAAATTTTGACAAATACAAAAAATGATACTCCGTATAATAAACAATGTAAGCATTTGTCCAAAAGACAGATTCGAAGAGACCTTAAATTCATGATATTCTTGATATTGTGTTTCGTAAAATTACAAAGAAGAGAAGCCTATTTTAAGGGATATTTTTCATCCTAAATCTATCAAATATTCCGAAACCTGGAATTATTATAATATGCCATAAATTATTATTTTCGTATTACTACTCAAGTGAATTTGGACCTTCAATCTATTATTCTCCTCATGCTTTTTGTTTCTTTCGTACTTATGTGAGATTATACACGAGACCGAGTTTAATCATAACAAGATTTAATATTAATACACTTTATTAAAAAAGATATTAGAATAGTGACATGCATTCAGTGACATGTAAAAAGATTATGGAAATTTGTATTATATCACTACAAGAAAAAAGTCTTTTAATGACACACAAAAAAGTGTCAGAAAATGTCCAAAAAAGTGTCACTAAATAAGATTTTTTTCACCTTCACTTATAAAAAGTGTCAATAAAAATCCAGACGGTAAAAGTATATAGTGACACCTTTTTCTGACACTTAATAGTGTCAGTATAGATTGAGTCTATTTTTGACACATACTTGTGTCACTATAGGCTACTAGTAAAGCAACTGGTATGTACTCTTTATACACATATCTTAGGCTGATATATTCATTCCAAATTAACTATTACATACAAAATACTGAGTGTAAAACCTATTTATTAATTCAACCATATATAGACCAAGTATTTGCCTAACGATAAACAAGAAACGAACATCTTTCTCAAGTATGAAATGCAAGTATTAAACTCCCCAGTACAGCAATGAGATTTGATATACAGTATATCCTTAATTCAATTCCCCAATGAGTAAGAAGATATATAAGCTTTTCAGAGGCGTTTGAAAATTGAAATTAAACTTGGTATGGACTTACGTGCTGATATCAATGAGATTTGATATACAATATATCCTCAATTCAATTCCCCAGTGCAATCTAAAGGGTTCTTCATCATCATCTAAAAATGGGCACTCTATTTTGATGCAACTGCTAGTGAAGGTTAGGACACAATCTATGCAATATCTATCTTGGTACGCCATATGATCAGGAGAGAAGACAACTGTTGTTACTTCATCGTCCTGTAATTATTAAAGAGACGTAAAATTACAAGACAGCCCACAACATAAGCAATAGGCCAAATTTTAATCTTTGTGTTTTAGGATGACAAATACACAAAGTGATACTCATATGTTCTATGGAAATTATTGAGATTTGCGTAGAGTAAAATGTGCATACTTGTACTAGATCATGTATCAGATATGGAAGTGCAATGTGTGACGAAAAACAGAACATATGCTACTGAGAATAAGACCATATTTGAGTCAGATTAGCAGATATGCATGAATTAACCATTTCCAACTCGCTTGTGCAATGAACTAAAGATGGTCCATAGAAGAAACCTGACATAAAAATAAACATTTTAGTATAAATATCCACGTCCGTTAAACCAATAATATATGGACCCATCGTTCAAAAAAAATAATATATGGACCCAAAAGATTGTCAACGTTACAGAGATTAGTACACTCTTCAACATTTCATCAAGTAGAAATTAAGTTCTGTAATAGAAATGAAGACGGACTGCAATTATTTATGAAATTCCGAAACAGTATGGCATTGATACAAAAGTTGCAAGAATTACCATTGTCATTGGCAGTGTCGGAACAAGTCAATAAAGATCTCTGATACAACCTCGGATCTTCATGTCAATCAGCATTGACGGCTTCATCCTATAGCCAGATCAGCTAATGTTAGCAAGCTATAAAATATGTATATATTAAACTACCAACAGAATCATCAAAACATACATCTTCTCATGAATTCGGATTGCTGTTGGTAGGTGAAGCCGATGCAGCAGCTACAAGGACCTTGATGCGTGGGAATCGCACCTTGCTTTACCTCTCGAGGGATCTCGCGAGGCTTACAACCCCCACCAGGCAGTGTACCTGATCGTTGTAGTATAGTATAGTGACAAGTACCAGGGGATTGATCGTTCAGCTAGGAATAGTGTCGTTAGGATTGAAATTAATCTAACTAGGTCTAAAGGTGAAGGATGATTCTTTTTGTATTTTTATATTTTATGAAAAGCAAGTAAAAATCTCGGGTATTGGGAGTGTGGGCGGAATTAGTTGCTAATCAACTAACCCAAAAGCTACTAATTAAACTAATTAACAAGAAAACTAAACTAAGGTTCTACAAGATAAGTGAAGCATGTCTACCCATGATATGTTACTCCTTGCTAGCTATCCAATCCTACCTATTGAATTGTAACCTTGTTTTAATTGACGGGTTGTATTCCTTAATACCATTCGTGGGGTGGCATACATAACTCCCCAACTCTATGAGCTCTTATCTCCTCCTACACCATGACCCAGCACAACTATAGGGATTGTAAACAGTGGCTCATGCATTAAATACAACCAATAAAGACCTAGTACGCCTCGGTTCATGTTTCTTAAGACGTTCAAGCATGTTACCATTTGGAGATCTGCCAGTTTTCTTAAGCCTAACATATAAATCATTCAATCAAAACAAGAATCAATAGGAAACAAGGATTATAAACTAAACCAACTAGATCTATTGAAGTTGTCACGCCTTAATTGATGGAGATAGACACAACATCAACAAGAAATCAATGAGATCTAATTAATTATATACAAGTTTCACATAATCACAAGTAGACACAAGGTGAATTAGCAAATCATCATCAAAGAAGAGCAAACAACAATGATAATGAAAAACATAATTAAGATAGAATCATCAAACCAATACATGATGTTTATGGAGTGATTGAAACCCTCTAAGTTGCTGGAAAAACACCCACCTAAACCCAGGAATCGACCTTAGGGTTTAGGGCTTAAAAATAATGAAGTTATGATGTTATATTTATAGGCTGTATTCTGCCCGGCCCATCTTGACGGCGTCACCTCTTTACTCTTGACGCCGTCAAGAAGCCTTTTTCACCAAGTTGTAGATCTTTTCGTCCTCTTCGTTTCCTTTTTTGAATCGCCTCAATCCGAGTTCGTATGCAAAAGTTATGACCAAAACGGTGTCAGCTACTCCGCGCGCAAGTTTTGACAAATTTACACGTGACGGCCTTGGTGACGCCGTCACCACCTACGGTATTTTATTCTTGATGTCTTGACGCCGTCAAGAGTAATTCTTGACGCCTTCATGCACTGTTCACAGCATAGAATTTTGAGACTTTGCCGTTTTCTTCACTTTTATGCTCCAAAAACGTCCAAAATAGCTTCTTTTCCAGAATTCACTCTCCAAACACCTAAAATCACAAAATGAACGATTTAGGGCAATATTTGATCAAATAAAGTCGGATTTGGGCTTAAATGACCCCCTAAAAACGGATCATTTTTCGCCTCATCATATACCCTTACACTTGAGATTTGCTTGTCCTCAAGCAAATGAGCTTTTATTCTACTCAAAAGACAAGTTAGGGGTCATTTAACACTAATATAAAAGTAATTACAACAAATAATCGTTCCACTAAAGACCAATAGACAAGCACGGAGGTCATACACAAGCACCTCACAAATAGTGTTTAGATACTCGCATCTCTCGGGTGTAATAAAGTAATATAACATTATGGAAATGGAAGATATCTCTTACTACCTGTCATAGCAAAATAGATTACCATAGGCTTGGGAAAGGATCAAACCTCCACCACATGGCGTAAGCACCTAGGATAAACTATCAAAGAGGTCTTTTTAAAGGGTTATAACGTTAGGTGTAGGGATATGAATTACACGGTTTTTTTGGATAAAGGGGATTTTACTGGTGGCGAGTTAACAATCTTAGTTAATTACATGTACAAGATGGCGTTGCTAAGCCAAGACTAGACTCATCTTAAGCTAATAAATGAAAAATAACTAAAAACATAAAATGAACATAGAATGAAAACGGGATGGTAGTCCGTATGTTTTTTCTCTTTCTTTTCTATTTTTTTTCTTTTTCTATTTTTTTTTTCTTTTTCTTGATTTTTTTTTTTTTTTTTTTTTTTTTCATACACTCTTACCCTACCATCCAAAATAATACATCATAGGGGTTTGAGCATTCCCCTTACACTTGAATCTTTACATACTTTACATTAAACTATTCTAATGACTCGAATTAAGAAAATCAAAACACTTGGAGCACTTTTAAGATTAACGTACATATGGGGGTAATAAGTGTTGTTCTTCCCCATTACTCCATAAAATAAGTACTTACCCATGAGTCCCAATCGTCCCAAAACAATATGTACAAGGATATGACTCGACTTAGCAACCATATAATCAATTAGAAAGTTAACTTAGGGTTTAACACATAACAATAATGCACTAAAAATGAGCGCATACACGGAAGGCTAAGGCGATTTGGGTGTACATTTAAGTGGGGTGTAACAAATTCTTCCTTTAAGTAAAATGCTTAAAGTTAGAAACGAAAAGATAGGCTCGGAGGGGTGTACTAGGGGTATCGTGTACTAAAAATGAGTACAACGCTAAGGGTGTGGGAAAAATTAGTTGACTTAACTAGCCAAGTAATATGACTTAAATGGTCAAGTAATTATAATACGGGTTTAACACAAGGGTGATCCTAATGCCTCTTATCATGTAGTAAATCCTACTACACGAATGTAGTCTCACTAGCGGTCTCGGGATGCATCACTAACGCAAGTTCTAGAATCTAAATGCTACCGGTACACTCATAAGCACCAATAATAAATGCTTTTCCTATCAAATCTAAAGGCGAACCTCACATTTTTGGGTGGAAAATTTTTCTGAATATACGGTTATGTGCTAGTCATACAATCTCCTATCCATGAGACGCTTGCTACGGCTAAAGTTTCACTCCTAAATGTTGTAAAAAATTTTAAATTTGGCGCTAAAATTACACTAACAAGTATTTCTCATAGTTTTATTACACATCTACTATCAAACAAAACAAACTCAAGCGAAAGTGCATATGTAAGGTATCATCTTTTTTACCCTCCCCTTACACTTAATATGAACATTGTCCCCAATGTTCGAGTAAAGAATGTAAAAGTAAAATAAGTAAAAAGAATGAAATCAAATACTCCCCTGATTCGCTCGGTATGGATTATAGGTTGGCCAGGTTAAATCTTCCTCCAAGAAAACGAACAATCAAAGCCTCCCTTCCAGAATATAAATCATCTCCTTGTCGAACATAACCTGTAAATCCTGACAGAACAACTACAAAAACCCAAAGCATCAAGCCGAACAAAGATAACTCACAACTAGATGTAATTCCAGACTTAGGAATAAAAACAAAACAATTAAAGATATAATGCTTGTGGAATGAATGTTTGCAGATTTCCTGGAGTTTATAAAACTTAATAATTCAACAAAAACCTTAAGACTCCGTTAGAAAAACAAAACCGGTAAAATTTCCAGATTTTTAACTCTTGACGCCGTCAAGAGTAAAACTCTGACGCCGTCAGAATGGACCTGCAGAAATTCTTATGTTAAGTTTCCGGAAAATTTCTGGAAAAACTTCGTCCTACTTCCTGGAAAATCCTGCAAAACATCATTACGACTCGATACAAGCATTTGACTCTAACAAGTACTAATACACATGTCCATTTAATATTGTTGTGGTTCATGCTCAATTTCGTTCTTATAAACAAATTTGGATCTCCCTTACACTTATCTTTTGCAAAATACCTTTATATGCAATTAAGACGAAGTTAAAAACAAAATAAAGCATTTTCACAATTTAATTTGAAACATGAGCCACAAACAATAAAAATAAAACATGCATACGGAAACAAATAAAATCAAACAAACAAACAAACAAACAAATAAAAACACACAAAACGTGGGTTGCCTCCCAAGAAGCGCTTGTTTTTGTTCGAGTCACGAGCCTGACTCTACCGTTATTTAACGGAAATAGAGGAGGTTCTCCCTACACTTAGGATTAAGTGTGGGTGAAAGTAGCGATACACACCTTTAGGGTGTGAATATGCCACGTGAGGTGAAGGGGGTGAGTGAATGGCTTCCTTCATCCTAAAACTACCCGGATAATATTGGTTGATGGGTGGGTCGGTTCCTCTTTTGTCTCCTAGAAATATATCTAAGGATGGAAAAGTGTGTAAAGATTGAGGTTCCGGTTCATCAACACTAGGAAATTCCCTAGAACTAGGAGTAAGGTTATCACTACAAGTGTTCAAACCTATATCCTTAAGTGGTGCCTGGTCCAAGGGTTCTACCTCCATAGGAATTCCTAAAGTTTCTTCTACATCTTCCGGGTAAGTCACGGGCGGTGTGTGTGCCTCAAATGATGGTTGAGTATTTTGTGGGCTTATGTTATTTACCTCATCATTCCACGTGTCACGATCACCTATATCCTTAGGTAGTGATAATAACAAACCTAGTGCTTCATCCAACTTATGGTTTATTGATACGGCTCTATCCATAATTCCTTGGCAAACTAGATCGCTTTTTCTATTAGCTTCACTATAGGGGTGCAATCAATCCAAGCTTTTATCAAGCAACTCGAGCTCGAGCTTGAGCTTGACTCGATCGAGTCGAGCTTTTATCGAGCTCAAGCCCGAGCTCGAGCCTAATAAACAAGCTCGAAATACATAACGAGCCGAGCTCAAGCTTTTAATAGCTCGAGCTCGAGCTTTTATCAAGCTTTTCAAGCTTTCAAGAACATATATATTTTTAGTATACATATTTAAATAAACAACTTAAAACTAACGTGAACATTAGTATAATAATTAAATACTTGTAGGAGGACCATTTAAACCCTGATTCTCCTAAATGTTTTGCAAAAATTCTTTCCTCTCAAGTTCATCGCATAGTTTTTTTGAATTTATTGAAGAGTTTGGCTATAAAATTTAATGTTTATATGTAAATTCAAGCTTTTCGAGCCGAGCTCAAGCCTACTCGAGCCTTACACGAGCCGAGCTCAAGCCTAGTTGATTAAAGCTTGTCAAGCTATCAAGCCAAGCTCAAGCCCACCTTATACATTTCAAGCCAAGCTCAAGCCCTGTCAAGCTCGAGCTCGGCTTGACTCGATTACACCCCTACTTCACTAAAACGAGATCCTAAACATGGAGGTTGTTCATAAGAATCTATCCTAGGTGAAGGCTCATATGATTCATAGGTGTCTCTAAATGAGGTATTTTGCACTTCTTGGTGTTCTAGCCACTCAACCATATATTGCAATCTTAGAAGTCTAAGTGAAGTGTCCATTTGAAGCAAATTACAAACAAAATCACAAAGAAAAGATAGGCTACGAGAAAGCTACAAAATAAAAAGAAAAAATCTCACTTGATAGGAATCTAATGAGTAGACCTAATAAAAATCAAATTCAACCTAAACAATAACTATTCCCCGGGCTGCGGCGCCAAAAACTTGATGCGTGGGAATCGCACCTTGCTTTACCTCTCGAGGGATCTCGCGAGGCTTACACCCCCACCAGGCAGTGTACCTGATCGTTGTAGTATAGTATAGTGACAAGTACCAGGGGATTGATCGTTCAGCTAGGAATAGTGTCGTTAGGATTGAAATTAATCTAACTAGGTCTAAAGGTGAAGGATGATTCTTTTTGTATTTTTATATTTTATGAAAAGCAAGTAAAAATCTCGGGTATTGGGAGTGTGGGCGGAATTAGTTGCTAATCAACTAACCCAAAAGCTACTAATTAAACTAATTAACAAGAAAACTAAACTAAGGTTCTACAAGATAAGTGAAGCATGTCTACCCATGATATGTTACTCCTTGCTAGCTATCCAATCCTACCTATTGAATTGTAACCTTGTTTTAATTGACGGGTTGTATTCCTTAATACCATTCGTGGGGTGGCATACATAACTCCCCAACTCTATGAGCTCTTATCTCCTCCTACACCATGACCCAGCACAACTATAGGGATTGTAAACAGTGGCTCATGCATTAAATACAACCAATAAAGACCTAGTACGCCTCGGTTCATGTTTCTTAAGACGTTCAAGCATGTTACCATTTGGAGATCTGCCAGTTTTCTTAAGCCTAACATATAAATCATTCAATCAAAACAAGAATCAATAGGAAACAAGGATTATAAACTAAACCAACTAGATCTATTGAAGTTGTCACGCCTTAATTGATGGAGATAGACACAACATCAACAAGAAATCAATGAGATCTAATTAATTATATACAAGTTTCACATAATCACAAGTAGACACAAGGTGAATTAGCAAATCATCATCAAAGAAGAGCAAACAACAATGATAATGAAAAACATAATTAAGATAGAATCATCAAACCAATACATGATGTTTATGGAGTGATTGAAACCCTCTAAGTTGCTGGAAAAACACCCACCTAAACCCAGGAATCGACCTTAGGGTTTAGGGCTTAAAAATAATGAAGTTATGATGTTATATTTATAGGCTGTATTCTGCCCGGCCCATCTTGACGGCGTCACCTCTTTACTCTTGACGCCGTCAAGAAGCCTTTTTCACCAAGTTGTAGATCTTTTCGTCCTCTTCGTTTCCTTTTTTGAATCGCCTCAATCCGAGTTCGTATGCAAAAGTTATGACCAAAACGGTGTCAGCTACTCCGCGCGCAAGTTTTGACAAATTTACACGTGACGGCCTTGGTGACGGCCTTGGTGACGCCGTCACCACCTACGGTATTTTATTCTTGATGTCTTGACGCCGTCAAGAGTAATTCTTGACGCCTTCATGCACTGTTCACAGCATAGAATTTTGAGACTTTGCCGTTTTCTTCACTTTTATGCTCCAAAAACGTCCAAAATAGCTTCTTTTCCAGAATTCACTCTCCAAACACCTAAAATCACAAAAGGAACGATTTAGGGCAATATTTGATCAAATAAAGTCGGATTTGGGCTTAAATGACCCCCTAAAAACGGATCATTTTTCGCCTCATCAGACCTCTGCTTCAGGATGTACGTTAACATCTGGTTCAGATAAATCAGCTTCAGGTTATGGCTATGGTGAATACAAGTATCCTTGTAGTGAAGTCTTGTGAAGGTGGTGGCCGTGTCCTTCTACGGTCTCTTTCAGCTTCCCGATTTGCGCTTAAAAAATATCATTCATAAGTGTTAGACATTGTTCAAAATGGTTCAGATAGTTTGACTAATAACTTTATATTGGGGGCATATCCTGCATTCAAGGATATGGCAATAACCATGTTTTGAAGGATTTGAGGCCAATAATCCCAATATACTTGCAATATTGGAGATTCCATAAAGGTATAAACATAGCAAATGTTCAAGAAACAAAAACAAACAAACAAATCAAGAGGTTTGATGTTCACCTATAAAATAACAATCCTACTCTTAATGATGTATAAAATATTGTATATATAATGCAACGACTTTTAAGAAACCGATATATATATATATAGCCTCTTTGAATGACACATGAGAAAAATGTTATATTAAGGACCTCAAACATAACCTTTTTTTTATTGATAACTGAATAGATGCTTACTGAAAATTAAATAACCAATTGAAGTTCTTCAAAGTAGCTGTTTAAACTTTAACTAAAAATGGGTTGTATGAACCACCTACTTTGTACTAATTAGTAAAAAATACTACCTAATATAGCTTCAAAAGATCAACTATGAACCACCTACTATGATACAAAGACTAATACAAAGATCAACTGTCATCTTTCATATTTGTTCTTCGGTGTATAACCTTCAAGTTCCTAGTGCTATTAAGTATCAAGTTATATCTATTAGGTGTAACACCCCCAAAATACCGCAGCGGAAGACTGTGTCATAGGGGTGCTACTTCATAATACAAAGAACAAGGTATAGAAAACGAACTCTAAATGAGACGTTTTGAAAAGTTACCATTCGATTAATAAATTCCGAGATACAAACTTGAGTTCCATAATACAATACATAAGAGTTTTAAGACATATCGAATGGTAAAGATAAAAGCATAAGTCTTCAAAACATGCCAAGCGACTCTATGCTCCATGCAACAGCTTATCATCTTACAGACCTGAGACAAACATGCTAAAGTGTCAACACAATGGTTGGTGAGTTCATAGAGTTTGTCTTAAAATAATTGAAAAGCCTTAAGAGAATGTTCGCACAGCAAAGGCATCGTGAATCCACTCAGTTGCAATTCCCGCCATAAGAGACTTGCAACCTGTGTGTTCACAACCCACTGCTAACATATATAGTGTGAATAAGACATGTATAAGTTCATCAAGACAATTTAAGCAATTAGAAGTGAGTCTCTACTTCATCTCCGAAGACCTCACTTTTATGATGTATCCAACATTCGCAAATGTTAGGATGTATCAAAGACAACTGGGAGTCAATTCTCAAAGACAACTGGGAGCCACTTCCCAAAGACAACTGGGAGTCAATTCCCAAAGACAACTACTAGTCAATAAATAGAATAACGCAATTAAATATAACGCAGTCATGTATGTAAGCAATCAAGTATAACACAGTCAAGTATAGACGTTTTGAGTATTTGTACAAGTAAACAAGTAGTCGAGCATGTGTCTCCCCCAAAGAGTTAAAACAAGTACGAAAAGAGTAGGGGCTATGACTCACCTTAAGCTTAAGTGATGTGAAATCAAAGTGGTAGTCGAATCGTGAAAGTCTCTAAGAGCAGCCTATAATAGAACGTTGCGACTTAGGTTTGGAGTAACGTCTAAGAATACGAAGAATTGCCTATATATATGTCTTGCATAATGTTCATGATGTAGTACTTAGTATATAGTGTAAGTCTTTGAATATAAATGGTTTATGGAACATGTATAGGTTGTATATCTCTTACTACCGTTCGGGCCGACATAATTCAGAAGTCATAGAGTAAACGTTCGAGGAGCCAGGACACTTTAACTCGTAAATCCATAACTCATCTCGACGGCTTACTTAATGAACTCCTCACATGAGGCTCCCTACTATTGTAGTATTTGATAACAAATGTATAAGTTTTAATCCGAAAAGTTACATGTCCAATATTTGAATAAACTTAGGAAAGTTTATTAGTACATGAAGATTGTTATTAGGGGTAGTTTCATAAGTCTTATATGACCATTTTCTCTTTGTAATATCTCATGGTTCCTTTTGAAGTGAAGTAGATCCAAATTGTTTGTTCAAGTTATCGCCTAATTCCTTGTTTCATGTTTACGCCTAAGTAAGCTTATATGGTCATTTAGTCATGGCTTCGCCGTGACCTTGGTCATTTTTCCATGGTCTTGAGACTCAACCTTGGCTTTAGCCATGGTTGTGGTCTTGGCTTTAGGTCATTAGACCTCTTGGTCTTAGTAAATGATAACTATAATATAGTGACTTTGGTCTAAAATGGGCTGTTAAGATTTTGAAGAAATTTATCACTCGGAAAGCATTTTCAGGGCTCGAGCTTCTTTGTACCTGAACGGAAACGTCGTTCCGGACAACTTTCGTGTTTTAACTTTTTGATGAATCAGACCAGAAGGGTGACTTTAAAAAGCTAAATTTGATCAGAATGCTATTTAGGCAGTTTTGCCGTTTTGGTTTCGCTAACTTCTTATGGCCATAACTTTTGACTCGGGTACTCGTTTTGGGTGATTCAAATTGCTATGTTTTCCTTGTTAAGTCCTATTTAACATTAAGTAAGTGTCAAATATCAAAGTTATACTATTTTGGTCGTGGTTCTCCATAAAAATCACTAGTTTGCTTGTTTACTTGTCATAAGTTAACATATGTATACCAATACTTGTGTTATCCATTTTTAAACATCATGAACACAATAACAAGAACATATATAGCATGAAAGGAACACAAAGAGCATGTAAATGATAATTAAGCAAGAAAATATGTTAGGGTTTGCTTACAACTTTTGGCCTTAATGAAAAGGGAAACTAGAACAAGAACTAGGACTTTGTTTGAACAAGCTTTCCTCCTTTGCAACCTATGATAAACCGAGGTTATTTGAAGATTATAACGACGCCTTCTTAAAGTCCAAAGCTATTCGAAGATTATAACGACGTCTTTTTGGAGACTTTAAAGTTATAACAACTTTCCTTAGAAAATTTCCAAGATTGAAGATCAAACACTAGTTTTCTTTCAAAAACTAGTTAACTTTCTTACAAAATATAAGAAAAGTGCCTTAGGTTTTAGGACTTAAAGGTTATAAGAAGGTGTGGTGCAAGTTTTATATGTGTTATTAGTTGGCTATTTATAGGATGAGAAAAATAGTTAACTATATATTGGGTTAGAATGTATCCATGGTTAATTTAGACACTTGTAACCATCCTAAAGATCAAGGGTCAAGATTTAGCCACCCATGGTGACTCCACCCCCACATTGGTGGTTCCATAAGGATAATATGACTAGATGATGAGTCTTGGTGCTATCTTGCTTAGTTTGTGCATTTTGACTCCGTAAAATGCAAACCGTAAATGATTAAGCCTTAAAACGTAAAACCGGGTATCGTAAAAATATGAAACTTGAAAGTATTGTTAAACATGTCAATATAGTCCATAATAAAATATAAAATGAGTGGTAGGATCTATCGGGTGCTAAAACCCTGCTAAAAACTGGAAACACGGGTCTAAAACGCGCAATTCGCGTAAAACGCTGAACTGAAAAACGTAAAATTCCAAAACTTTTGGAATTGTCATAAAATGATAGAAAATCATATTTCTATTGTTTATAATGTTTTATGGATATATCGGGATGCTGGAAGGGCGTTTAAACCTAAAAGTAAATCTCGGACACGGCTTTGTGATTTTTGCAGAAATGATCCGACGAGCGTCAAACTCTCGGATTATCGTTAAAATAGTTTAACTTACGAGAATATGAAATAAAAATTTCTGAGATGAATAGTAAAAAGTGAATAGTAAAAAGTGAATAGTAAAATTTTCCGGGAATAGTAATTAATCTGAAAATGCGAATTGTTACAGTCTCTACCCCTTCAGGAAACTTCGTCCCGAAGTTTAGTGTGTCTAGGTCTCTTATCTTAATAGCGGCATAATAAAGCTAAGTTTAGAATAGAATGATATGGTAGGAAAAGGTACGTACCCCTTAAGCATTGCGGGCTTCCTTAGCACCCAAATAGTATGCTCGACCCCGAGGTGGACTATCATTGTATTCACGCTTTGGGTTATTTGCTTCAAGCATTACTGCTAGAGTCGGGTTATCCAGTACTTGTCCCTGTGCCCTATTCAACTTAGGACAAGTATTTCGGAAGTGGTTTGGGCTGTTGCACTCATGGCATGTCTTTTGGTTGTTTCCTATATTGTCCGCATTCGCCTGCCTTGTAATTGATTTACACTGACTTGCAAAGTGGCCAGACTTCTTGCAATTATAACACACAGGGCATGGTTCAGACCTTTGATGATGATAAGTGCATTTAGTACACTTAGGATGTGGACCCTCATACTTTTTCTGATCATAAACTGTTGCTGCAAATCCTCTTGCTCTCTTATTATCAACCATTGTACCCTTTTGCTCGCTCGATTCACCTGCTCCCTTCCTTTTATCACTAGTCTTCAAAGTTCCATTCCTAACCATCTCATCTGTTAGGGTCCCTGCTCTTAGTATTGCACTTTGAATTGTGGGAGGTTCGGTTGTTTTCACCATCCCACGAATCTCGGGAACAAGGCCATAGATGTACCTCTCAATCCTCTTGGATTCAGGGGTAACCAGATGAGGAACTAGTTTTGCTAGTTCATGAAACCGATCTGTGTAGGTTGCATGACCAGCCCCTACCATAGAGTGATGCCAAAACTCGTCTTCTAGTTTTTGCATTTCATTAACTGGGCAGTATTCTTCCTTCAGTAGTCCTTTAAAGTCGTCCCATGTCATGCCTACAGCTGCTTCTCTAGTCCTTGCTTGAATCTGCATGTTCCACCATGTCAATGCCTTTTCTGATAGTAAGCATGCAGAATATTTCACTCTCTGGTGGATTGCACAGTTACTGATGTCAATCACTGACTCCATCTTCTCGACCCATCGTGTATATGCCAATGCACCTCCTTTGCCATTAAACTCAATTGGTTTGCATGACGTAAATTCCTTATACGTACATCCAGTCCTATGGTTGTTGTTATTGTTGTTGTTGTTGTTGTTATTCCTTCCTCCATCATTTGTAGCGTCATTTATGCTTCCGTGGTTTCCCGAATTGTTCATGTGATTGCCAACTTGTGTGACTATAGTGGGAAGTAGGTTTTGTAGTTGTTGGGCAATAATGGTGGAGACATCTGGATTTCCACCAGCGTTACTAGGGTTACTAGTGTCGTGAGCATCTCCTCTACCTCCACGTCCACCAGTTCTTCCACTATCATTACTAGGGTTACTAGTGTCGTGAGCAGCTCCTCTACCTCCACGACCACCAGTTCTTCCACCTCTTGGTGTTGCTCCACCTCGGCTAGTGCTACGAGTTACTCTCTTTGGTGCCATGATATCTACAAGGAGGGATATTTTGTCGACGTCAGATATGAGGTGATATTCCTAGACTACTTTAGTCTTAAATCTTGTCAATTTTGAGTCGATCGTCGATTAATGTAAGCATGGTCACATATGTCTACGTGAGTCATGACGCATTTATAATTATGTTGGCCACCATAATTATAATTGCTTCCTTTCACACGTATACATATTTACCAGGCACACATAACACAACAATTGGTACTACATAATTGGGTAGACTTTCTATCATCTGCACTTAAGTTGTGAAAGGGTAACATAGTCTGGGTATCTAGAAAAGGTGATATGACGAAATGGACTAGTCGCGCTTGTAGAAAGGTTTGAGTGTCGTACTAGGACATATGAACCACTTCTAGGTATTAGAATCATATAAAGTAAGTATAAGGCAAATCATCAAATCTCTACATGAAACTAATAACCTTTATTTAACTTAATCTTATGTCTTATCAAACAAGAACTGTCACAAGATTAAGTTAAATAAATAATTATTACTTAGCTCTAAATTTTTGATGACTTGACTAATGTCTGGGGTTTCTCCTAAACAAACAATTAGCAATAAGCATATGCACATGAAGTGTGTGTAAGACAAAATAAAGAGAAGAGTCTTAATGTTCATATCAGTTATAGTTTAGGCACTTAAATGCAACCTAGTTCTCTATAACCAAGGCTCTGGTACCAATCTGTAACACCCCCAAAATACCGCAGCGGAAGACTGTGTCATAGGGGTGCTACTTCATAATACAAAGAACAAGGTATAGAAAACGAACTCTAAATGAGACGTTTTGAAAAGTTACCATTCGATTAATAAATTCCGAGATACAAACTTGAGTTCCATAATACAATACATAAGAGTTTTAAGACATATCGAATGGTAAAGATAAAAGCATAAGTCTTCAAAACATGCCAAGCGACTCTATGCTCCATGCAACAGCTTATCATCTTACAGACCTGAGACAAACATGCTAAAGTGTCAACACAATGGTTGGTGAGTTCATAGAGTTTGTCTTAAAATAATTGAAAAGCCTTAAGAGAATGTTCGCACAGCAAAGGCATCGTGAATCCATTCAGTTGCAATTCCCGCCATAAGAGATTTGCAACCTGTGTGTTCACAACCCACTGCTAACATATATAGTGTGAATAAGACATGTATAAGTTCATCAAGACAATTTAAGCAATTAGAAGTGAGTCTCTACTTCATCTCCGAAGACCTCACTTTTATGATGTATCCAACATTCGCAAATGTTAGGATGTATCAAAGACAACTGGGAGTCAATTCTCAAAGACAACTGGGAGCCACTTCCCAAAGACAACTGGGAGTCAATTCCCAAAGACAACTACTAGTCAATAAATAGAATAACGCAATTAAATATAACGCAGTCATGTATGTAAGCAATCAAGTATAACACAGTCAAGTATAGACGTTTTGAGTATTTGTACAAGTAAACAAGTAGTCGAGCATGTGTCTCCCCCAAAGAGTTAAAACAAGTACGAAAAGAGTAGGGGCTATGACTCACCTTAAGCTTAAGTGATGTGAAATCAAAGTGGTAGTCGAATCGTGAAAGTCTCTAAGAGCAGCCTATAATAGAACGTTGCGACTTAGGTTTGGAGTAACGTCTAAGAATACGAAGAATTGCCTATATATATGTCTTGCATAATGTTCATGATGTAGTACTTAGTATATAGTGTAAGTCTTTGAATATAAATGGTTTATGGAACATGTATAGGTTGTATATCTCTTACTACCGTTCGGGCCGACATAATTCAAAAGTCATAGAGTAAACGTTCGAGGAGCCAGGACACTTTAACTCGTAAATCCACAACTCATCTCGACGGCTTACTTAATGAACTCCTCACATGAGGCTCCCTACTATTGTAGTATTTGATAACAAATGTATAAGTTTTAATCCGAAAAGTTACATGTCCAATATTTGAATAAACTTAGGAAAGTTTATTAGTACATGAAGATTGTTATTAGGGGTAGTTTCATAAGTCTTATATGACCATTTTCTCTTTGTAATATCTCATGGTTCCTTTTGAAGTGAAGTAGATCCAAATTGTTTGTTCAAGTTATCGCCTAATTCCTTGTTTCATGTTTACGCCTAAGTAAGCTTATATGGTCATTTAGTCATGGCTTCGCCGTGACCTTGGTCATTTTTCCATGGTCTTGAGACTCAACCTTGGCTTTAGCCATGGTTGTGGTCTTGGCTTTAGGTCATTAGACCTCTTGGTCTTAGTAAATGATAACTATAATATAGTGACTTTGGTCTAAAATGGGCTGTTAAGATTTTGAAGAAATTTATCACTCGGAAAGCATTTTCAGGGCTCGATCTTCTTTGTACCTGAACGGAAACGTCGTTCCGGACAACTTTCGTGTTTTAACTTTTTGATGAATCGGACCAGAAGGGTGACTTTAAAAAGCTAAATTTGATCAGAATGCTATTTAGGCAGTTTTGCCGTTTTGGTTTCGCTAACTTCTTATGGCCATAACTTTTGACTCGGGTACTCGTTTTGGGTGATTCAAATTGCTATGTTTTCCTTGTTAACTCCTATTTAACATTAAGTAAGTGTCAAATATCAAAGTTATACTATTTTGGTCGTGGTTCTCCATAAAAATCACTAGTTTGCTTGTTTACTTGTCATAAGTTAACATATGTATACCAATACTTGTGTTATCCATTTTTAAACATCATGAACACAATAACAAGAACATATATAGCATGAAAGGAACACAAAGAGCATGTAAATGATAATTAAGCAAGAAAATATGTTAGGGTTTGCTTACAACTTTTGGCCTTAATGAAAAGGGAAACTAGAACAAGAACTAGGACTTTGTTTGAACAAGCTTTCCTCCTTTGCAACCTATGATAAACCGAGGTTATTTGAAGATTATAACAACGCCTTCTTAAAGTCCAAAGCTATTCGAAGATTATAACGACGTCTTTTTGGAGACTTTAAAGTTATAACAACTTTCCTTAGAAAATTTCCAAGATTGAAGATCAAACACTAGTTTTCTTTCAAAAACTAGTTAACTTTCTTACAAAATATAAGAAAAGTGCCTTAGGTTTTAGGACTTAAAGGTTATAAGAAGGTGTGGTGCAAGTTTTATATGTGTTATTAGTTGGCTATTTATAGGATGAGAAAAATAGTTAACTATATATTGGGTTAGAATGTAACCATGGTTAATTTAGACACTTGTAACCATCCTAAAGATCAAGGGTCAAGATTTAGCCACCCATGGTGACTCCACCCCCACATTGGCGGTTCCATAAGGATAAGATGACTAGATGATGAGTCTTGGTGCTATCTTGTTTAGTTTGTGCATTTTGACTCCGTAAAATGCAAACCGTAAATGATTAAGCCTTAAAACGTAAAACCGGGTATCGTAAAAATATGAAACTTGAAAGTATTGTTAAACATGTCAATATAGTCCATAATAAAATATAAAATGAGTGGTAGGATCTATCGGGTGCTAAAACCCTGCTAAAAACTGGAAACACGGGTCTAAAACGCGCAATTCGCGTAAAACGCTGAACTGAAAAACGTAAAATTCCAAAACTTTTGGAATTGTCATAAAATGATAGAAAATCATATTTCTATTGTTTATAATGTTTTATGGATATATCGGGATGCTGGAAGGGCGTTTAAACCTAAAAGTAAATCTCGGACACGGCTTTGTAATTTTTGCAGAAATGATCCGACGAGCGTCAAACTCTCGGATTATCGTTAAAATAGTTTAACTTACGAGAATATGAAATAAAAATTTCTGAGATGAATAGTAAAAAGTGAATAGTAAAAAGTGAATAGTAAAATTTTCCGGGAATAGTAATTAATCTGAAAATGCGAATTGTTACATTAAGGCACTAAAAAAATTACCAAGAAGCTACAACCTTTGTTAATGTAATACAAAATCTAAGCTTTCATTTAAAACCAACTCTATGATGCTCAGTTTTTATCTTAAGATTGAATTGATATACTCCTAGCAAAATAAAGCTTCGAATTTCAAACACTACGGATCATGAAAACTGATACGAAAAAAACAAAATCATTAGAATTGACAGCAGGGTAGTATTAAAAACAAAATACCAGATCATCTGTTAAAAGAGTGATAAACGCTAGAATACTCTTTTGTAGACACTATGCGTATTCTTTTACCCATTCTATTTAGATGAAATGTTAATATTATAACTAAAAACAAGTGATAAAAAAGCATGCAGAACAACATATAATTTAACATATAATATTATAACTAGAAACAGGTAACGCAGTACAGCAAACACTATGAGGCTGCAATTTCATTCACGGGACCTAATGACAGAGAATATTACTCTACAGCCCAAAGATTCATCCATATATGAGATCCGAGTTTTAGAATAATTAGTTTGTAATATTAGCGTTTGATAACATTTTATTCAAGCCTATAGGAGCTACTTACATAAAGCTTTACACAATGGAGTGCTCGTTTATTTATGCACCATCATAGCCAAACATTCTTACTAAAACATAAGAAGGTAGCTGAAATTTGCAAAAAAATTAATAATAAATAAATAAATATGTAGAAGAAGGGTTCGTTGCATACAGTAGTGGCATTTCAATCCGGAGGGTAGAGGCAAATCACCAAATTACAAGGCTTAACAAGCTCACAGCAAAGACAAATGAACAAACAAAACCAAAGAGCAAAAGACAGTTAAAAAAAAATAGTTAGCTCATGAAACTGTTCGCTATAGCCACTTTGCGCGGATCCTATACCAATAAAGCTAAAAAAAATAGGATTAATAGAACCTCCTAAAGGACAACAAATCAAAAGCAAACAGTTGGTACCAACGGCGCATAGCTCAAGCAGCATCACATGTGCCACATCAACCAAACATTGTGGGCTCAAACCTAATATAATGTGTGTTTGTGAGAGATTTATTTTCCATATTTGAAAAAAAAAGCAAACAATTAACCTTATGGGTTCACTAGTGCTCAGTAATTCACAGCCATTTCTTTAAGTTACACATTGTAACAATATTGTTTGTCTAAGGCTGCGTGCAACATCACCCATTATCCCCCTCCCTCGCACTCACTCACCACTCAAACTCCCATAGTCTACGCTCACCATTTAATTATAACCCATTCTTTAAATAATACACACCCTCACTTTCCTCTTCAACCAATGACCCACTCCACCACTTCAAACCAGTCACGCGTGAGGGAAGGGGGCCATAACGTATGTCAAGCTCCATATTGTAACGGGGTCTTATCACTAAATTTGTAATTTTCTATATCATTTATGTTTGAACGTCTTCCCACAACACACATCACCGGAATCTGTTGGACTTGTTCATATGGGTCGATATGTGCTTTCAGATGTCTTTGTTTCAAACAAATGCTAGACTGCTAACTGATAATTAAGAGTTGCGTGTCTTACAATTAAAAAGTTGTTGGAAAGTATCATAAGTTGCTTATATCTAGCACTCACATAATAATTAGAACAAGAATAACCTGAACCAAGTTTAACGGTTAACGCACATACCTAAAGTCACAAAAATATGACATAGTAACAAAATTGCTAGGATATCACTTAACGTGAACCAATTAGCACATAACAGATCACTTGAACAGGACTCAAAATAAACTAGCTAGCACAATACTTCTATAATTGATATTTGGCTAATTGAATTATAAAAACCACATAACTCAACATATTACCTTTTCATGCCCAAAATGGATTCACTTAAACATATTAAGGCAAAAGCCCTGAGTTATATCACATCAGAAATAAACATAAGATCAAAAGAACCAACAATATAATTATATAAACATCAAATTGTACTGTATGGAGAATTTTATTGCCTTTATTCAGCAGCCAATCCGCAAGGCTCTGTAATCCATATGTATCTTACCTACATTTACAAGCTTTTCTAAATGCTATCTATAAGTTACTTATTTTGTTTATGGATATTTACAGAATCAATCAACTCATGTTCTATCGCCATGATTAAGAAACCCCTAAAGATTTACTCATTAACTCAAAACGTTACTCACGTCAATCAGCCATAAGCAGTTTGGACCATATAATAGTATTTCCAAACTTTCCATGACCTAATTTGTGTTTGGCAAATTTAGAAAGTTATACTTTAAACACTCCTACTCGAAAACACAAATTAAATAAGCGTTTAGCTTTACAGTCATTTTACACTTGTATACAACAATCAATCTCCACTAACCGCTTGCACCTACCTACCTACCTACGGCTAGTTTTGCCAAACATAGCACGCATTCAAGTAACTATTTAACACACCTATCCGAAACGCTATTAGAAGCTACACTTTGTAATTACAGTTACAGCTACACCTAACAAACATAGCACGCGTACAAGTAACTAACAAACTAGAGCTTAAAATACAAACAAAATAGCTTAATAAATCCTATATACCTATCATAAGAATGCGCTTATTAAGTTGAGCTTATTTGAACTTGAGCTTCATAAACTTGAGTTTATTTGAAGTTGAACTTATGAAGTTGAGCTTAACAAATATAAGCTCATTTGAAGCAAAATAACAGATATCACAATACGTCATTAACTTCATAAGCTTAACAGATATCACAATAATTACCTAATTGAGTGACGATTAAACCCTAACAGTACGCAATTTGCAGTGAGGGGAAACGATTTGGGGAAAATGATTTTATAAAAGGTACGGTCAAATCATTGTGTAATAATTTAGGAGTTAATGTTAGGATTTAATAAAAGGTCAAATCAAATAGTTTTATTAAATATCAGAAGTAGTAAAGTTTTTATAAAATTTGTTAAAAATTTTGAAGGGTAAAAGTTTATATTTTGGAAACTGGTTTTTTAATTGACCCGACCGAGCCATCGGGTCAGTCACGGTTCAATTGGGTTGTTCGCTCAAACCGAAGCGGTTCAGTTTAGATGGTTTAGGTGTGTTTTTTTTCCTTTGGCTCAAACCGAATCGAAAACCAGAAATATGTAAAGCAGAAAACCAAACCGAGTAAGGTTGGTTCGGTTTGGGTTGGACAGGTTTGTTTCGGTTTTCAATTTATTTAATACACTTAAAATCTAAAGATCTTGTAAACAAAAATGGGCCTCGTATTTATATTTTTCAACAAGTACAGATACAAGTTAGACTTTTCATGACATTTTTTTTAATAAAACTACGCTTTTGCTCACACTTTTTAAAAAGTATGTGTAAAAGTAAGACTATTACTTACACTTTTTAAAAAGTGTGAGTAAAACTACACTTTTCTCACACTCTATGTAAAGTGTGTTTTTAAATTAGACTTTTGCTCACACTTTTTAAATAGTGTAGGTAAAAGTAAGACTATTATTAGACTTTTCAAAAAGTGTGAGTAAAACTACACTTTTTCTCACACTCTATGTAAAGTGTGTATATAAATTAGATTTTTAAAGTGTGGGTAAAAGTAAGACTATTACTTACACTTTTTAAAAAGTGTGTATAAACTAGACTTTTGCTTGCATTTTTCTAAAATTGTGGGCATAACTAGACTTTTGTTTACATTTTATGTAAAATGTGGGTAAAAGTTAAACTTTTGATTACAAATTTTTTTAAAAAGTGTAAGTAAACGTGTATTTTCACTTACAGTTTTTTTGTGTGTCATTAAAAATGGTGTCACTAATAGACCCTTTTCTTATAGTGTATACACTATATACTAAATTAAATACTATAAGGAAACTGACATATGTATTTCCACATTTTTGTGTGATTGTGTCGCTAGTTCGACATACTTGTTTACACTTTTTTTATGCGAGAAAGACGTGAAAGACACTCTTTAGACAAGCAGTGATCAAATTCAAACTTAGTGACTCATCATTTACTTCTAGTGACAAGTTCTTGTGTCACTAAATGACATCCTTCATGCAGTAATTTATGTTTCAATCAGTAAACATACAATGGTTTAATACATACTGGTACATTGCATGTATTTTTAGGACTAATTTTATATAGGAGGAGCTGGCAATAACAACAACTTTATCTCGTTAAGGAATTTTTCGTTAGTGGCAAGAAATTAGAAAAAAATCATTATAGATTAGTGTCACTAAACAAAAACATAGTGACAGAGTTTTGTGTCACCAATGTTAACTTTTTTCTTTTATAGTACTACTAGTATCAGTTTTACCTATAAAGTTCATTTGTCATCTTTTATTATTCTTAAGTCTAGTCAGATGTTACTCAATAGTATATATAAACATACACTATCTTAAAATATTACTCGTATAAACAAATTGATTTATAAGGAAATGCATTGGCTTTTCGGATGTAAAACAAGTACGCCCACATCATTTAAGAAGCAATATTTTTGGTACTCTTCTTTCTTAAAAAATATATTTTTGGTACTCATTGGTTAGATGAAAAATATAAGACTTTTGGAGTAGTCAAAGGTCAAAATTGATATTCACAAAAGTCAAACCGTTGCTCCGTGGCTTTGTCCTTCAACCCCCGAACATCACATTTCGCACGTACTTTTAAAGCACTTATTTCTATCAAAGCAATGATAATCGTGTCACTAACTTTCATTATTGTACGTCGGCAACCATTTTTATATTTAAATAACTATGTCTTTTATAATAGCAGTATACTTACGTATAGTGACAGTTGTGGTTAAATGTTTTATTGTAACGTTAATTGATGTTGTAAATCTCTATCATCAACCAAGATGACAATATAATACCAGTTCCACTTTAACAAATTAGAAATGAAATATGAATTGAAATTGAGAAAGAGAAAATTCATAGAAATTTGGCAAAAGTGATTGACATATTAAAAAAATTTAATAGGACACTCTAATGTACACACTAGCTAGTTGCATTTTAAGTATAATCTTCTTTAACTATTTTTACAATGAGTGTCCCAATAAATGTTTGAAGTGTTCCAATCATTTATCGTTTTAAATTTTTTTTTTTAAACTATTTTTATACACGACTCATTTTTAAGTTTTGAATAATTAACGAAAAATATTTATGCATTATATGCAGTAGAGATTAAGTCTATATTCACAAACAACAATGTTACAAACATTTAGATATCAGTTTACGAGTAGTTTCTTTGAAAATATCATATCAGTAGTGTCATTCTATTTAAAAATCAATATTTCGGTCTCGGAGTTACAATACACAAAATTAAGAGAGGCAGGGAGACAATGAGCGTTATTAAAGTACTATGTAGTTAGTAGCAGTCGTTAGTGGCGGACGCAAAAATTGATTTTAGGTATCTACTTTCAAATTTTTTAAATGGTATGCATTTAGTGTTAAACTATCAAAAATTCATTAAAGAAAAAAAAATTTACGCTACGGAAATTTTTTTTGGAGAGTATGCAAGGCTTTATAACTCTCAGACGTGAAGAGTTAAAAGATTTCGTTGCCAAATTAAACCTTGTTCTCTAAGAATATCTTTATTCATAACCTTCTCCAACTCAGTCTCGTATAAAATATTATTTTTTTACTCATCCAACTATACAACCTATACATACAACCAATTTCAACTTTTTTTTTTTATCATTTATCAACAACCCAACCTAAAATATAATATTATTTATTATCTATTTAATTTAATTACTTAAACTTCAAAATATAACCATTAACCAATTATTAAATTAAAAATTATCTCATAAAACTTTATAGACACCAAAAAAATTACTTTAACATTGAAGTCCAAATTTATGCTTATGTTTAAACTTTAGCATTGAAGCCTAAAAAAATTAAAAAAATAATAAATAAATAAATAAATAAATAAATGGGGAACCAAAGTTTCAACAGTAAAAAGCAAGTGGTTCAAAAAGAACATTGGAACCATTAACCAATTATTAGAGTAAATTACACCGTTAGTCCCTATACTTTTTTCAGATTTCACACGACATTCAAAAACGCTAATATTTTCATTTTTGATCCACGATCGAGAATATATTACGCCGCTAGTCCAAAATCTTGACGGTCGTTAGATTTCCCAGTTAAGTCGGTCCCCACGTGCATCCCACACGAGGGCAATTTCGTCCGATCACTTTTTTGTACTTTCTCCCTCACATCGCCTTATATGAGTAGGTGACTGTTCACTTTCTTCCCATCCACACACGTGGACATACTTTTACATATCTCGATACATCTCTCGTAAATCTTGATTGTATGCAAATCGTATTCCACACTCTTTTCTTTTTTCACTCAAATATTTCCGTCACTCCCTCTCTCTACTCAACTCTTATTTATTTCTTCCCCAAAAGCTCAAAAAAATGGTGCAGTGCTGGTGTGGACAAACCACTCTAATTCACACATCATGGACCAATCGAAATCTAGGATGTAGGTTCTATGGTTGTTGTGATTTTATTGATTGGTACAATCCGCCCATGTGTGCAAGATCAGTTCAATCATCCCCGGTCTATTAAGGTCAAGGAATGCTACCCAAGCTACACTAGATGATACAAGACTTGAAGCTGCTAAAATGAAGAAATACTTGATCATAAGCTGGGTTTTTTTTTTTTTTTTTTTTTTTTTTTTTAGTTTTCGTGTTATTTTACATGTGAAGTAGCAGTTGGGAAGAGAGTGGGTGATGGGTTATGATTTTATTTTGCTAATCAGATGTATTTCATCACCGGTGTAATTGTTTGCTGCTTATGAAATCTTAGTTCAATGGTATCGAGCATTGATTCAGTTGTGAAATTGTCATTGTTATTGTTTTATGTCATGGTTAAACTATAACGTTTACTTGTTGACTTTTAAATGGGTAAACATAAGTACTTGACCATTATCTCATTGGGTTAAGTTTGTGTATTATAATCCAACATAATGGTATTAAGCATGTTCATTTTGCTTTGGTTAATAATTGGAAGTTGAGTTTTGCATTAAACTGAAAAACAATGGTTTTTGCATACTACAACCCAAGTTAATGAAACTTTTAAACTATGTTGACTTTGTTTTTGTCAAAATAGTCATAAGAATTTGCATGTTTTCAATTGCATTATGCAGATGCAAGTCATTTGCACCAACAGAAAATTACCTAAACATGTAGAATATTAGTCATAAAAGCCTTTAATTGCATATTGTCAATGCAACAAGTTGCAATGACTTGAAAATTGCAATGGTCTAGTACCAAGTCTTAAACATATATCAACATACACGAAAACAAATAAAAATAAGTCTTAAACATGTGCAAACAACTGACATAAATTTCTAACTCAAATGTAATCCTGCTCAAGTCTTGTTTGGTGTATCAGGTCCAACTCTCTTAATAATTCCACTACCTCTATATATGTCATTCCTTATTGCATTTATGTTCCATCTTGGTGATCCATGACTTCTGCTTTCGCTAGAAATTCCACTTTGACAGCTTGGAGTTGCATTAGAATGCCTTTGGCTTTATATTGTAGCAGCAAATGCACCTGACCTTTGACCACTTTGATTTGTAGAAGGAGGAGTGTCATTTCCAGCAGTGTTGCTTCTACTTACATTATCAACATTATCATTTACATTTGTAACAAATGATAAATAATTAAAACATAAAAAATACAACAACTTAATAAAACTAAGCATTTATTACCTTCTCTTGCAACAAAAGATGGTTAACCTTCTATGTAATCATCCAAACAAAACCTGACTTTCTTGCGGGGTCTTGGATTATTAGATGAACTACCAGAAGCTTAAAGATTTTTCTCTTTTCCTTTGCTTGTATTTTTTGACCGAGAAGTTGTTGCACCACCTTGACCCTTACATGACTGGTTATTGTGATCCGGGTTTCCACAAGAAGAACATCTAACAGTTCTCCTTCTCCTACTTAACTTACCATTGGTAACACATGGTGTGTTGCCAACTTGAGGGTGATAATGTAGATGAGTTAGTGTTGTAAGACATGGAAATTTCTTCCAGTCTGACCTCCCACTACATGGTTGTATCTTGAAACTGTAAACTTCTTTCCAAGTTTCTAACCAATAACACTTATCAACCCATGCCTGGTAGTGGTACACGTTGGCCATTGACAGCCATATTCCAGCTCGCAACAACTGCATGCCTACAAGGAAATCCTGAAATCTCCCATCTCCTACACGTACATCTTTTTCTTTCAACATCAACTACACATTTTTCCTAGAAGATCTAGTAACCTGATACTTTTGATCCCCATTCCACAAAACTTTATAATTGCTAGCTACATTTTTTATTTTTAACATTATAAGTGTGGCAGTAGGAGTTAGAGGACCAGGACACTTTTCAATGGCTTTCTGAACATTCACAATTCTTCTCATGTAGTGCTCCCTGATGAACTCTAACAGAGTGATAATAGGTTTATCCTTACCAAGGAAAAGCTTACCATTCAACACTTCATACATGTTATTCAGCAACACATCTGAATGAGATCTTCCTAAAAACAAAAATAATATACTCTATAAGGAATTAATTGATTACATCATGATAATTAATTCACAAAAGCTAACTGAATTTACCTGAAAAGTGTGATCTGGACCAATGTCCTGTTGGAATCTTTGCTAACCAGTCATGTGCAGCTACACTTAAGTCCTTAAGTTCTTTCATTCCAACTTCAAACTTAGTTAGTGTTGTAGCTGTAGCACACTTCCATAGCAGTTGCTTGTATGTGAGTCCATTCCATTGCTTCTTCATGTTTTCGTGGATATGCCTTAAGCAGAATCTATGTTCTGCACTTGGAAACACTTCATTCATTGCTTGAACAATACCCGGTAATAAAATTTGAACTATTATAATATAGATACAATAGTATAAAACAAATCAATTCGATTAATACAACTGTATTGTACCTTTTGTCTATCTGATGTGAAGGTAAAATGGGAGTTTTGGTGTAGATCTAGGTCATCCCCCAACATGTTCAAAAACCACACCCACGAATCTTTGCATTCAACTTCAATAAGGGCATAAGCAACCAGATAGATGCCATTGTTAGCATCAAGTCAAACAGCTATTAACAATTGGCCAGGGAATGGGCCATTTATAAAAGCTCCATCCAACCCCAACAGTTCTCTTCTACTAGCTTTGAATCCTTTCTTTAATGCACCAAGACACACATATATTCTCCTGAATACTCTAGTAGGACAGTTATGATCTTCAATCATTTCTACTTGACATTTCACTATGGTTCCTGGATTTTGAGTCATCAACTCTTGAGCATAATCTCTTAGCAAAGCATATTGACCATTGTGATCACCCACTATCAAATTGTCAACTGCAGCCTTAGCTCTGATTGCCTTCATTCTAGAAACATTTACTTCCCATTTCTTCTGAAGGGCATCTTGAACTGCTTTAGTACGGATTTCTGGATCCACAGAAACTTCATCCATAATTTGAAATGATAGAAATTTGTAGTTGCAAGCTTTAATGTCCTTTATTTGTAGACATAAATGCTCATTATGGTGAGTCTTGCAAACCCAAGTCTCCTTACCTAAATCTTTAGTGCAATAAAGTTCCCATGGATAGCTCTGATTACTTGTGTCTTCAAATATTCCCTTTCCTTCGTCTTTGTCTATAGAACCAACTTTTGACTTAGACTTAGACCTAGTTGTTGGACCAGTGGACTGACTTGGGTTTACATTTGATAGGTCATCCACAGAAGGCCCATCATTAAATGACCCATTATTAAGGTCAAAAATAGGGATGGGACCCTCACATTTGGCCCTAACTCTAACTTTATCATTCCTTATCAGTTTGAGTTTTCTTCTAGTTTCTATGGAATGCATGTAAATTCTATCTTTTATATCCCTACTAGTATCAAATCTTTGTACGGCAAAAAACCCATACTTCTTAACTATAAACTCATCTTTCTCTTTCTCCTTCCTTAACTGCCTAAGTTTCTTTTGAACATCAGTGCTACTTCTTCATCAAATTCACTATCAAATTCTTCGGTATCAACAACTTCTGCCTGAGTATCACCAATCAGGGTATCTAGAACTTGATTGTTTAAATTTTCCAAAAGATCAGGGGTTTCCTTATCAGCTGAATTACCAAAACAAAAACGTGTATCAACATGAAGTTCACGGATAACGTTATTCTTATAAAAAAAAATACCTCATCATCCTCCTCACTTTCAGTATCCTCCTCACTGTCTTTATCATAAACATAACTCTCATCATCATTGTTATTCTCAAAAGGACCACGTGGTGAATACACATTATCAACCATAATTTGTATACCATTATCATAATAATGTTTTTAGGACCTAAGTTAGCATTCATATGATCACCACCTACATTGTCATTCATTTAATCATTACTTCTATCTAAACCCACAAAATCATCACCTACATTATTAGCATTCACTTGCTCATTAGTTTCCTCTAATGTAGCATGACCATCAACAACCATAAGATCCACATTATCAAGGGTTTCTTCATTTTGACCTACCCTAACGTTATCATCAACAACCATATCATCTAGCTCATAATCTTCTACTCTCAAAGAATCTTCAGCTACATGTTCCTGCCTAACATTATCTCCAAATAGACTTAAGTTTATACTACCAAATACCCCATCGATCTCAGCTAGTTCTTCATCTAAAGCTGGAAAATAAGACTCTTTAATAGGTAATTGTGTAAACCTAGACTCTTAAGTTGGTATTTCATTCACCATTGGCTCTTCATTCGTAGCCTCATTAAACCTAAACTCTTGAGTTGGTATTTCATTCTCCCTTGGCTCTTCATTAGGTAACTCAGTAAACCTACTAATTTCATCACTTACTTTAGCCTCCTCAAGAATAACATATTCCAATAATAGCCTCTTAGATCGAGTTCTTCTAGAAATACTACTACTAATAAGACTACAGTTACTAGGACTAGCATCATTGGCCTCATCTATTTCATTAAGAACAAGACCCATTGCCTGATATGGATTAAAGTAAGTTCCTACTTTGGACACTACATGTTCTATGTACACTTCAATGACCTAATTCTCAGCTATAAACGTACTTAAATAATGTACATCATCATCACTACATAATGAATGCAAGCCAACATCAAGATTCATACCAGGTTTAAGAAAGTTATAAAACATTATTTTTCTATCTGTCCAACTCAGTTCCTGAACCATTTCATCTAAGTCGTGAATCGAGAACGTTTCAGTATCCACCATATCAACAATACTTTTTCCACCATTACGGTATACCCTTCAGGCCTTCAGGAAACAAGTCAAACTCACCTCCATGGTATATCCTCATTGAAAAGCAAGTAGGAAGAGATTCTTCACAAAGTCAAAACAATAATTAGGAACTCATCAATATAGAATGTGAACCATTTTATACCTAATCGAAAAAAATTAAAACTAAAAAAAATAATAAAAAAATAACCAAAGTAGGACACTTACTATAATCATCCTTTGCTTTCTGATACATCCCTTCATCAGTAAAATATTCTTGATCGTTTTCCATTATCTTCCATTTAATATTATCCATTTTGTTAAATAACAATAAGAAAATTATGAACAAAAATTTTAGGGAAAAGATTGGGGTTTAACTGTGTGCAATTGAAAGAAGTTGTGAGATGAATTTTGTGAGAGAAATTGTATGAAAAAATGTTGAAAAATAGGGATATAATGGGCGGGAACACTGACAAGACAAGTGGTCAGATGGTAACTGTGGAAAGTACAAAAAATGATCTGACGAAATTGCCCTCGTGTGGGATGCACGTGAGGACCGATTTAACTGGGAAATCTAACGACCGTCAGGATTTTTGACTAGCGGCGTAATATATTATCGATCGTGGATCAAAAACAAAAATATTAGCGTTTTTGAATGTCGTGTGAAATCTGAAAAAAGTATAGGGATTGACGGTGTAATTTACTCTTATTATTTTACTCTATCTATAAATGTGCTTTATTTTTTCTTCTTCTTCTTCTCCGACGAGTTTGCTTTATTTTTTCTGGCAACTATCTTTCAGTCAACATTTTATCAAACCAAAATATGTATTTTTTTTTCTTTTTCTTTCAGATAGTGACATGTGGCAAGATTGGATCAAAGATTTGGAGGTCACGTACCAACCGGGTCGTTCCATTCTTTTTCTTTCTTTGTACTATTTTAATATAATATTGAGTATTTTTTTGTCTTGTATACTCTGATCGATTGGATCAATTTGTCAATAAAGATAGTCTAATAACCATGGTAACAATTATCAAATTCATATAACCATAGAATTCGGTGCCTCTCAAAGATTGCCCCATTTATATTTCAACTATGTTTTTGATTTGACAATTTTTTATTTGTTTAATATCAAAACATAATCCATTCGTTTAAGGAGTCATATTTGGATTGTAAGTGGAGTATTTGGAACTCCAAAAACTTTTAAGGATTACGAAAAGCTATAAAACTTAGATTTAAGAATAATGAAGTTTTGAAATATGTGAAGGTATTTTAAAATAGAAGGAACTGGATGTATATCAATTCAAAGATCAAAATTGCATACAATTAATTAATGCTTACGTCAACTAAAAATTGGCTAGTAAACGTAGTTAGTTTGAACAGCAAGTAAAACGCGTTTAATTAATGCTTATTTCTTAGTTTATTAATCAGTACAGGTATTTATTGCATGTACTTAATTATTGGGTGATTCGTAGGCAATTAAATAGGTCATACTCACTTGGTTAGTAAATAAATATGGTACAGACCACACCAGTGCAGGTAAGAAAGAATACTTTACATTACATTAACAAGGACGTGGGAAAGAAATAGATTAAGTGGAGCACAATTAGGAAGTAATGCACTTCCCCCATAAGAATTTTTCACCAATTTACTTTTCGTTTCATTTATTTCTTGCATTTAGGTTAATTAGTAATTTAAAATAAAAATAATTTCAAAACCCGAATTTTACTTGCTTTCAATTAAACATAGAAAGACCAAAAATAATCTCCACTCGACCAGTGGAAAACTAGAAAGGGGTTGAATAGTTTTACGTCTTTTTCATTTATTATAAAAGGTTGTTTGCGTGTTTTCTTTGCTTTCAAAAATTTAGATTCGATATTATGTGAAATCAAGTCTTGCACAATATGAACAACAACATATATGTATGATATAGCAATAATAATGTAAGTAAAGAAATAAATGAGAGATGGAAAGATCGAACCGCTAGACAAGAGATTTATAGTGGTTCGGCTACAAGGACACCTTCCTTGTCCTACTCCACTCCTTGAGCACCTAACTCGAGAGTTTTCTTCACTGTGTCAACAAGCTCCCTTATGGCGGAGAAAACCTTACACACCAATATACACACCACAACTTCGTTACAACTTGATCACACCTTGTACACAACTTCTTCACACCTATCTATCTTCACAACTATCTACTTCTCAACTATCTACTTCCCAACAATGTTCTTCACAACTATCTACTTCCCAACTATCTACTTCACAACAATCTTCTAAACAATTACTCTATCTACACACTAAGCTAATCTATCTTCTACCAAATATTCACAACAAATAACACAAAGAAGTATATGTAATGAATGATGCTCTAACAACTTGGATGTGGAGGTCACAACAAGTTTTAATACTTCTTGTCTTGGAGAATAGAAGTATTCTTCTTTTGCACTTGAAAGGATGAGACTTGGATCACTTTGAAACAAAGATTAATGTATATATGATCAAAGGATTATAGGAAATGGAAATAGGGATTTAGATCAGAAAGTTTTGAAGTGCAAAACGTGAGAAAAATTTGTGAAAAGAACCAGTATTTATAGGGCAAACAATACTGTTCTGGAGCGTGTCGGTCCCCTTAATTAGGGGTCGGTCCCCTTAATCATTAAGGGGGCCGCCTAGGAATTAAGGGGGCCGCCCCCTCCAGAACGTTGGATTTGTTTGTCCTTTTGTGGGGAAGGTTTTTCTGGATTATATTTTCCATTTTTGGTTAAGAATTTGAATTCATATATTTATAATGATTTAAACATATTCTTTTAATTCCAAAAATGATTTTGTAAATGATATAAAATGTTTATGACATTTTATAAAAAATCTAGTGATTTAGAAAAATTTCCTTTGATCATAAATTGCTATAAACACTTTGTTTGTTCATACCTTAAGTGATTTGGATGTAAATAAAGATATTAAACGTTAAATACTTGTTTGCGTCATAAATTTTAGTTCAATGAGTTTATGTTTTGTAATTATCAAAACATAGAGATATTGTTAATATGTTAATAATGTTTTTAGACATTATTTATGTCAACAATCTCCCCCTTTTTGATAAATATAAAACCTTAAAATCATTAGGTCTAAAAAATTAATTTTTAGACAAGTATTTAGAGTTTAATATTCTCTTCTCTCACTTTTTGTAAAATCAAAAAGGTTAAGCCGATTAAGCTTCATAAAAGAAGTTAAACGGGTAGAAAGCTCTCCCTTGATGTGTGCTCCTCCTCTTTTGAGAGCACCAGGGAAACGAGCTATGAAATGCTTGGCTACAAGAAAAATGTGAAGAATACAAGACATATATATATGCAAAGCAAATAAAAATAGATTCATTCAATCATTTAAGATGATCATAGAAATGAATCATCATTACAACATTCAATATGCTAGAAGCATATTGATTACAATAAAAAAAAAAAAAAAAAAAAAAAAAAAATAGTCCTAACTTTACCAAAGAGATTTCTTGGACTTTCTTGCAACCCATGGTTGAGGGTTTTATTTGGTTGAGGGGTGCATAAGCATAAACCTTAGTTGTTTGATGGAGAAGGATATGGAGTGGGGTATGGAGCGGAAGAGGTAGATCTCACGATGTTGTATCATGTCAAGGGTGGTATTGGATGAGGACGAGTGAGAAGATATTCGATCCAAGAAATATCTTCACTCAAGTAGAGGATTTGTTTATGAAGGAAGATGCAACAAGGGCAAAAGTGAGTGTGGTTTGTAACTTGATCCAAGTTGAGAGAGTGAGGTAGGCAATTTGCATAGGGTGATGATGGAGGTTGCCCTTTGTTGCGTTGTGCAAGATGCATAGCAATGAGATCACTTAGATCATGGATTTGGTTTATTTCGTCACGGAACTTTTGCTTTTCCGTGGCAATGTGGAGAGAATCATTATGTTGATATGGATGAATTGGGGTTGTGTAGTTGGAATTGAAATTATTGAAAGTGTCGTTTGATGGTTGATCAAACTTGTATGGATCATTATAAGTGGTTGGAGGTTGAGATGTGTAGTTTGGCATGAAGGTGGATGTTTGGCCAATGTTTTATGGTTTGTAAAGAGGATCAAAGGAATGTCCTTGTAGGTTTGGTGTAAAGTTTGCGAAATAAGTAGTTGGAGGTGTTGAGTGATTTCCAACTTTATTGGGTATGATGGATTTGTTTCGAGGGCTTTTTCTTCGCCAAACGGGTTTTTTCGTTATCCTTGCTAGCCTTGAGGCTTTTGGTTTTGGTTTGTTTGGAGAGGTCATGATGAGATGAATGGAGAGTTTTGAAGATTGGGATATTTATAGTGTGAGATTTGTGTGTTTATGGATGGATAAGGTTTGCTTGGGAGATTAGGACAAAATATGTTGGTGAAAATTGGGAAGTGTAGGATGAAATGGGCTAAAAAGCAGAAAAGATTCTGTAAACCCGACCATCAGATGGCCGGTCCCCTTAATTAGGGAGCGGGCCACTTAATGATTAAGGGGGCCACCTTACATAATTAAGGGGGCCGCCCATCTGGTGGTTTCCAGATTGCTAGAATTGGGTTTTTGGCAGAAAATTTGCAGAAAAGTTGTGTTTTTTGGATTGGATTCAAGCAAGTTCAACTCTTTGAGGTAATATAGCATCTAATCTAATCATAATATAGCATGCATGCAAAAACACTTAAGTAATAGAGCAAACAAGCAATCAATAAAAATCTAGAGGAGATAAGCAAAGACAGGGGCACTCAATCTTCCTAGAGTAATTATCTTAGATCAAAGGCAAAGACAACTAGTGAGTGAAAAACTAGTGATGCAACAAAATGACAACATTGTTTGTGACTTTGTCCTAGTGTGTGCCTATATGCAACAAATGTGGAGTTGTGATTGTTTCGACTCCTAAATGCAAATAAGAAAACTTCCTAAGAAACAATCCAAAATCTCCTTGATTCGATTTTTGCTCAATTCATGAATATCAATGGTATATATTAGATTATATATTTTGATAATTCATGTGAGATTTTATGCATGATTCAAGAAAATGTTTTTAACATTATTCAACAATGCAAGAAAAATGGTTTTCATGTGTTTCCTAGATGTGAGAATAGTTTTAAAAAAATTTGATTGGGTTTTATAAGAATGTATATGCAATTAAAATGAGGTTTCCCAATCTTTAATCTTGTGCGAAATAGATTCCTATACTCAGATATGAAGAGAAGAAAAATAAATTTTATGCAAGTAATAAGTAGTGTAAATGCAATAAAATTTAGTCAACTTCTTCCATCATTCCTAATCCTAAACGCAAGTGGTTGAATAATTCATGCTTAAGGGGTTTAGTGAATATATCCGCAATGTTATCTTCCGATGCAACCATTTCTATAGATATGTTTCCTTTTTGTACATTATCCCTAAGGAAGTGGTGGCGTATTTCTATATGTTTAGTCCTAGAGTGTTGAACCGGATTTTTACTTAAATCTGTCGCACCTTTGTTATCGCACATAATAGGAACATTTTCTAACCTAATGCTATAGTCTATGAGAGCTTGTTTCATCCATAGTGCTTGTTGACATGCCTTTTGATTGAGCCTAAACCACCTAACTTATATTGACCAAGGAATGGTCAACAAAGTCAAACAGCCTAGATCAATGCTCTGCGGAAGTATAAGGTTTCCCCGGGTCGTATGTCCCAGCGAGGTGTGAATTGTAAACAAACGGTTCTTTGATCGGGTGAATTTGGATGGAAAGGGGTTTTGAGTGTGATTAAACTACGGAATCTACAATAAAATAGCTTAAACAAGCTATATGAATAAGACGGAAAGCTAGGAAAAACCAGAAACAATTAAAACTTAAAAACGCGTACGTTACGTTTAAATAAAACGTAAACGTACAAAATTAAAAGTGAAAACGGAAATCTGAAAACACCCAGGGGGTGAAAATGACTTTTTTACAAACTAAAAGTTAAAATAAAATTTTTAGAAAAAGAAAATAAATTTTAACACTAATTAATTATTTAATATTAATTAATAACTAATTATTACTAATTATTAATATTTAAAATACTTAAATACAATATAATATTATTTTAACACTAGAAAAATGAAAATAAAATTTCTAAAATTATAAAATAACTAAAAATAAGTTTTAAAATTAAAAATAAGTGTTTTTGTCTTTTTGTGGATTTTCTATTAATTAATTACTAATCATCTAATTAACTATTTTAAATTAAGAAAAATACTAAATGAACAGTGAAAATTCTAATAAAATTTCTAAAATTATTTAATAACATATAAAAGCTAGGAAAAATATAAAAACTAAGTTTTGCTTAATAAAAACTAATTATGCTATTTTAAACTAATTATTAATTAATAATTAATAAAACTAAAATTAATTCTAATTAATACTAAATGAGAAAATAAAAATCTGAGAAAATTATTATAACTACTTTAATATATGAGGAATTTAATAAAAATATAAAAAAGCTAAGTACTTAATTAAAATTTAAAAATGAAAATTAAAATTAAATTAGAAACTATCACTTAAATTTAAATTGTTTTTTTCTTGATTTTTCTTTTACAAACCTATTAAATACTTAAAAACAAACACTTTTTGTAAAAACAAAATTTTTGTAAACTTAAAATAAGCTGAAATGAAAGCTAAAAGTCCAACAGTTGACTTTGTTTGACCAAATGGCAAAATAAGCTAAAATGACCACAAGTGGGACCCACACTGGTGAAATAAGATGTAATTAAGCTAAGTGAACTAATTTAAGCCAGAAAAAGCAAGAAAGAACCATAGATTAAGCCAATAATCCACAAATAAGCACTTGGATTTTTGCTAGGAACTCAGAACTGGGACAGATTTCAAGGCTCAAACTAGGTGGGTCCCAGGGGGTGTGAAGTCAAACAAGTTGGGGGTTGTGGAACCACCATGGTGGCCAGAAAACCACCACCAATGGTGGTGTTTGGGACTGCTATCTGCTGCACAGGGCAGTTGTTTGCCCTGCAGCCTAGTTTGGAGGTGAGTGGGGCCCAGGGTAATTTTGATAAAAATAAAATGATGGTATAATCACAAAGATGAGCTGGTAGTCAACTAAATCTCAAAAGGTCATAGTCCAAAATAAATCACAAAATTCAGAAATAATCAAGCAAGTTTTGTGAAAACTGAGAACAAGTACTTTTGACTTTTGATAAGAACTTGGAAATTTGACTTTATTGAACTTCTACGGATCACTAATGATTATATAAGCTATATTAAACTGAATTGGAGCTAAATTGAGCTAGGGGAATTACCTATAAGCTAAAATAAGGGTTTGTGGGAATCAAAACTCACACAGTGGACTGTGATGATGAAGGTTTGATGATTTTGACTTTTCTTCCAAACAAGCACTAGTTTTAACAGTTAAAATGGACTAAGACTACCATGTATGAGTTATATAAACAGTGACAAACAATCAAAAGTACATTTAACTCCTTGAATCAGCTAATGCCAAACACCCCTTATCTTTTGACTGTTGGAATTTTTGTGAAGCAAATGGTGTACTTAAGCTACAAAACAGATTTTCAAGGGCTTAGATTGGTTAGGTACACTTAAATAAGCAAAGAAACCTGAACTTGAACCACAATTACCAAACTTTCTCTAATGAACTAATTTGGACAGTTGAACTAAAAGGTTAACCACAATGAAGTCTAATAAGCTAATAAACACTACTAGGCTACATTCTAACTTAAGTACACCTGATAAGCATAAAGAGACTGAAATGAGTAGATATTAAAGGTATGAACAGTAGAAAACAAAGATTTGGAGAAAAATGCTTACAAGAGCTGTGAATGTGCAATACACTGAACCAATGGACCCAATACACTATCCTAAGCCTCCCATGAGGTTCTAAACCATGGATATCCAAAATCAACCTTTCTCACTGCTTCTTTTTCATTATACACTGATTTTTTTTATTTTTTGAAACATTTTTCATGAATTTTTGGATTATTTAGGATTTTGAAACTAAAACTGATTTCAATGCTTAAAAGCTTATAAAAGCTTACTAAGGACTAATTTGAGCTTAAAGGTTCAAGAACCAACAATATTAACTGAAATTGAAATTTTCAAATGAAAAATTGGTACAAACTGATAATGGATTGGAAACTGAAGTTTATGACTGAAATAGGTTCACATTACATTGAAAACATTAAGAGTACACTTAGGAAGCTAAAAATACACTGAAATTGGAAGATTAAACTAATTCGACATACTAAACTACAAGGCTAAACTATTCTACAATAACTACTTCTTCTGCTGCTTTCTTTCTTTTCTTTTTATAGTCCTGGAGTGTTGTAGTATCTTTCCCACTTCTTTTTCAAGCCGTTGGATAGCTGGGTGCAATCTTGGCCCTTAAAATTCTTTTGGCGGGAAAAAGTGATTTGGCAGCTTTTAGGATTGCTTGTTAGGTTTTGGAGGTAATAATTGTAGTTTGGAGGTTTGTGTAAGTTGGGGGAACAAGTGATGGGAAGAGGAGGGGGGTTGGAGTGTTGGTTTGGGTTTTGCAGACTGCTATCAGTCAAGTGGGGAAGGAGGGTGAGTTGGGTGTTTGACTTGTGGGGTCAACGAAGGGAGTAAATAAAAAACGGGGTGGTGGGTTTTGTTTGGTGGGCTAAGAAATGAGATGGGCTAGGGATAAAAAGAATTGGGTGGGCTTGGTGTTGGTTTATGGATCAGGTTTGGGTAAAATTACACAAAGGGTCCAAGGTGTTTGTAACTTAGAAAAATACCACAAGGACCTATTTTGTAATTTACCAAAAGATGAGGGGCTGTTTTTTGTAAATCCTCCAAATTTATCATAAGGATAAAAATTGCCAAGTTTGAAAATTACAAGGACTAAAATTTATATTTTCCAAAATGAAACACCCGGGGACCAATTTTGTAAATTTCCAAATTTCGGGGACTAAACTTGCAATTTTCACCAATCTTTCATTCCAAGGACTATTTTTGACACGTTTTGATTTTCCAAGGATAAAAATTGATTTTCCTTTCAAAAATATCCCACCAGGGACCAATTTTGCCAAAATCTGAAACTCCAGGGACCGAAAGTGTAAATTTCCAAAACTTTCCAATTTTTCACCAAAGGACAAAATATGACAACTTATAATTTCAAAAGGACCTTTGGTGATAATTTTCTATATTTTGAATATCCAGGGACTAGATTTGTAATTTTATGAAAGTTGAGGGACTGAAACTGCCAATTATGCAAACTTTATACGTTTTTCATCTGTTTTTGCTCATTTTGCATCTAAAACATATAAAACACAATTTTGAAATATTTTTGGTATTTTGATGCATTTCTGAGTGTTTTTGTATGTTTTGCAGTTCGTATTTGACCAAAAATGATGAGTGTTTGAGCACTCATCACCTTTCCAGCGCTTACATATTCGGCTTCGGTGGTAGAAATAGCAAGAGCGGTTTGCTTCTTTGAAAACCAAGATGTTAGACAACATCCCATAAAAGTGCAAATACCGCTAGTGCTTTTTCTATCTACGTAGTCTCCCGCATGATCCGAATCCGCATAGACGATGGTTTCTATGCCGAATCCCTTAGGATACCATAATCCTAAGTGTATAGTGCCTTTAATGTATCGAAAGATACGCTTAACCGCTTCTAGGTGAGAGGTTTTAGGATCCTCTTGAAAGCGGGCACAAAGGCAAACACTAAACATGATATCGGTCTACTTGCCGTTAAGTATAGTAAACTACCTATCATTCCTCTATACTTAGTATTATCTACGGACTCACCTTCATCATCCTTTGTGAGTTTCACTTCCGTAGACATGGGAGTTTTCATGGGTTTTGAGTCTTCTAGGCCAAATTTCTTAAGCATTTCCTTAATGTACTTAGATTGGTTAAAGAATATTCCATCTTCTAATTGTTTTATTTGTAATCCTAGGAAGAAGTTTAGTTCACCCATCATACTCATCTCGAACTCATCATGCCTGATTTTGGCAAATTCATCACATATTTCTTGACAAATCGATCCAAACATAATGTCGTCAACATATATTTGAACAATGATGAGATTTGGGTCTTTCTTTTTAGGGAAAAGAGTGTTATCAACCATTCCCATGGAATAATTATGTTTAATAAGAAAAGCTTTTAATCTATCATACCAAGCCTTAGGAGCTTGTTTGAGTCCATATAAAGCTTTCTTTAACTTATAAACATAATCAGGTTTTGCGAAGTCAATGAATCCTGGAGGTTGTGCCACATAAACTTCTTCATTGATAAAACCGTTGAGGAATGCACTTTTCACGTCCATTTGGAATAACTTAAAGTCTAAGGCGCATGCATAGGCAAGTAATATTCTGATAGATTCTAGTCTAGCTACGGGGGAATAAGTTTCGTCATAATCAATTCCTTCTTGTTGATTATAACCTTGGGCAACTAACCTAGCTTTGTTCATAGTTACTACAACATTTTCATCTAACTTATTCCTATATACCTACTTAGTTCCTATGATGGTCATGTTCATTGGATTTGGGACTAATTCCCAAACATCATTAGCCTTAAATTGGTTTAACTCTTCTTGCATAGCTATAAACCAAGTTTCATCCTTTAAGGCTTCATTAATATTCTTAGGTTCTATTGCTGAGAGGAAACAAAAGAAGTTATTTTTATCTTGGGCTTGTGACCTAAGGGTTCTTTGATTAAAACTTCCTATTATGTCATCTAATGGATGTGATTTAGATTCCTTAATATTTACGACTTCGTTATTTCCTAAGTCTATGTTTTCATTATCATTTCCTATGAGTTTTGTTTTACTAACCTCAATAGCTTCATCTTCGACTAAGTCATCATCTTCTAAAGGTAATGTTTTAGGAGGTGGTGGTGTTTCATCAAATGTTACGTTTAATGATTCTTCTACTTTCATAGTGTGTTTGTTAAGTATTATATATGCTTTACTATTTTGTGAGTAGCCTAAAAATATTTCTTCGTATGATTTTGGGCCAAACTTGGTAAGGTAATCATTAGTGTTTAAAATATAACATTTACTTCCGAATACCCTAAAGTAGCTTAAGTTAGGTTTTCTACCTCTTAGTAACTCATAAGGAGTTTTTCCTAAAATTCTCCTAATTGATACCCTATTAATAATATATGTTGATGTATCTACAGCGTGACACCAAAATTTTTGTGGGATGGATTTTTCATATTGTTGTACGAGAAGATCTGTTTTATTGTCTTTGACTTGGCTATTACCTTGGTGAGTAATAAGTCGTGATTCCCAAATTTCTTTCTTTGGCGGTTTTACACATAAAAATTCTTTCATATTCTTTGAGCGGTAACGCATTATAAATTACCATTTTAGCTTCATTATTTATAGCCAGTTTCTTTTTCAAATCATCATTTTGTTTTTCAAAAGGTACAACTTCCTCCCACTCAACAAAATCCGGAAACTAAAATGGATGAAGTTGTACCTTTTGAAAAACAAAATGATGATTTAAAAAATCCATCACTTTCAAGTAAGTTTCGAATGTGAAGTTGTACCTTCAAAAGATCTTTAGATTTCACATAAGTTTCGAATATGAAGTTGTAACTTCAAAAGATCCATTTAAGTTTCGAATATGAAGTTGTACCTTCAAAAATCCATCACTTTCAAATAAGTTTCGAATTTGAAAAATACAACTTCAAAAGATCTTTAGATTTCACATAAGTTTCGAATCTATTTTTCCAATATAAAAATCCATCACTTTCAAATAGTGGTGGTCTTTGCATACATTACCCTTCTAAATATTTTTCAGATTCCATAGATCGTTGCAAGTTTTAAAATACAATATATTTTAAAAATCTCGCTTGACGTGGCTCCTGATACCAATTGTGGAAAACTAGAAGGGGGGTTGAATAGTTTTACGTCTTTTTAATTTGATATAAAAGGTTGTTTGCGTGTTTTCTTTGCTTTCAAAAATTTAGATTCGATGTTATGTGAAATCAAGTCTTGCATAATATGAACAACAACATATATGTATGATATAGCAATAATAATGTAAGTAAAGAAATAAATGAGAGATGGAAAGATCGAACCGCTAGACAAGAGATTTATAGTGGTTCGGCTACATGGACACCTTCCTTGCCCTACTCCACTCCCCGAGTACCTAACTCGAGAGTTTTATTCACTATGTCAATAAGATCCCTTATGGCGGAGAAAACCTTACACACCAATATACACACCACAACTTGATCACACCTTGTACACAACTTCTTCACACCTATCTATCTTCACACCTATCTACTTCACAACTATCTTCTTCACAACTATCTACTTCTCAACTATCTACTTCCCAACAATCTTCTTCACAACTATCTACTTCCCAACTATCTACTTCACAACAATCTTCTAAACAATTACTCTATCTACACACTAAGCTAATCTATCTTCTACCAAATATTCACAACAAATAACACAAAGAAGTATATGTAATGAATGATGCTTTAACAACTTGGATGTGGAGGTCACAACAGGTTGTAATACTTCTTGTCTTGGAGAATTGAAGTATTCTTCTTTTGCACTTGAAAGGATGATACTTGGATCACTTTGAACCAAAGATTAATGTATATATGATCAAAGTATTATAGGAAATAGAAATAGGGATTTAGATCAGAAAGTTTTGAGGTGCAAAAGGTGAGAAAAATTTGTGGAATGAACCAGTATTTATAAGGCAAACAAATACTGTTCTGGAGCGTGCCGGTCCCCTTAATTAGGGGCCGATCCCCTTAATCATTAAGGGGGCCGCCTAGGAATTAAGGGGGCCGCCCCCCATAACGTTGGATTTGTTTGTCCTTTTGGGGGAAGGTTTTTCTGGATTATATTTGCCATTTTTGGTTAAGAATTTGAATTCATATATTTATAATGATTTAAACATATTCTTTTAATTCCAAAAATGATTTTGTAAATGATATAAAATGCTTATGACATTTTATGAAAAATCTAGTGATTTAGAAAAATTTTTCTTTGATCATAGATTGCAATAAACACTTTGTTTATTCATACCTTAAGTGATTTGGATGTAAATAAAGATATTAAACGTTAAATACTTGTTTGCGTCATAAATTTTAGTTCAATGAGTTTATGTTTTGTAATTATCAAAACATAGAGATATTGTTAATATGTTAATAATGTTTTTAGGCATTATTTATGTCAACACGGCCTTTAGACTTAATTCGACATACACTTCGAGTCTACCTCACTATTCCCCTCTAGAACGATCAACCTCACTGACTTTTCTATACTATACTAGAACAATTATATACACTACTTAGGAAGTTTGTAAAACTAGAGTGTTGTAACTCGACGTATCAAGTTTTTGGCGCCACTATGGGGGAATAGTCTAGGTTTTGATTTTTATCTCATTTAGGTCTAGTTCACGAGGTTTCTATTTAATGAACGTTTTTATTTTTCTTTTAGATTTTCTTTAGTCTATCTTTTCTTTAATCCCATTGTTCGTAACTTTTCCGTTTACTATTCCATTCTCCATCATAGAGCAAGCGAATCCACCAATTCCACCTATTCCATAAAATCCACCAAATTCACCCATATAACCTAGGCCCCGTACTCTAAGTGATTTTTCCCGACCAAGCCATGAAGGCTAACGAAAAAACATTGAGCTTCTCAAAGAAGCCAATGTGTCCCACTTGTGACCCTACACCATCTGGTTGGTGCAAAATAGATGTTCATTCCACGGAATCTGGTCCGAAGACCCTATCTAACACCTTAAGGATTTTCTCAATAATTTTGACTCAATTGACCTTATAGGTTCTTCTAGAGAGACGAAGTGATTGCGTCTATTCAAATTCTCTATTCACAATCAAGCTAGCAATTGGCTTGAATGTCTACCCGCCGGATATATCTCGACTTGGGATGATCTCACTTCTTGTTTCCTCACACAATTTTTCCCACTAGGGAGAAGCATTAAGCTTAGGAATGACATCTTTATGTTCCAACAACATCATGATGAAACTCTTTACGATGTGTGGACTCGTTTCAAGGACTTACTTCAAAAAGTCTCTCATCATGGCATTGATCTTTCGATTCAAATTCAAATCTTCTATGATCATGTCAACTACTCAAGTAAGCAAGTCATCAACCATGCAGCTAGTGGTAAGCTTCGTGATGGAAATGCCAAGGAATCATGGGCAATTATAGAGGACCTTGCCCTAAATGACAACAAAAGTTGGAATGACCCTCGAGAATTTATGGGAAATTGGTTAAGGAAATATCCTTTCCTTTTGATGTCTCTAGCATTTCCAAACGTCTGCTTATTGAGCTTGAAGATCAAGTAGACTTTTTGATGAGAAATACCAAAACACCAAAGCCATTAAATGGAAGCTCGGTATAACATCCTTAAGCACATGTCAATTCTGTCTCTTTAACTCCAAACCAACCACCTTATTCTAAATCACCTAAAATAGAAAACAAATTTATCTTTCAAAAACGTGCTTAGCCTAACCCTCCACTACGAGAACTAGAAACAAGCTTCGAAGCTCAAATGCGGAATTGCATGGTGGCCCACTAAAAAAGAATGGTAAAGTTTGAGGAGGCCATTTAAAGGCAAATAGGGGAGATTAATGATAAAATGGCAGAAATGATGAACCTCTTGAACGAATACGCCAAAGAATAAGCTCCGGAGAAAGTTTCTGTGAGAGAAAAGAATGATGCACCCATTACTAAGTACGTAAATGATATATCCATTGTTCAAGAGGAAGATGAAGAGGTAGAAGAACAAGTAAAGGACATTGATATTGATGTTATGATGGAAGAAGAATGAGTTGTAAAAGAAGAGGAAATTGAATAGGAAGGATCAAATGAGGATGAAAAGATTGACCCCACTGGATGGGGAAAGTATACGTAGGAGACGAGTGGTAACTTCGTGATACCTTGTAACATAGGTAATTTAAGGTATATGAATACATTAGCCGACCAAGGATCCGAAGTAAATATAATGACTTTATCTATCTATAATAAGTTAACTAGTGAAAGAACTGCTAAGACGAATTTTTGACTTTCCCTAGCAAACTAGTCTTATGTGTATCCTGTAAGAATAGTGGAAGATGTGTTGGTTGAGGTTGTAAACTTTGTGTTCTCTGTAGATTTCGTGATTTTGGATATAGAGGAAGATGAGTAAGTACCTCTCATTCTAGGTACATGATAAGGATTTAGTTGATACCTTTTAAGGGGCCATTTAAGCCTGAAATCATGTTTATGTGATCAAGTATTGCCTCAAATCGTTTCTTTTTGCATTTTAGGTACTTGGGATGCGGATTCTGAAATTTGGAGCTTTTTAGACGTTTTTGGGCAAAAAAGTGAAGAAAACAGCAAAGTCGCGAAAAACCGTCTGAAATAAGGCCTGGCGGCGTCACGTTATTGTTGGGTCACTGAATTCCCCAATCTTCTTCTAACAAGGATTTGAACGTAAAATCACCTAAGTGTAAACAAGTCACTGAGTGAACAGTAACTCAGTGAGTCATCTTCAGGATGCTTAGACCGAGCCTAAGGAGAAAGGTTCTCCATTCAGTGAGGCGGAACTCAGTGAGTGAGATCTAAGCCAAGAAGAAGGTGATGGGTTCAGTGAGGATGACAATAACTCACTGAACCCCAGGACTCCTTAACGACTATCATGGTACTGAAGACTGATGACTTAAAGACTGAAGTTTTGGCGGGACTGGGCGGGAAAGTTTGAACTGTTTCACTAAAGTGCTTTATCACTTTAGGGTCAAACTTTCCCCAAATGGTTAAAACCAGGCTGTCATCAGAAAGTGCCTTTTGGACTTAACCCAAAGAAGTTTCCCTTGCCAGAGAATAAAATCTATCAAGATTTTATTAAGGAACGCTTAGGTCCATTGTATAATAGAGTTGTTCACATTTGTGTATAAATAGGTAACATAAGTGATGAGTAAAAGTTGACAAGTTTGTGCAATTAATGCAAAGCATTCACAAACCACTTTTACTCCTCCAAAGAACAACATAGCCCCTGAGATAGCTCAGTGGGAATTTAGTTGTCACTCAAACATTGTTTTGAGTTTAGAGAGGAGTCAATACCACACTTGTCATTTTCAATCCCAAGTGTTATTCCGCAAACACTTGGGTACGATTCTTTTTGATTAACTTCTAATAAAGAATTAAACGTTAAAAAATATTGTCTCTTATCTTTACGTTGTTTTATTGTTAATCATTTATACATCTTTGTTAAAAGTCATACAACTTGGTTACATTAGCTTTTTAGTTACTGTTAACTAAGTAAAAGGTACCAACAAGTGGTATCAGAGCCTCTGATTTGTAAAACTTAAACTTGTTTTCAAAACTTAAGAGTGCTCAAGTTTTTAAAATCAAGATCCCACTATGACTGACATAGATGTTCCCCAACTTGTCGACAAAAAGCGTGGAAGTTATTCAGTAACTGCCCCTCGACTTGAAGTTGGCAAATTTAATAAGTGGAAAAAGCGAATGCTTTGCTACATAACTGGGATGGAACCATATTACATTAAGTTGATTAATGATGGTCCATATTTCCCAACAATAGCCCAAGGTTTAATCAAACCTGAAGCTCATTGGACCCCAGATGAAAGGAGGGTGGTCAATCAAGACCAGCGCCTGAAAAGCATCATTATATCATGCCTTCCTGGTGATATAATGGAATCAGTGATCAATTGTCCCACTGCCAAGCAGACGTGGACTGACCTGGTTCATAGCTATGAAGGGCCTTCTGATACCAAAGAGAATAGAATCATGGACCTGAAGCTTGAATACAACACCTTCAGGGCTAAGGATTCTGAAAGTCTCTCTGAGACTTATACTCGGTATAAGACCCTCCTGAATGGGCTGACCAATTATGGTGTTATTCTGTCGAAGCATGAAATCAATGTTGGCTTTGTCAATAGTCTCCCTGTGAAGTGGTTAAACTTCTCTCAGGGTTTAAGAAATGCTAACCACATTCAGACCCTTGAGCTCCCTGCCATCTATGGGAAGTTTATCTATGAAGACAATCTTATCACCAGGAGATACCCTGGTAAAGCTCAGGAGACCAAAAAGCCCTTGACAATTTCACCCATACCAACTGCTTTCTATTCCAAAGGTGTTGTGCAGGATTTTTAAGATGGATCTGATGATGAGGTTGACCAAAGAACCAGTGAGGAGTACCTAAAGGATCTTCAAATTGAATTTCATGAAAGGGCACTCCTTGTTAATTCAAAAAGGTTTTTTAAGAAAAACAAATTTCCTTCAAAGGCAAATGAAAACACTGAATGTTTTAAATATGGCAAAATGGGCCATTTTGCAAAAGATTGTTTTTCAAAAACAACCTCAGAACCATCTTTCAAATTTTCAGGAAATAACTCTTTTTCAGGCCCCAACAAATTTCAACAAAAAATGCTTCAATCTAGTCAAAGATTTGAAAAAGTCCCTCAAATTGACTTTGAAGCCAAGTACAGAAAGGCAAAAGCTAAACTTGCCCTTCTTGAATCATCCTCAACAGTCTCTCAGCCTCCTCAGGCTCCAAAGCCTTCTCAAGCCAAGAACAAAGGGCTTGTTGCTGAAACATATGACTGGGATGAGGTTGAAGTGTCCTTTGATGATGATGAAGTTCACATCAGTTCCCTGATGGCCCTATCAGATGACAACAAGCTTGCTGTTTGGAAAAGTCATGCAAGAAATGGTGAATGGGTTAACATCACTATGAGGAAGGTAAACATTTTACTTTCTATGGATGATAATGATGATTGGAAATCTTACTTAGATTATATTAATGTTGATCTTAAGTATGTTAAAGAGCAAAGACTTAATTTGTTTCAAAATTTAACAAACTGAGTTTTGAATTAAATCATAGTAAAGATGAACTACTTGCTTTAAAACAAGCCAAGCTTGAAAGTGTTACACTTCAAATTCAAAACTTTGACCTTGTAAAACAAAATCAAGCTCTTCAGGAAGAACTTAAGAAAGAAAAGGATGTTATTTGGAAATGGACTCAGAAAAACCCCAAACTTTATGAAACACTAAGTCTCACACCCAGCTCCAATAAGGCTGTTATGGGTGATGATCAACTTACTGAAGTTTCTGGGGAGAGTAGCCATTCAACAACTTTTCTGTCAGCCAACATACTCTCTAGCAAAGAACTTGCTCCTAAACCCAGTGATCGGATTGAAAGAAACAATCCTGACAGTAAGCTACCAAATTTTAACACTGGAAGAATCCTGGAGCCTGAAAGTCAGGCTATCAAGGAGCTGCTAGGAGTCACTGATGAACTTAGTCCTACTGAGTCCATCACTGAGTCTAAGTCTGATTCACCACTCCCTCCACTAAAACATCTTCAGGGAGCTGAACCCAATTCTGACCTTGCACCATTAGTCTATCAACCCCATTCTCCTCAGGAGAAATCAGGGTTAGGAAAGACTATTCTGAAAAGACCTACTCCTGCACCCACTGAACACCACACACCTTCGGTACCTACTAAGGTGAAACCTGAAAGCACTGACTCAAAGGTTGATCAACTTGCTGAACTTGTCAGGATGCTGAGTGAGAAAATTGAGTCTACTGAAAAATTTTCTGACTCAAATGTAAAAAACCCATCAGTATCCTCAAGTTCTTCCAAACCAAAAACCAAACCCAGACCTTCAGGGAGATATGAGCTGTGCAATTATCCAAATCACAGCACTGATAAATGCTACAGAGTCCTGTTTTGCATGATATGCAAACAAGAGGGCCACAGAACTTATGATCACATTCCCCACACTGCTTCTTTAAAAGCAAAAGGTCTATACAAAACTCAAGGCTATCAGTATGCCACACCTTCCAAACAAAGACTAAAGGCTAAGCCTTTCTTGCCATGTCCTCATTGTGGTTTCAATGATCATCTTCCTGATGATTGTATGATGAAAAATTGCTGTGACATCTGTGGAGATCCCTCCCATGAAACCAAGGGACATGACAAAGTCATTCAGTCTAGAAGGAAAAACCCTACCAACACTTCTCAGTCACCTGAGGCATCAACCTCCACAAAATGTAAAACATGTGGAAGCTCAGGTCACACAACTTCAGACCATGATTCATTAGCTCAGTTCAAAAAGTCCCTGAGGACTAAGACCACTAGAAAGTGGGTCAACAAGAAAAACTAACCCAGTTTACTTTTTGTGCAGAAATACATCAAGGATCCTACTTGGCATCTCGACAGTGGATGCTCTAGAAGTATGACTGGTGTGAAAAGTTATCTGCACAAATATGTAGAAGAACCAGGATCCAAGGTAGTATTTGGTGATAACTCATCAGCTCTCACTGAAGGTTATGGTTCAGTAAACTGCAATGGTATAGTTTTTACCAGAATAGCTTATGTAAATGGTCTCAAGTACAATCTGATAAGTGTTTCCCAACTATGTGATGCAAAATACATTGTTCAGTTTGATGACAGGAGAGGGACCATCTTTAATGCCAACAAGGAAGTAGTCTTGATTGCCCCCAGAAGGGATGATGTCTATGTTCTAGACATGTCATCCCTGACTCAAAATGGGACTTGTCTATTCTTAAAGGCAAGTGAAACAATCAATTGGCTATGGCATAGGAGACTCTCTCATCTCAATTTCAAGAGCATCAACAACCTGGCCAAACAGAACAAATTCCTGGGCCTTCCATATCTGGTGTATAACAAAGACAAGCCTTGCTCTGCTTGTGAAAAAGGAAAACACCACATGGCATCATTCAAAATCAAACAAACCTTTTCTATAAAAAGATGCCTACATCTTCTTCATATGGACCTCTTTGGACCTGTCAGTCCAATGTCCATTCACCATGAGAAGTATACTCTGGTCATAGTGGATGAATACTCAAGATATACTTGGGTTTACTTCCTAACCAAAAAGAGTCAGGCAACTGAAACCATCATGTCATTTGTCAAATCAAAATGATGTCAAATTTAAACAGATTAGAACTGACAATGGCATTGAGTTCAAAAACTAAGACCTTGAGTGTTTCTGTGGTGAGAAAGGAATTTCTCAAAATTTCACTTCTCCCTATACTCCTGAACAAAATGGAGTAGCTGAAAGGAGAAATAGAACACTCATTGAGGCAACAAGAACAATGTTAAATGGCTCAGTCCTCTCAAAACATTTCTGGACTGAGGCAGTTAAAACAGCTTGCTACACTCAAAATAGGTCAATCATTGTGAAAAGGCACAATAAGACTCCTTATGAGATATTCAAAGGAAGGATCCCTAACATCAGCTACTTTCATGTATTTGGGTGTCCTGTGTTTATTCATAATCACAAGGATCACTTGGGTAAATTTGATGCCAAAGCTGATGATGGATACTTCCTGGGATATTCTCTGGTTTCCAAAGCCTTCAGGGTGTTCAACACTAGGAGACAACAAACTAAGGAAACTTATCACATTACTGTTGATGAGAGCACTGAATCCATCAGGTTCTCAAATTCCTCAGTTGAAGATATTGGTATTGATGACTCATCAAGATATCCCCTTGATGAGTATCATCCTGAGAACAACCCCTCAACCCAATATCAAGCTGATGCTGATGTCTCCTACTATATCATCCCTCACAACCTACCCTAACCAACCATTAGTGAGTTCATTGAAACTCAGCAGGTCTCTAATGAGACTGCAACCACTGAACAAATTATTCAGGAACCATCAGAACAAATTGTTCCCTCAAATGTCACTGAAGCACATATTGATGAGCCACCTCATGTTCCTGAGTCTGAACCCAATCAGGCTCCTTCAAGCTCAAATTCCTATCCCAAACCTCAGGATAGCTGGACAAGATCCAAAATTATTGAGCTTGTGAACATAATTGGTGAACCCACTGAAGGCATGCTCACAAGAAGCAAGGCTGCTAAACTCAAAGCTGCCTCTGCCAATATATGTCTTTATGCTAACTATCTCTCTGAAATAGAGCCTAAAAATATCAAAGAAGCCCTGACCTATGAAAGTTGGGTTCAGGCCATGAGAGATGAATTGGAACAATCTGACAGAAATGATGTCATGACCGTTGTTGAATGCCCCCAGGGTGTTCTAATCATTGGTATGAAATGGGTCTTTAAAAACAAGACCGATGAGAATGGCACAGTCATAAAAAACAAAGCAAGACTGGTTTCCAAAGGATATAATCAACAGGAAGGTATACACTATGAGGAAACCTTTGCACCTGTTGCTAGAATGGAAGCCATCAAGATCTTCCTTGCCTATGCAACTTACATGAACTTTAAAGTTTACCAAATGGATGTTAAAAGTGCATTCCTAAATGGTAACATCAAAGAAGATGTTTATGTGCAACAGCCTCCTGGCTTTGAAAGTAGTGAATACCCCAACCATGTCTACAAGCTTAACAAGGCCCTTTATGGACTGAAACAAGCTCCCAGGGCATGGTATGAAAGTCTTTCAGCCTTCCTGATCCAAAACAAGTTTGTCAGAGGAAAGATTGACAACACATTGTTCATCTACAGAACAAAGAGTGATGTCATTCTTGTCCAAGTGTATGTCGATGACATCATCTTTGTCTCCACAAGCTACAAACTTTGCAAACAGTTTCTCAAACTGATGACCACAAAGTTTGAAATGAGCATGATGGGTGAACTCACATACTTTCTTGGACTCCAAATCAAACAAACTGAAAAAGGAATATCCATTTGCCAAGAAAAATACCTGAGGAACCTACTGAAGAAGTATGAGCTCACTGACTGCTCTTCAGTGAAGACTCCTATGGTTCCTCCAAACAACCTTGGTCCTGACCTCACCGAAAAATCAGTGAATCAAACCCAATATAGAGGAATGATAAGCTCCCTGATGTACTTACTTGCCTCAAGGCCTGATATCCAATTCTCAGTCTGCCTGTGTGCAAGATACCAGGCTGATCCTAAAGAATCACATCTCACTGCTGTCAAGAGAATCATCAGGTACCTGAAGGGTACTCCAAACCTTGGTTTGTATTACCCAAAATGTTCAGGATTTGATCTCAAAGGGTACACTGACTCTGACTATGCAGGATGTAATATGGATAGGAAAAGTACTTCAGGATCCTGCCAATTTCTTGGTGGTAAACTTGTGTGTTGGAATACAAAGAAACAAAAATCAGTGGCCATGTCCTCAGCTGAAGCTGAATATATGGCTGCTGCAGGATGTTGTGCAAATGTACTATGGATGAAGAGCCGACTGAGTGACTATGGCATTCAGTATAAGATGGTACCTATCTGTTGTGATAATACAAGTGCCATAGCCATCTCAAACAATCCAGTACTTCATCAAAGAACCAAACACATTGACATCAGATACCACTTCATCAGGGACCACATCACAAATGGAGAAATTGAACTACATTTCATCCCTACTGAGTATCAGCTAGTTGATATCTTCACAAAACCCTTGGATGAACCCACTTTCACAAGATTGAAAGCTGAATTGGGCATGTTGGACATAGAATCAGGAAATTGATCAAAAGTGTTCCAACCTTATGTAAATTCTCTAGGTCCCTGATCACACCCTTCCTGAAAACCCATTTTTATTGAATGAAAATCATTCAGGGGGCTCATGATGAAAAATGGCATTGAATACCCTAACTAAATGCTCTAAGTACATAGTTAGTAAATGTCCCAGGTAGGTAACTGATTCCTATTAAATATAGGAATATATGTCGCTTACACAACTGGCATCCACCTCTTGGGCTCCTACATCTCTCTCACCAAACACTATTGAGCATTAAATGCTCCCTCACACACAATAGTTGTGATGATTTTTCTCTGCAAAAGTGCATTATTTGCAGAGCCACACAACTGTTCACCCCATGATGTGAGAGAAAATAGGGGCAATGGGAATCGTGATATTAAATGCGGATATCAAACCCATATTATTATGCTGTTTTGGATGAATAATAAAAACCGTTGGTATCCGCAACATCACTACCCTAATTCCCACCCTATGAATACCCTCACAAATAAGAACACACACATGCTTTCAAAACCTTAACAAAACTCTTGCAAAATTATTTCAAGAATCAATTTGTTTTCAAAAACTCTGTGTGCTTCTTCTTTGATCAAAACCAGACCATTTTCTCAAACAAAAATGGCTTCTTCAAAGGTCATAAAATACGCACCCAATGTGGATTTCCAAATGGAAAGCGTAGACCTCACCAAAAATAATGTGGTGGGGAACTTTGCCTACCCTGAAGGGTACCCTGAATAAAGGGATGTGGTGAAGTTCCTACAAAATTGCTTTCTCACCACCACATTCACAAAAACCCCCTCAGTCATCTATCATGACTACCTGAGGGAATTTTGATGCACAGCGGTGGTTGTAAACCCTGATGCACCAAAGGATGCCACAATCAAGTTCTCAGTCAAGAATGGAACAAAGTTCCTCACTCTTAACTATAAGACCTTTGTCAAAGCCACAGGCCTTGACTTTGCTGAGAGCTTTGCCACCCAACCTACTGAAGTGGAAGTTAAGGACTCCTCTTGAGACTTGGGCCCTATGATAAACTTCATCCTGAAGTATCACCAGGGGCCCTTCTGTCCAAAGCCCCCATCATAAAAACGTGGTTTCCTGCCCCCTAGAGGATTCTGATGACCTTTGTCATTCAGGTCCTTGGGGGCAATAAATCCTCAACTGAGCAACTGAACACTACTCAATCAATGATAGTGTTCTGTCTCATGGAGGGTAGAAAAATTGACCTTGGAGAAATAATCTTCAGGGACCTCATAGCAAAATTAGGGGGGAAGTCTAGGCAAAAACTCATGTCCTATCCTAGATTCATTTCCTGTGCCCTACAAGACTTGCTTGAGTCTGAGTATGTTAAGCCTGATGCAGTAGGCTTTCAGCCTGATGTCTTACACAAGGCTAATTACTCTCATGACCCTCTTGAGGTTACACCTGTTACCCTGACAACGTATATGCTTACTGCTATCCAGGGTGACAATAAAATTTCACCAGTTCCCTCTCCCACCAAAAAGGTGAAGAGGAAGAAGGGACAGGGGTCCAGGAAGGTGGCTCAACCCAAGTCACTCGTCACTGAGACCTCTGCCCCTAAGCCTGACAAAAGGGGGCAACAACAACAACAGACCCTGACTGCTGACACCCTCAGGATCATTAGCCAATCTTTGGCCCCAAAACAAAGGCCAACGGAGGGCACTGAGACATCACACTCAGTGTCCTCGGCCGAACCCGTTCCCAAAGGCTCTGCTGACATAAACAAGTCAGTGGAGTTGGAACCAACCAAACCTCCACATCCTGCTAAAGGCTTTGGGAAATCACAACCAGGGTCTTAGGGAGAGAGGGGTCCTATATCCTCGGTGGGGCAGCACTACTCCACTGAGAAGGGGACCCACAAACAATCACATCCTGCCAAAGGCTCGGGTAAATCACAACCCAAGCAACAGGGAGTTCTCGCCCCTAAACCTTCGACAGGCCAGTACAAACCTGTTGGAAAGGGGGGCAAAACCACTCAGGTGCCTGATGAGGACATTTGCAAATCAAAGCTTTTGTCTGAGGCCACAAAAACTCATCCCAAAGACTCAGAGGGAAATATACAATCCGCTGATAGGGACACAACTTTCACGGCTCCTCATGATGGCACTGAGAAACACCCATCAGTGTTTGAAGGGGTCACGGGGGACAAAGATTCAGAGGGACAAAAGCCACCCGCTGATATGGAACCCATAACCACCCCCGAAGGTGCGCATAACTCGGGAACTGACCTTGAGGACCTGGTAGATAAAACCCAATCTACTGGATTTGAGGGGTCAGGACCTGGCCACAACGAAGGCAAGTCTTCTTATGAAGAGGAGCCGGATAACCTTGTTTTGCAGATTCAGTCCCTAGCTGATGCTTAGGCAGTCTTGTATTCTGATGATGAATTCAACAGTGATGAGAAAGTTTTTACAGCCTGTTGACATAAATAATGTGTGAAAACGTTATTCATATCTTTCGATATCTCTATATTTTGACGATCACAAAATGTAAAATCGTCAATCGTATAATTACTACGTAAACAAGTATTAAGCTAGTTTATATCACTATATCCAACTTAATCACTTAAGGTATGGATAAATAAGTGCTTAATACATCTCATGATCAAAGGGGTATTTAATTAACTAATACAAAGTTTATTTAATTATATAATCTTATTATATATTTTTGAAAAACACTTTTGGTAATAAGGAAAAATGTTTTAATCATACTAAATATATGATTTCAAATATTTAACCAAAATCAGTTAGTTTTTCACCAAATAAACTTTCCCCACTAAAAGACAAGTTTTCTGGCCGTTACAGTTGGGCGGCCCCCTTAATTATAAGGGGCGGTCCCCTTAATTTTAAGGGGGCCGGCCATGCTTTAAGGGGACCGGCCACGCTCCCCTGTCAGAAACTGTCAGATTTCTTCTCCTATAAATACCACCTTAATTCTGGAATTTTTCCCCACCTTTTGCACGAAATTTTCAGATCTACAATCATCTAAAACTCATCAAAAACCCTTTGATCATTTGTATATTAATCCTTGTTTCAAGTGATTCAATCCCTCATCATCCATTCTCATTCTAAGTGCAAAAGAAGAACTCTCTACAACCAAGTTCAAGAAGTGTTGAAGAGTTGTTGTGTATAGTGTATATATATTCATTTGTGAATATTGTGTTGTGCGTGTTATTATTTGTTTAGAAGATATAGAAGTTGTGTAGATAGTAGAAGTTGATTAGTAGTGAAGTAGGATAGTTGTGAAGATTGGTGTGTAGAAGATTGGTGTGTAAAAGCTAGGTGTGAAGAAGATTGGCGTGTAGATTGGTGTGAAGATTGGTGTGAAGATTGGTGTGTAGATTGGTGTGTAGATTGGTGTGTAAATTGGTGTGTATATTGGTGTGTACGGTTTTCTCCGCCATAAGGGAGTTTGTTGACATAGTGAAGAAAACTCTCGAGTAGGTGACTCGGGGAGTGGAGTAGGAACAAGGAAGGTGTCCTTGTAGCCGAACCACTATAAATCCTTGTGTTGTGGTTTGATCTTTCTAACTCTTCTCATTACTTATTTATTTACCTTTACTATATTAGTTTTGTTAGTTAGTTATTATACAATTGTTCATATAGTGCAAGTATTGAATTCACATAAACTAGAATCGAAGTTTTTTAAAACAAACTTGTGCTTATAAATTTTAAAAAGGACGTAAAACTATTCAACCCCCCTTCTAGTTTTCCACAATTGGTATCAGGAGCCACGTCTAGCAAGATTTTTAAAATATATTGTATTTTAAAACTTGTAACGATCTATGGAATCTGAAAAATATTTAGAAGGGCAATCTATGCAAAGACCAACACTATTTGAAAGTGATGGATTTTTATATTGGAAAAATCGATTCGAAACTTATGTGAAATCAAAAGATCTAGATCTTTGGCATGTTATTACCAATGGTGATTTTTTACCTATTCAAAATAACCCCGAAACTAAGAAAGATGAAATCGTACCTTTTGAAAAACAAAATGATGATTTAAAAAGAAAACTTGCTAAAAATAATGAAGCAAAAATGGTTATTTATAATGCGCTACCACGTAAAGAGTACGAAAGGATCTTTATGTGTGAAACCGCAAAAGAAATTTGGAACTCTTTATTAATAACTCACCAAGGTAATAATCAAGTCAAAGATAACAAAATAGATCTACTTGTTCAATAATATGAACAATTCATGATTCCGGAAGAGGAATCAATTGATAATGCTTTTGCTAGATTTAACACTATCATCACAAGTTTAAAAGCACTTGATGAGAATTTCTCTAGTAAGAATTTTGTTAGGAAATTTCTTAGAGCTCTTCACCCAAAATGGCGAGCTAAAGTGACGGCTATTGAAGAATCAAAGAATTTGTCAACACTACAACTTGATGAATTAATTGGAAATCTGAAAGTCTACGAAACAATTATAAAGAAGGACTCTGAAATGGTTAAAGGAAAACGTGAGCAAAGCAAGTCAATCGCCTTGAAAGCTAGAAAGGAATTCAACAACGAAGATAGCTCATCTTCCGAAAGCGATGACGAAGAATATGCCATGGCCGTAAGAGACTTCAAGAAATTCTTCAAAAGGCGAGGAAGATTCGTTAGACAACCACACGATGAAAGAAGAACATCTCAAAAGAATAATGATGACAAGTATAGCAAGAATGAGAGAAAGTGTTTCAAGTGTGGTAATCCGAATCACCTCATTGGAAAATGTCCAATGATGACAAGAGATCAAAATCAAAGAGCATTCGTTGGAGGTGCTTGGAGTGATAGTGATGAAGATGAGAATGAAACAACAAAGGATGAAAAGTGTCTCATGGCCAAATCATCAAGTGAGGTACGTTCCGAATCCGAATACTTTAGTGATGAAAATCTATCATTAGATGAAAAAGATTTAGATAGTGAATACAATAGATTATGTAAAATAGGACAACTAGTTATGGCTAAAAATAAATCACTAAAATACATAAACAACCAACTAGAAAATGAAGTGCTTGAACTAAAAATTAAAATACATCAACTTGAAAAAGGAAAAGAAATTGTTGAAGAATGTAAAACATGTCAAGAGCTTAAAAGTGAAAACAACATACTTAAGGATGAAATTTGCAAACTTGATAAATTTGAAAATAGTAGTAACTCACTTAGTAAAATTATAAGTATTCAAAGAATATCAGGAGATAAAACCGGACTAGGATTTAACTCAACTGAATCTTCAACAAGTGGAGCTAAAAACGTTAAATTTGAAAATGAACCAAAACCTTCAATACTTAATCCTAAACATTTACTCATAAAAAATAAAATAATACCTATCGCTAGTAATGAAGAAATAAAACCATTTTATAAACCATCTTTAAAAACCGAAGTTGGATAATCTAAATCTAAAACAAGATCTAAAACTCCACCACCTAGGAAACCAAATAATTCTTATCCTAGACCTAAAACACCTCAACCAAGAACAAACCATAATAGACGAAACTTTAACTATAATCAACAAATGTGGAACTTCAATCCGTGGGGAGTGTTTCCACCTTATATGCATCCAAGTCAAATACAAAACATGTTCGGACCAAATAACTTTGGACAAATGAAACAATGGGCACCAACGTAAATAATATTCGCCATCCAAACATGGAACTTTTCATTGTCACCTCTTGTCCGATTTACCTCTTGAAGACCTTGAAGATTAACGCATTAAAGACAAAAGGTACACATTTCCTTTTAAGTTCCTTGTCTAGAAATGCATGCTTAGTTTAGTGTGTTATATTTATGTGATTTTACTTGACTTATTAATCTCTATTTTTTTCTATATTATATCTATATATACATATATACATATATATATATATATATATATATATATATATATATATATATATATATATATATATATATATATATATATATATATATATATATATATATATACTTAGCTATATTTAGGATCTTATAACCTAGGAAATTCATTTGTTGATTTTCTAGAACTAGAGATTGTTCGTTTACGAACATCTCTTTTCCCCATTTGCCTTATTGAACTTTAATGTTCAATCAACACTCATGCTGATGAAGTGAGATGAGTCGAAAAATCTATGGATGAAACAAACTCCCGGCTTCCGTTGCATACGTCTCCCTCCTACTTTCTCGTCTTATAAGCCCATACTATATAAAATATATATATATATATATATATATATATATATATATATATACACACACTTATAAACCTTCCACAACTTTCTCGTTTGCTTGACAACTTGATGAATTTCATCCGAAACGATCAAGAAAATTTTATTGACAAAATGTCAAGTAAAAATGTCAAGTAATTCCTCTCGTGCGTATATTCTTCAACGTATTTTTGGTTAAATATAAATCTAGTATATATATATAAATACTTTCTTGTTTGTTCCAGAAACCAAAACTTGAAAAATAAAAATTTTAAGGGCGGCCCCCTTAATGTTTAAGGGGACCGGCAGCAAATACAAGGGCGGCCCCCTTAATGTTTAAGGGGACCGGCCCTCTGAGAGCTCAAGCCCGTTTTTCCCTTTCTTCCTTTTGCCAAACACTCCACTTTTTCATACACCCCTTCCACTGCTTCTGCTGTGACGAAAACCAAAACCCAAAAACCTCCCAAATCACTTCCAAATCACATAATTCGGGTTAATTCGCAAAGGGCAAATTCATCTAACACAATCACCATTACTTATTGTAAGTTTTTCATAACACATTTCATCTAATTTCATCTTACTTGATCATACTCATGATTATGCATGTTTTATAAAATTCGTCAAAATTCATAATTTCTTTCGAATTAAGCCTTAAAACTTCATAACCAAATGCTTCCCCTAGGATTAGGATGATTAATCAACACTAGAAACTAGTTATTATAAACTATCATGTCGAAAATTTTTGAAAAATTTCATACACTCCTTTTCAAAAATTTTAGTAAACTCATTGTTGAATAATGATTTGAAAACGTGTTAAAACTAACCACATTATACTTTTGTAACTTGTAAAACTTGAAATTACATTTTTCGACTAAGAAAAATTATATTGGTTCACAATATAGGGGTGTTTGGATTATGTCCAAATAATATCAAAACATAGTCATTATAATTTTTATAAAACTTTATTATAATTATAAACCTTAAAATTGTTTATCGAACTCGTCAAGATATATAATTCATATGTATATTGACGCACTTGAGTTATAAGTCACTAGTTAAGGAAGCGTTTGGTTTATTACTTAAAATGACATTTTTAGTAAAAATACAAACCATCTTTTTCAAAAACAAATTACATGCATAAGAAACTCGCAAGAAATAGCTAGTTTTACAATCTAATGTAAATCTAGTAAATTTCATGATATATTAAGATGTTTAAAGGGGCGTTTGGATTTGTCCATAACTACTAATTAAACATCGTAAAGTATATCTAGAACGAGTTAAAAACAATATTAAGGAACGAAGTATGTTTACGTTCCAACATAAGCCTTGACAATAAACATATATTTTTTTTCCTTTATATTTATTTTGGTCTTTTTGAATTGTTGATGTGTTTAGGTGAAAATGCCCAAAGCAACTACCGAAGATCTTTCTCACACTAAAAACTACATTCCCAAAGTTTCTCAACTCCCTACCACATCTCCTTCCATTGGACTTATCTATCGTCAAATTGAAGATAGAAATATTCATGAGGGACGTGTAGTAGATCTTGCTTTTGCTCAATCCGACTACATAAATCGCGTGTTTACAAGCATCAACTTCAATTGTCTTTATGAAATAAATGAACCTATCATTCCTCGTTTCATAATGGATTTCTATAGCCAAGTCACCGTCCAAACCAATGATCTTGGTTTCATCACCATCTCTTTCATGATTCAAAATGAATTTATCACCCTCACTCTCGAACAATTTGGTCATATCCTCCAAATTCCTTTTAGAGGTCAAGCCGTTTTCTCAAACGAGTGGGACCTCGAATCTCTTAATCGCTATCGACCAACCTTCGGTCCATATCTCGACGAAATTCCCCATCCCGACGAAATTCGTCAAATCCTTGGTATAGATCGTGCCACCACAAGTCGAAAAATAAAATCCAAAAACGTTCAAATTTCTCCATACCAACTTCTCCTCAAAGAATTAAGCCCACACATGAAGCGTTGGGAAGAACTCATTCGTGAGAATGCGTTTGGTACTGGAGGTCACCGGGACCATCTCCCGGCTAGCCTTGCTCACATGTTGTATTGTATAGCTGTCGAAAAGCCGTACAATTTGGCCTACTTCTTTATCAAACGGATTGAGTGTGCTAGAAAAACTCCCAAAGCCAACCTTCCATATGGAATGTTCCTTACTCGTATCTATCGTCATGTTATCGAGTACTACCCCGATCTTGACAATAGTATTTATGAGTCCATCTACCCCACTCTGCGTACTCTCGCTTTAAAACAAGCTCGACGAACTCGAAGTGACAAGGGTAAACCTCGTCGTCATAGCTTTCATGGATCATCCTCAAGGCAAGATGATGATGAGGAGGAGGAAAACATCGATGATGCTAGTACCCCTTCGTTTTCTGAGTTCGTTGACAATTTAGAGGATCTTGATTATCCCAACTATTCTACTCTATCTCCAAGTGATCAAACTGAAGAAGTGCTTCATGAACGAACTACCGAGATGCTTAGAAGACAAAAGAGCTTGCACGAAGAAGTTAGAGGTGGCTTCAAATCTATTGGGAAGACTTTGAAGGGTATCTTCGGGAAGAAAAAGAAATGATATGGTCGGATTATGTTTGTTTAACAATGTTTTATTTTTATGTCTTGTGTGCTATTTGTCCGAAGTTTATTCGGAAATACTTGTTATTTGAATATGTGTTTAGGATGATAACTTGATTGTCTTTGATATTTTTATGCATGTTTCTCTTGATCTATATATATATGTTTGCATGATTAGTTAATGGTTATATAACTATATGACATATATGCTTTCTAATAAACCAAAACAAATGTGAAATGTCCAAATTGAGCTTGCTGCACATTCAAACCAGAACATAACATCTTTCCAGAAAATTTTTGAAAATTTTTGGTTTCTGGGTCGTCAGATGGGCGGCCCCCTTAAATCATAAAGGGCGGCCCCCTTAAAATTAAGGGAACCGGCCACCATTTAAGGGGACCGGCCATCTGAAACAGTTTTTACACTGTTTTCTTTTGCATCATGTGATCCCTTTTGCTAGTCCCAGCTATCATTACTCTTAAAAACCAAACTGATTTTGGAATATAACATTACAATTTCAAAATAATTCCACTTCTAAACATGTTTTCCCACTATATAATCCCCATGCATGTTTAATTCATAATTCATCATCCTCATCACTCATAAACCATCATCATGTCATCACCAAGAACCACCCATTCAAACAATGCCAAGAAACAAAAACTTGTCATTATACCACCCAAACAACTCTTCATTGATCTTACAAATGAAGATAACACCACCCCATCACCACAACCTCAATGTTCATCTCCTAGTGCACCAAATGCACCCTCCAAAACACTCTCAACAAATGGACATTCTACTTCCTCCATTCCATCCACTTCATCCATTAATGACTACATAAACACCCACTTATCCTCTCCACCAATGGTTCAACCATCACAACCTACCAATGAACACTCCACCCTTGCACTCACTCTCTCATTATCACCATTAACACCTCTTGATGCACATTTCTCATCATCTCCAATCAACCCACCAACCTATAACCCCGTCCCATGGAGCTTACTTGAAGCTCATGGAGACACTTGCCTTTGTTGCATTCACAACCGAACAATTGTGTTCGGATTAAGAGATGAGATCCAATACATGTTTTCTCATATTGAAAACATGTTGCATCAACTACCAACAACAAACACAACACCCCCACCACCATCAACAAACACACCTCCACCACCATCAACAAACACTCCTCCTCCATCACCATCTCCATGTTCACCATCCATTCCTCCAAATTAAACATGTATGGTGATTCACAAATAAAATTGTGTTAAACCCTTTTGGATGGCAAGCTCTAGAGAGGACTCCCATGTTTGAGACTTGGTTTATTATTTCTATGATGATTGTAAGCCTTTAAGGCTTTTGTTATGTTTGATGTAACTTTCTTTTATATCATTAATATTATGGTTATGTTTTTACTCTTGCATGCTATATCCATATATATATGTTGCTTGCCACTAAATATTTTTGCAAGATATCCATATCCCGATTCCTTTTGGCCTCAAAACGAGGGGGAGTATACTTCAAGGGGGAGCTTCCATCAACTTGGGAAAACCTTTTTGATGCTAACAAAAAGGGGGAGAAGTGATATAAACTCTCAAAATAATACTTGAATATATACTAATTTTCGATTAATGAGTTTAAATTTTGTAATCATCAAAAAGGGGGAGATTGTTGACATAAATAATGTGTGAAAACGTTATTCATATCTTTCGATATCTCTATATTTTGACGATCACAAAATGTAAAATCGTCAATCGTATAATTACTACGTAAACAAGTATTAAGCTAGTTTATATCACTATATCCAACTTAATCACTTAAGGTATGGATAAATAAGTGCTTAATACATCTCATGATCAAAGGGGTATTTAATTAACTAATACAAAGTTTATTTAATTATATAATCTTATTATATATTTTTGAAAAACACTTTTGGTAATAAGGAAAAATGTTTTAATCATACTAAATATATGATTTCAAATATTTAACCAAAATCAGTTAGTTTTTCACCAAATAAACTTTCCCCACTAAAAGACAAGTTTTCTGGCCGTTACAGTTGGGCGGCCCCCTTAATTATAAGGGGCGGTCCCCTTAATTTTAAGGGGGCCGGCCATGCTTTAAGGGGACCGGCCACGCTCCCCTGTCAGAAACTGTCAGATTTCTTCTCCTATAAATACCACCTTAATTCTGGAATTTTTCCCCACCTTTTGCACGAAATTTTCAGATCTACAATCATCTAAAACTCATCAAAAACCCTTTGATCATTTGTATATTAATCCTTGTTTCAAGTGATTCAATCCCTCATCATCCATTCTCATTCTAAGTGCAAAAGAAGAACTCTCTACAACCAAGTTCAAGAAGTGTTGAAGAGTTGTTGTGTATAGTGTATATATATTCATTTGTGAATATTGTGTTGTGCGTGTTATTATTTGTTTAGAAGATATAGAAGTTGTGTAGATAGTAGAAGTTGATTAGTAGTGAAGTAGGATTGTTGTGAAGATTGGTGTGTAGAAGAAGGTGTGTAGAAGATTGGTGTGTAAAAGCTAGGTGTGAAGAAGATTGGCGTGTAGATTGGTGTGAAGATTGGTGTGAAGATTGGTGTGTAGATTGGTGTGTAGATTGGTGTGTAAATTGGTGTGTATATTGGTGTGTACGGTTTTCTCCGCCATAAGGGAGTTTGTTGACATAGTGAAGAAAACTCTCGAGTAGGTGACTCGGGGAGTGGAGTAGGAACAAGGAAGGTGTCCTTGTAGCCGAACCACTATAAATCCTTGTGTTGTGGTTTGATCTTTCTAACTCTTCTCATTACTTATTTATTTACCTTTACTATATTAGTTTTGTTAGTTAGTTATTATACAATTGTTCATATAGTGCAAGTATTGAATTCACATAAACTAGAATCGAAGTTTTTTAAAACAAACTTGTGCTTATAAATTTTAAAAAGGACGTAAAACTATTCAACCCCCCCTTCTAGTTTTCCACACAGCCGAAGATGATATGGAGTTTGAGGAGACAGTCCCTGAGCCAATCTCTCAGTCTCCTCAATCTTCTAACCATGAAGTAGCTGACACACATTCCGAGCCAGAGTCCTCAGGAGATGATCAAACTCCTCTCACTGAGAAAGCTTTCACCAAATTCATCAAGAAGATTACTAACATTTTGTACAGGGGGTCACTGATGAGGTTTTTGACATGCACACTGAACATGCGGTTCACTATCATAATCTCAAAGATGTTGTCGAAGACTTCAATGACGGTGTCAGGGAACAGAATGCCTCAGTTAACCACTCCCTGACACAGATGATCTCTCGCCTGAATAAGTTTTTGATATCCCTTAACCAACTGAATGTAGGGGTTCAGTCTGTTCAAGAATCGGTCAAGGATGATCCTGAGCTAACCAGGAAGCTACTTCAGGCATCTGAGACTTATCAAGTAAACTCAGTGACCCTCACTGAGTTACTTGACTTGCTAAAGGGATCAAATGTTCAGACTCTCAGCTCAACCATGGAGTCTCTCAAATCTTCCTTTACAAAATTGGAAGAATCAGTGGCAGCTCAATCCCAAAAGTCCACTTCTCTAGCATGGACAATGGGATCCAGGATGACAGCCCTTGAACACTCTCAGGCTGCACTTGACTCCAAAGTATCTCTCATTCATCAGGATACGGCGGAAATCAAGTCAATGATGACCGAAATTTTCCAAGCCTTCAAGGGAACATCTACTTCTTCTTCAGTACAGCCAACACTTGCCATCACTGACGCTCAGGCAAACGTTGAGGGGGAGAATGCTACTGAAGCCCCTAATACTGAAGAACAAGAAGCTGGACAGCCACACCAATCACTGAAGTTCCACCACAACAGGAACCAGTCTCCTCCACTCTCAAGCAGGACAGAGGAAAAAGTATTGCTACCACCTCTGAACCAGAAATTGTGCTCAAGCCTGCCTCAACCATAGTTAGATATGACCCTGATGAACCTATCAGAGTCCTGTTTGAAATCAATGGAGTAGTACATCATCTCACCAATGCCGAAATTCAAGCTCACATGAAAAGGATTGAGATACTACAAAAGGTGGCTGAAGAGGAGAGAATGAGCAAGCCTGCTCTTATTCAGGTTGTTCATGAGGAAGCTGAAAAGATTGGTTTGGATTCTGAGGCACTAGCAATTGAGCAAGCTGGTGCAGCCTTTAAAAAGGCTTAGGAAAAAGAGTTGAATGCTCTCAAAAGGGAAAGGGAAAATAAGCTCAGGAAGGACGCTCAAATCAGAAAACAAGGCTAAAACCTGAAACCATCACTGACATTCAAATCCACAGAAACACCGATCCTACAGTGGTCACGGTCTTCAGGGGACGTGATCAAAGAGTATTTGAAGTCCATAAGCCATTCAGGTTTGCTGATTTTAGCATCACTGAACTTGATGAGCTTCGTCCTATCATTGCCAAGAAGAACAATGTTGTAGTTCCCAACCTTCTCAAGTCACTGAAGGAAAGGTACGACAGACTGAGAGCAATGCCTGAAGCTCTAAACATTCCCTCACTTCTTCCTGCCTCAACAAAAGAGACTGCTCCATCTAAGGCTTCCAGAAGAAAAAGGAAGCATATTGAGATGAAGCCTGAGATCAAAGTACCAGGGCTAGATTGTGACAGGTCGCTTCCTGAAGGGATCACTTTCGTGAACAATGCGGTCCTTGAAGCTTCTGAAAGAGGCTTATGTTTTACTGATGAGTATGGAAACTTAGCTTTCCAAAGATGGCCTGATATGGAAAAGGCAAGAGTCAAAGCAATGCTCATGTACCTCATGTTGGCGTCCCCCATTAAGAGTACCGAGAACAAAAGATTCTGCCAAGACTTAGAAGCAATGATCAATGAACATCCTGAAAGACATCTACTCAGAACAAAGAAAGCAAAGCTTGAAGCCCTTGGATACCACCTGAACATCTAATCTGCAACAACTATCTTTTAATTTTTGTAATTTGTAGGACTTGTAATAACTATGAATAAACTTTGATGTTTTGTTTAAATTATGTGTCCTACCTATAATTACATCACATTTAGTAAGAGATGAAGACCCCTGCAAACTCATACTGAATCAAGAGACACTTAGGCTATTTGTATGTTCAAATAGGGGGAGATTGTTTGGTCACTGAATTCCCCAATCTTCTTCGAACAAGGATTTGAACGTAAAATCACCTAAGTGTAAACAAGTCACTGAGTGAACAGTAACTCAGTGAGTCATCTTCAGGATGCTTAGACCGAGCCTAAGAAGAAAGATTCTCCATTCAGTGAGGCGGAACTCAGTGAGTGAGATCTAAGCCAAGAAGAAGGTGATGGGTTCAGTGAGGATGACAATAACTCACTGAACCCCATGACTCCTCAACGACTATCATGGTACTGAAGACTGATGACTTAAAGACTGAAGTTTTGGCGGGACTGGGCGGGAAAGTTTGAACTGTTTTGCTAAAGTGCTTTATCACTTTAGGGTCAAACTTTCCCCAAATGGTTAAAACCAGGCTGTCATCAGAAAGTGTCTTTTGGACTTAACCCAAAGAAGTTTCTCTTGCCAGAGAATAAAATCTATCAAGATTTTGTTAAGGAACGCTTAGGTCCATTGGATAATAGAGTTGTTCACATTTGTGTATAAATAGGTAGCATAAGTGAGGAGTAAAAGTTGACAAGTTTGTACAATTAATGCAAAGCATTCACAAACCACTTTTACTCCTCCAAAGAACAACATAGCCCCTGAGATAGCTCAGTGGGAATTTAGTTGTCACTCGAACATTGTTTTGAGTTTAGAGAGGAGTCAATACCACACTTGTCATTTTCAATCCCAAGTGTTATTCCGCAAACACTTGGGTATGATTCTTTTTGATTAACTTCTAATAAAGAATTAAACGTTGAAAAATATTGTCTCTTATCTTTACGTTTCCTTATTGTTAATCATTTATACATCTTTGTTAAAAGTCATACAACTTGGTTACATTAGCTTTTTATTTACTGTTAACCAAGTAAAAGGGACCAACAGTTATACTTTATGACGCCGTCACTTGGAAATTTGGAGCTGGAAGATTTTACACACATCGCTTCAAAAAACTTTGGAAGATTACATCCTGATGGCGTCAGGTGCATTTCAGGGAAGAGAGCAATGTATTATGTTAGAGATGGCTCAGAAAGATTTATGAAGGACGGCGTCAGCCCTAAGCTGACGGCGTCAGAAGTTAAAGAGTGATGGCATCAAAGCGGCTACTTGCACAAGACGAAACCTTAAACATGGCGGTCTGACGGCATCAGGACCTATAACCTGACGCCATCAGCTTTGTAATTCTACATATAGTTTTCAACTTTTATTTATTAAGTGTGACACTTTTGGAGACAAAACCCTAGACGAATTACCCCGACGAATGGTATTAAGGAATACATCGCTTCAACTGAAAAAAACAACGTGACAATTCAAAAATTCAATAAGAGATAACTATGCAGTAATGAAATCTAAGTAAACATGTTTTTCTTATTATAAGACTTCACCACTTTTACTTTTCTTGTTATTTTAATTTTTGTTTATTAAAAGTAGTTTTTGGGTCAGTTGCTTAACAACTAATTCCGCCCCTACCTCCAAAAAACGAGATCTTTACTTGCTTTCATAAAAATATAAAAATACAAAAAGAATCATTCCTCACCTTTAGGCTTAATCTACATACACTTCAACCTAACGACACTATTCCCCTATAGAACGATCAATCCTCCGGATTTACATATACTACACTACAATGATCATGTACAATGCCTGGAGGATTGCAAAACTTTTTGAGATCCCTCGAGAAGTAAAACTCTTTGTGAGATTGCAATATCTTGCATCAAGTTTTTGGCACCGCTGTTGAGGAATAGTTATTGCTTAGGTTTGATTTCTATCTCATTTAGTCTACTCACTAGATTCTTATCAAGTGAGATTTTTATTTTCTCTTTCTTTAGTCTATCTCTTTGTGTATTTGTTCGCAATATATCGAATTTTCCTTCGTAAAAATTTCCAACTACCGAATCTGGCCCCCGTTATGGAGGGCAAAAACCCACCAAATCTTTCGCCCGGCCATCACTTTGGCAATGATTATGAAGTTGATGGATCCGACCACGACACTGACAATGAAAATGGCCCTCTTTATTATTAGGATTCCGATGAGGACTTAGGTGACGGAGAAGTAATTGTTGAGATTAGGGAAAAAGAGAAGGTTGATCCTATTAAGTATGTTGACCCTAGGACTAAAATCGAGAGAGATAGCCTCTTTAATATGCAATTTCCTTGTAAAATCGGATATAGGAGCTTTGATGGTTAACTTTACCAGTAAACATAATCTCTCGTGCTAATTATAACAAAATCATGGTAAAAGAGTTGGAATATCGAGGAGATAATATTTTTGCTAGGGCCGAGCCATTGTACGTTTTTGTCGAAAGTTTTGTTTACTTGGTTGATTTCATGGTTATGGAAGATTTAGAAGAATTTATCGATGACAAATTGACCCAAGTCATATTTGGAAAACCCTTTAAAAGGCTAAACAAGTAAATGAAAAACTTATGGATGGGTTACTTACGTTCTCGAATGGAGACAAGGATTTCGTCGATCAAATGCCCCACTCGCACCCTAGGTTTAAGGATTTTTCAATTGAGGCATGTAATAGACTTCCTCCCCGTGATTTCTTAAGTGAGAATGATAAAATGAACGGACTTAAATATCCTCATGAAAAAAACAAGAGATATTATCACGGATGTTTAGAGTTAAATGATGAATATAAGAATGATAAGGCAATAATTAGGTGGCTCACGCTCGGCTATGTGAGCATTAGTGATACAAGATAGGGCGTGACTTTGAGTCTAGCTTCAACACTCATTAATAAAGAAAAGCGCTTCTTGGGAGGCAACCCAAGTTTTTAATTGTTTGTTTGCTTGTTTGTTTTTATTTTATTTTATTTCATATATATATATATATATATATATATATATATATATATATATATATATATATATATATATATATATATATATATATATATATATATATATATATATATATAGTGAAGCGTTTAAATAAGGAGCCTAAATTTTGTGAGAACGCGAGAAACAATCCTAGCCACTCATTTTATCATTCTTTAACTTTAATCTAATGGCTAATATTAGTTAATTAACTTTTTGAAAATTTCTTAAAAAATTTTGAAAATTAAAAAAAAAAACTTTTTCGAAATTTTGTTTTAGAAAAAAAAATTTCGAAAAAAAAATTTTCGAAAATTTTTTTTTCGAAACAAATTTTTTTCGAAAATTTCTTTGTTTCAAAAAAAAAAATTCGAAAAAAAAAAAAATTGAAATTTTTTTTTTCGAAATTTTTTTTCATCACATGTGAAAAAAAATTTGAAAATTTTCACGAAATTTTTTTTGTCACGTGTGAAAAAAATTCGTCACATGTGGAAAAAAAATTTCTATCGCATGTAAAAAAAAATTTTCGTCACATGTGAAAAAAAAATTCCGTCACATGTGAAAAAAAATTCGTCACATGTGAAAAAAAAATTTCGTCACATGTGAAAAAAATTTTGAAATTTTCACGAAATTTTTTTTGTCACGTGTGAAAAAAAAATCGTCACATGTGAAAAAAAATTCGTCGCTTGTAAATTTTTTTTCGTTACATGTGAAAAAAAATCGTCACATGTTAAAAAAAAAATCGAAAATTTTTCAAGAATATTTTCGAAAATTTTTTGAATTTTTTTTTGAAATTTTTTCGAAATTTTTTTGACAAAAAAATAGTTAGCTTATAATAGCCATTAGATCAAAGTTTAAGGAGGATAAAATGAGTGGATATGATTAGTTTCTCGCGTTCTCACAAAAATTAGATTTCTCACATATATATATATATATATATATATATATATATATATATATATATATATATATATATAGGGGATAGCTTGGCTATAATTTTTGTAGCCAATTGGCTACAATCCTTCATAAAAAATACACTAGCATTGAATCAAAGACCCACAGAAAAAAATCAGGACTCACAAAATAAATCAGAGACCCACATTTATAGCACAAAATTGTAGCCTAATTAGCTACAATTAATTGTAGCTAATATTTTCCCATATATATATATATATATATATATATATATATATATATATATATATATATATATATATATATATATATATATATGGTGTGGTTATTCTAAAAAGGCCCTTATAATAAAAAGTGTAGGAAGGATTGCGGGAGTGACATGTGTCACCCCCATGCCACATCATATGACATGTGTCACCCCCCCCCCCCTCGAAAAAAAAAATTTCTGCCAAAATTTTTTACTGCATCACTGTTATAAAGTTACTGCATCACGGTTATAAAGTTACTGCATCACGTTTACTGCATCACAATTATGATTTTACTACATCACGGTTACTGCATTCATGGTTTTAATGTTACTGCATAATTGTTATAAAGTTACTGCATTATTGTTATAAGAAATTGCATTATCATAAGTTTTCTACATCATATATGTATGTAACTGCATCACAATTAAAATACGATTCTTTTTTAAGTGTTGGTGCATCTTTATTATAAGTTACTGCATCATAGTTGATAGTTTAGTGCATCAACTATCTGCAGTAACTTATAACATTAATGCACTAAAATTTAAAACTGTGATACAGTAACTTTTCTAATTGTGATGCAGTAACTTTATAACATTGATGCACTAAAAATTTGGCGGGAAAAATTTTTTTTTTGCCTAAAAACAAAATTTTTTTGGGAGGGAATTTTTTTTTTTGCGGGGGGGGGGGGGGGGGGGGGGGGGGGGAGGGGGGGTTGGGGTTGAAATTTGTCATATGATGTGGCATATGGGTGACAAATGTCGTCCTCACAATCCTTCCTACACTTTTTATTTTAACCCATACCTATATATATATATATATATATATATATATATATATATCTACATTATATATAACAGGAGGCATTTGAATGAAATGCCACCTCATTGCCCAGTAATTCAATTTCTGCCATGCCATCAGCCCTGTCATCACATGTAAACATTTTTATTTTATATAATTGAATTTATTTTAATATTAGGCGTTTTTTTATGTAAACAATTTTTTTAATTTATTTTGTATTTTTTAAAATTGAAAATTCGGATTAAATTAGTGTAAAAATGACAATAGAGAGAATCGAACTTGGTATGTTAGTCCACAAATAAACATGATTACCACTAGATCAACACATTTTTTTGTTTATATTTTGCAAGCCCAAATCTATAAACCTATTCAACCAATTGTTTGACAATTTTAATGATAATCCCTACAACTTAGGTAACCCTAAGCAAACATATAAACATACGTATAAAAAAATTACGTATATTTTTTTTCCCAAAAAAAACCCTATTCAGAACTCTCTTAAAAGAGAAAACTCTATCACGGTTTTAGCGTTTTATGATTTCTAATATGTTTTTGTATAGGTGTTGCTGTTCTTTGAGCTTTGATAACGTATAAAAATTATGGATTTTGTTTTTTCTGAAGCTTTGTTATTGTCAGGCATAAACTGTATTTGAGCTTAACAGGTGATAATGTTTTTTGTGAATTAATGTTTTGCATGCTGAAGCAGTTAGTTGTCAATAATGAGGAATCCCATGATCAACAAGGAAAAAAAGAATTATATGTTTACAAGTATGTTTCAAGTTTTGATCATTATTTACAGTCAATCACTGATGTTTTTAGGGTTTCATTATTCTATCTCTGATTTGATGTAGGCTTTGCTATTTTTAGTTCTTTGATACAGAATGGCATCCAAGACGGGAGTGAATCCTAACCTCAAAGATGAGTATGAACCATGGTACTATTTCTTATAGTGTTATGGTTTTATTTTACAAAAGAGTATTAAAATTTGATACAGAAAATTTAAACACTTTATTATAAATCATCTGCAAGTCCAGAGGGCTGAATGTTCACACTTGATTTTTGGGAGCTTTGGTGCTACCGTGAATACCAGGTTTCCAGGATCTATTGGATCTAGGCAGCTAAGCATATAATCATATTTATCTGCAATCATATAATCATATTTTACATAAAATTTTATGATGGTTTTTGTCTAATCTTGCTACTACAGGGCCTTCCGATTATACTTGATGCTGGAACCAACAATCAATTTTGTTACAAGGGAACATGTCAAAAGTCGTCAAGATTTTATTCTATTCAAAGATTTAGATTCAGATTGTAATAAGATTGTTTTTGCAATCACAAAATATTGAATTCAATATTTGTATAAAAGTTGGACAATATATTGTTTATGCATCGAAGCCAATGTACTAAACCATTAAATAGACAAACCGTTCCAGCTTGAACCCGACTTACATATTACCTAACCCCCAACACCCATTTTGCCACATTTATCTGCAATCATATAATCGTATTTTACATAAAATTTTATGATGGTTTTTGTCTAATCTTGCTACTACAGGTCCTTCCAATTATACTTGATGCTGGAACCAACAATCAAAAGCTACTAGAAGATCGTCTTTGTAAGTAGTGACATCCAAAATTAATAATACTCGCACATAAGTTATGAGTGACCAAACTGAACCACGTAATATTTTGGATGAAACATATCTTTTGTTCTTCGGGCACATTTTTGACTATGGAAACGAAGGTTGGAAGGAAAAGAAGATGTTTCAGTAGTGGATGAACTGATGGAAGCTCTTCATGCATGCACGTTGGCCAAAAGAAATTATTCAGGTTCATATATTTTATTTTTTAAAAGAAATTTGTATCGCTTTTGTGAACACTTCAAATGCTGTACTGAATTAGTTTAAAGATTTTCAATTAAAATGGGATTTTGAAAATTTTGAATGATAAAGAATAAAGTATGGCAAGGATACATTGAACGAAGGAATGGGCGGTGGTGGTGGTGGTCATGACCCATTTAACATCTTACAATCCTTTGTTGACTTTCTGAGTTTAGTACCATTGATCAAATCCTTGGCACAAGTTTAATATATTTATGAGTGTTTGGATTCTCAGCTTGACTTTCAAATGATAGCCATCTTAGAGGATTGGCTAATTGAGGTTCACAAAAGTTTGGCTTGATTTCACATAGCCTCTTTTTAACTATCAAGATTAGTTTTCAATCACTCCTGACTCCTGTTCTAGAAGAGAAATTAAGTTTCCTGACATCAGTAAATTACAAATTTCATCAACATATGAAGAATTATAGCCACCACACGTAGTTAGTTGATTCATATATCTGATGATGCATACTCGATAAAGCACATACATGCAATGGAAAAGACCAGGTCAGTTGGGTTGGTACTGGACGGTTCCAACGCCATATGTGTTCACTGTTCATTACACGAAACATTCGATTTCAACTGATTATAATGAGGTAAACCAATAAATACATATAAATATGTGTACAGTTTTTAGTTCTAATCATATTAAAAGAGTTCTTGAATATAGATGGAGAATGTAATCTTTTTCTATATTAAGTTAGGGCTGATGAATTATTTTGTTAATATCAGCTATAAGCCTTCCAATGGCTGAACTCAAACGGGTTTTATCAGTCTACTAAAAGTATTCAGATTAAATATGTAGAATGGAAGAAGATCAGTTGTGTTCATGTTTTGATTACGTATTCTTGCATAAAAGTATTTAGTAATAACTTTGTTCCTTAAACACATGATCAGTTTGTTTTTGCATATCAACATATTATAATATCTTAACATGCTAACATATATACTAGCATTTTTTAGTTCATCAGTTGCAGTTTTGATCTGACAAGTATATTATTTTAGGAATGATAACAAGTGCAACTGTTGCCATGTGACATGCTAAGGAAATTGATTTTAAAAGGCTGTTTATTGGCTTATTTTTTGTGCAGAATATTGCAGCCTAATCACATCACTGTTGTTCCCGTGTTTCATGACTGGGATGATAGTAATCCGGCTGCAGCTGAAGGGTACTCGCACATATTCAACAAAGTGCGAGAGCAATAACATTGCACATGAGGGACGTACCCGAGGATAACAAGCAATGGTTCTACTTTCTATGGTCAAAGAGCTGATATTAAAAGGTAAATGGTCCGCATTTATCATATTATACTTTTTTTTGGTATTTAGAAATAGCAGTAAAGTAACCTGTTATGAACCGTTACCCAATCCGTATGACCCACACATTTTTTCACATGTAAACTGAATACCCTACAAGCCAATTCTTACCCATTTTCTATATTATTTGTAGGTTCATGATTATTGGCTTCTTTTTGATTGACAGTGATGTCCTGAATGCAACAATTTAAAGGTAAAAACATCAAAATGTATGCTATTGTTGGAGAAAAAATAAGTATAATTAGAACAATTGAGAAGTGGGAACGCACAAGCTGTGATTTCACATGTTTGCATGCCAAGGTGTAATCCTACAAAAAAATAAGAAAAAATGTGAACTGATTGACAGGAAATGTTAACTGAATCCAATAGAATACTTTAAAAAGGTTGCGCCTTCTTCATTATTTTATGTGTTTTTTATTTATTATTTGTTGTCATGTGGTGACTGTTACCATTAAATGTGTACTATGGTTTACATATCTTACAAATACAGTAGTAGCTGATGTTAGTTTATTTGTATATGTATTGAAGCTTAAATTGGCAGCACCAACTTTGTAAAAGGCCGAGAACGAATCCGGATATCAAAGTTATAAGCATGTTCACCTGCTTTGAAACATCGAAAAACACCGAAAAATCTTTCTTTCGATTATCCATCTGCAGAGACTGATCATATAAGTAAAACAACACTGCCGATAGGGAGAACCGATGAGGTAATTTCGTTTCGCTTGAGTTTTGTGAAACCATTTACAGTTTAAACGTTGATGTTTTCCCTTATTAAACATATGTAAATCTACCTGTAATGTGTTGCCTGTGTCATTGCCGGGGCATACCGGTCATAGTTAAGCTTTTAACACTTCTGATGACTTAACAATTGCACGCCCTTTGAACTATGGTTCATCCCCTATGAGCATGGATTTATTTTCATTCCGGGTACATGAGTATATATCAAAATCTTCTTTTGATACGTCATCGACTTTCATTACATCGCATAATTCTTAGTTGTGGTTGGGATTTTCTTTTGAGTTCATATTGTATGTGACTCTGGCAATATGATGCTGTACATATGGTTAGCTTAAGTTCACAAAATTAGATCAGTTTCAAAATACAGCTGTATGAAGCTTACTATTAGGATCAATTGCAACTGCTAGAAGAAGCACATAATCTAATTTTTAGTTACTGACACAACCACTGCCCCTATTGTTTCCAGAAAAAGGTTTAGATGTTGGGGCCAAACTGGAGCAGGGAAGAGCTGGAACGCCTTTATGCACCATATCGTGAGCTGTTATAACCTTACTGATATACTTATTTAAAAATTACTTATTTCATAGCGGAAACTGCTACATTTTGAATTTACAGGTTGTGTAAATTGTATATTGTTGATAAAAAAATATTGAAAAAATGGTATGCCGTATGCGTGTGTCTAACAGCCCCTGGGTTTGCTACATTTGGAATTGTAGAATAATTTGAACAACTACCACAAAAAACCTTGCTGGATCAGAAAGAGCCAAAAGAACATTTTATAATGGAATGCTTTCAAATTATGTGCATAATGATGAATTGATGATTATTATTAGAGATATAATATACAGATAGATCAACCCAACCCTCCCCGCCCCTTACTATAAAAGACTCGGTTTAACTGAAGTCTGGTTTGACCCACTACCCAACCCGTCCGACCATTCTCTTTAAGAATACTAAAGCTTACAAACTTCTCATTTATTGAACAATAGTTCATATTAACAAGGGTCTTCTTGCATTTGGAAATATCATTAGTGTCCTTGCTGATGAGAAAAATGGAAAGAAGGTGTTCATGTGTTGTATCGATATAGTAAACTTACTCACGTTTTGCAGGTTGGACATATTTTTATCTAGAATAAATAATCTTTATTTATTTAAGGTTTTAGTTTAAGGTTTTAGTAGAAGTTTAGAACTCTTATGATAGATAACGTCAAACAAACAAACTTTTATTAGTAGCGTTGCTAAACATACATTATTTTGAAATCTTCAGTAAACAAATTTATTTTCCTGTTTTCATTAGTACTATTTATTTAAAAGATTCAACTATTGCAATATGATTGTGCATATAATATGATAATATGAATTTGAGAAATTAAGCTTTGACAAAAATGGCTTCTTGCTGAGTATTTGGAGGGTTTTATATAAAAATTCAAGATACTACTTGATTAAAATTTAAGATCTGACTTCATCAAAATGTTAAGGTTGCTGCCATTTCGCTTTCCTTTACTTGCTAATGATTTATTATGTAACATGTAAGCTTAGGTGATATTTCCTAGCTACATAATGGGGTAAAGGTGTAGCTATACACCTATACATAAAAACTCATAAAAAAAAGCTAAGAAACTGGTGTGAATGAGCAGGGCTGTCCCATCGATTTGGGGGGCCCGGTGCAAAATCACAAATGAGGCCCCCCATAATTCAAGTCTTTCACTCTTTTTGTATGTGGCCCAAAGTTTGTCTTTTATTTTTTGTATATGGCCCGGTTCAACTTTAATAATATTAAACAAAGAAACTAAAAATTTAAAACGTTTATATATAAAACTATAAATATTAATGGGATGTATACTAAATTGGGGGCCACTTACAAAGGGGGGCTCGGTGCGGTTGCACCACTTGCACATGCTAATCGCCGCCACTGTGAATGAGGTTACTAAAAGTATATTATATATGCTAATAAACTAATAAGCTTAAGCTGTTCGGCTTAGACTAGACAGGGAAACACACAAAATAGCTTATTATTGCATTTTACTAATGGAATAAGCAGATTAGTTGCTTACATAAGCTTACTCAAAACCCTTTGAAATATGAATATATTGTACCTCTGTGATTTCATAAGCGCTTTATGCGTTTTCTATTGAGGATCCAATGCCGTAAGAATAGCTGTGTGTTTATTTGGTAGATGGAGTTGAGGTAAATAGGAAAGAGTAAAATTCCATGTCTTTTTTTTTCCGTCTATACATATACCATAAATTAACAATATCACCAATAAACGATAAAGTATCAACAAACAATAACCTTTATTACTGCTTGGAATGTTTTTATCCGCTTATTTTGCTGCCAAATAATCACTTTTATATGGTTATTTTGAGTCCTTTTATAATGATTCCGGTTATGGGTTGTAACAGTAGGGCGTGGTTCAAAACCGGGTAAGAAAGATAGTTGCTTTTATTATTGTTTTCAAGTCTTTGGGGTTTTTGGGATTTCACATCTCATATTGTTTTTATAAACTAAACTGTTTGGGTGGGTTGGTTTATAAAAACAAAATCTTAAGTTGCTGTTATATGCGTCTTTTGGGTCGTTTTACCAATATATCATGGGCATCTCTTGATCTTATGATTATTATTTTTCAGATTGTGATTATTTAAATAATAACATCTTTTGATCTTATTATATTTAGGAAGGCAATGGATTCACTCTTCGTAGACAAAACACCGTGGCAGCTATAACTAAAGAAAAAGAACCCCATTTATTGGAAATTGATCCTCCTCAGGTATTTTTCTTCATCTCTCATAATAGCTATTGCCTTAAAGCAATAATTGTGGAAGAAAGTGCTATGACTACAGATACTTGCTTTAGCCCTAAGCTAATTCATTGGCAATTGACCTATATAATTATAAGGCGATAGGCCTGAATCAAGACATGGGTATAAGGGCAAATCCAAACACTCCTTAAGACCAGATCTTCTATGCCCAACGTGTGATGCTGTGGTGGAACCATTGGACCATGGCATAGTGTTGCATCCAGACTCTAGAAAGCTTAAAAGTGTGGGAGAAAGTATTTGGATATAGATTATAAGGCGATAGGAACTTTTGAGTATTTGGATATAGCTAAACTTCTTAGCCTTATAAACTCATTTAAGATGTTACGTTAGGTGTTCACTTGTGCACATTAAATATAGACTGTGGGTACCCATTTTTCCCGTTTGACCCGTTCCCCTTTAACCTAATATTTTTTTAAGAGTTTTTTTAATGACCTTCTATTAATGGGTTCATGGCTACTGATATCAGGTTGTATTAGATTTCGCGTCTAACCATTTGGTGGAGGGCCAAAAAGATGTGTACGAGACCAGTTTGCACTAATGGAATGAACAATAACATTAGCCATGTTGTTACAGAAATACAATGTGGAGCTTAAAGGATCTCCAGGCTTAGTGAAACTTGTCACAGGTGCAACTATTCATACAAAGAAAGGATTAAACGTTCATCAACTTCCTTTTTATTAAAAATTAAATATCCGGAAGAGGACCATTTCTTTTTATGTGGAATAGAAAAAATTCATATTCTTATCTCTAACATGTCTTTGCTGCTTCAAATTACAGGCGAAAATCAACGTATAAGCATTTGCTGGAGCAGATAGAACTTATATAATTGAAGCTATGATGGGTGATCGTAAGGCCGTGTAGGCTGGAACCAATCACAATCTAGAACATACATTATGTTTTCAAGGATCCAACCGAAATGTCAACAAAGATGATACCGAGTATTGAACCAAAGATGGACATCAACCAGTTGAGAGACTAAACTTTATCTCCAACGTTCATAAGAGCTGCAATCTATTGCTTCTGTTGGAGGAACAGGCGGCATTGCAGGTTCCTGTGGTGCAGCTAATCAGAAGCTTTATGTGGCCATCTTTTGGATTAAAAGCTTGAAGACTGATTTAAAAGTCGCACCAGTTTTATTGGAAAATAAGTTGCACCAGTATTTTTGGTTGTAATTGTTTATTTCTGATAACCTTATCTCTAGATTCTTCAAAGTCTTTGTACCAGTGGATTTAGTGCAATTGCCAACGGATCCGGAAACATGACATTGTAAAGGCTTTGCCTTCATTCAAGTAAGTGTTTTTCGTTATAAATCATTAGTATTTTCAACTGATAGTTTTATACATCAACATTGTAATTAGCCTAATGTGTATTTGTAATGCTTAAGAGTCTTTTACATTGGTGGTCTATCTGACCAACTAATCGTTAATGAAACTAAAAATTTCGAAGAAAAAGTGATCCAAGTCAATCAAACCTGCCATGATCCGTTTCGCCCTATGACAGACTATAACCTTTATTTACTGAATACTGGTAAAAACATGCTGCTCATTTTATGTTACTTATGGCATGCCATAGTTTATATTCAAGCATGAATGATTGAACGTTCTACAATCTCATTGCAGATTAAGTTGTGATCAATTAAGTACTTAATTTGGCAAAAAAGTACATGAGAAGAGTTGCTACAGAGCTCCAAACCAAAGGAACATTAGAAAAAGATTCTTTAATGGAGTAAATGCTACTTGTATGATTCTTAGTATGAAGAATCACATGGTATTATTTAAGATGTTAGTCTTGGTATGAAGAAAAAAGAAGCCTGATTAAATGTATCTAAATTATATAATTACTTATATATGTATTTGGGGTTCAAGATTAATGCGACCCTTCTTATGACATTGTCTTGCAATTTCTTAAACCTCCTTCACATATTTATCTATGTTCGCTATTTTAGATTTATATCTTTTTTTAGCATGTTTTTATATCAAGGCTTAATCATACATGTGTCATCTATTTTATTTGATATACCACATTTTTTTTCTGACACGATTTACTTCACTTAGTTTCTACAATATTTCATATAACAGAGTTACAATTCATTTAATATTCATTTGTTGGTCTATGATTGTTTACATTATCGATTATCATTATCAATTAAACTTAATATTCATAAAGAAGTGCATTCAAAGGAAAATCACACATCACCTAAAAAAATATGCACTGAATGAGAAATAATGTATTCTTAAAGATATATCTCATAGAAAATGGAATGAATTACCTTAGAGCATTCAAGTTTCTCTAGAAAATAGGTAGACGGGAGTTAGGTCTGTACCGTCATCAACCCTTTGATACCTAAAGTGATCGTGCCCGTTTTACTAATAAGAATGTGACTAAAACAGATTACAACACATGCATTCAAATCAATTCACCAAGGACATAATGTAACTTTTTTCCTCTCATATTCGATAAGCATTTATTTTTATTCGTTGTTAATGCATTCAATAAATAACTACATCACAAATTCAGTCCGTTTTTAAATCTTACAACCCTTTCAATGTACAACTCCACTTTTTCAAACATTTTTAACCACCCTTCTTTTACTATAGAAAAATATGCCAACAATAATTATAAGTCTAGATATTGGGGGACTCAAACATCCATCTTGATTGGAAAACGACATGCCAGCAGTATAAATGTTTCAATTCTCACAAAATGTGTACGAACTGCTACGAGACCAAGGATTACTGGAACTTTTTATGAGAATGAATAGACCTGGTATATTTCAGCTCAATTATCTAATAGTAGTTTTTTATGAAGTACTACAGGACTGAGTTATTGGAAATGGAGGCCCATTAATCGCACCATTAGTATTCCCAGAAAAGGTGACCCAACAAACCTGCCTCGCACCTCAAGATGTGGATGTGGAGAATGTACAAAACGCTTTAAGCCAGAAAGATGATGAAGCACAATCATCAATGAGGCTAAACATTCATCGGAGACAGGGTCTACGGATGATGAAATCGTCAATGGGAGTACAGTTTCACAAGTGTCAGAAATCAATATCGATGAAAATCAAACAAAAGTTCAACTGAATGAAAGTATTGAAATTATGGAAGATTGTCGGGCTACTGAATCTGTGAAATCAGAACACAAGAATGAAGAGGTATGTTTAGAAAAAGATCGGGTTTCTAAGGTTGAAGAAGCACAATTTGAGGTTAAGAAATCTCAAGATTGACGCACGTTGATCTTCCCATCTTTGTTTGTGTGCCCTGAAATTAAGGTTCAGTTTGGATCATATGTAGCTCCTATTAGAAATCAACCCAAACTAATTTTACCCCCCACCTGTGTATGCCTGAAGTTTATATTGAATTTGGCTCATTCAGTGGTCATAAGAAGGCTCCAAATAAACTTCCTGATGTCTCGGTCACTGAGACCGAAACCAAACCAGAATGTGGTTCGGAGAACAACATTTCTGAAAAATAGTTACAAATGATTTGCAAGAAGAAAATGGTGAGATGCCCACTTGTCTTGAAGTTGATGAGATAGATGACATTCAAAGGGCAGAGGAGGTTCCTGACGGTTCTGAAATAGTTACAAATGATTTACAAGAAGAAAATGCCATTGATGGGACTAATTCAGAAGACCCTTTTGTGTATTTATTTTAATACTACCCTTTTGTTAACATATATAAGAGGTTAGCCATGAAAAACTATAATCACCTCTCATTATAATTTCATAATGTTGAGTGTATTCTGACAACACTCCTATCATCTGAAGTTGTATTCAGAATGCTTTGTAACTCTGTTATTTAGCTGCAATTTACTAATTCTTTGCTTAGCATCCCTTATTTAAAAATATATTAAAAAAAATAGTCACAAAAAACTATACACCACAAAGATATCATCATAACAACATTTAGCCACAACACTAAGGTTACATGACCTGTATTTTATGACAATGTTTGTTTGCTACACCACTTAGTTTATTGTGTACTCAACTTTGTTTTTTACCTCAGGTTAACGTTGACATAGGTGAGCCAGTGATGAAGGCCAGAGATGATCCCACTAAAATACCAACACATAAATATCAATCTCTTGTGAATCTGCAATGTCACATGCGTTAGTATGGGAAATCCTCATTCTTTCACTTTCGTACAAGAAAGTATTAGCTATTTATCTGATCGAATGAACCTAATTTATTACCTTTTCTCATTGGAGATTATGTTATTGCATTAAATTTTTTTTGTTCACTTTTTGGATGTTTGGATGGTAACTCCGATCTTAGGCTAAGCTCTTTTACAAATTTTAACCTCACGGATTTTATAAATAGATACCTATGGTGGAGAATCACGTACTGAAACTGGATTAAGGTTGTAACTAAAGTTTTTTATATGTGCAGAAACATTAAACCAAAAGATATTGGGTATTTGGAGCTAATCAAAGTTTGAGATGTGGAGATTGTTCGCAAATTTATGGGCAACTAAAATGACCACCAGTATTGGTGGCACTTACGATACATTTTTATTACTGAGATTAACATGTTACAATATCTTATACAGTAAATACATTTTTATTTATAATGTTTCTTACATAATTTTGTTTTCTTTGTAGCCTAACATTATTATAATGACTAAAAAGTCAAATGTTAACGGTGCAATTTTTGTATTAACATATTTGCCAATATACATTATTTACTTACGTCCAATTGAATTTTGTCAAGCAATAATATGAAGCGAACACGGTGGGGTGCAAAGGTTCTTTATTGTGACAAAGATGACGAATACACTATTTAATACACAATAAGCGTTTAGTTCGTATATGAATAACAATCATGTTATTGATTTGTTGTCATACTTATGATTGTTCTTTTTACATATAATACATGATCACTTTCAACGAGGAAAAAAAACAAAAAATAAATAAATAATCTACATAATGCTAAAAATTTTTAAAAAAAATCTTCTAAATAAAAAAACCAATTAACAATTAAAATGTACGTCACGCTCAAAAAACAAAAATTTCAACCGTAAACTAATAGCCTAACAAAATAAAATGAAATCGGCATCCTTAAAAATAATAATTAACTTTCTCTTAAGATTTTTCAACCATGAACCAATAGTCTAACAAAATAAAATGAAAATGGCGTCCTTAAAAATAATTTTACGTTAACTGACACCATCAAAATTATAATTACAAGTCATGCCCGCCCATCGGGCGGGCTTTGAAGTCTAGTATATATATATATATATATATATATATATATATATATATATATATATATATATATATATATATATATATATATATATATATACTAGAATGCGGCGTCGGGTACCGAGTGACTGTTTGTGGCGAGCAAATATCTTTCATTTTAAACTTTTCTTATTTAGTATTGTCTCATATACTTTAAAACGTAGTAGATATATGTTTCTAAAAAATAGATCATTTAAATTATTAATAGCGTAATGCGTGTTTAGAAGCTGAGATGAAACTATGTTAGTTTGTTGGTTAATTTGTAGACTTTATACATATAAAATATACATTAAAAGGTAATTAATTGGGCTCTTATATAACATTGATTAAATGCACTATTGCAAGTTAATGAGGTTTATAAAGATTAGTTGCTCCTACAATTAAATATATTAAAATTAATAATGTAACTTAACTCCTATTCATTATATGTTCTAGTTTGAAATCCTTTCAATTAAAGAAATGTTTTTGGTCTTATTTTTTAAGACTTCCTTTTTAGGAATGGCCTAAATGCATTATAATGTAGTTAAGATATATATATATATATATATATATATATATATATATATATATATATATATATACTAGACGAGTACCCGTGCATAGCAACAGGATTTTATAGCGACAAATAGTTTATTGATAAAAAAAAGTTTATAGGTTATAAACGAAAAATAATGTTTTGAAACCCGGTTCGACCCGGGTGGTTCAACCGGTTGAACCGTTCCGGTCGAAAAATAGGTCGATTTAAACCGGGTCAACTTGCTAGGTTGGGTCGAAAACGGGTCAAATTAAACTGGGTCAATCCGCTGGGTTTGAAGCGTCCCGGGTCAAACCGGTTTGTGTTTTAATTTGGTAGATATGTTTTTTAATTGGTTGTACAATGTGAATAAATCATTGTACTTTCAAGAAAAGGATAATGTTTTGAAACCCCGTTCGACCCGGGTGGTTCAACCGGTTGAACCGTTCCGGTCGAAAAACGGGTCGATTTAAACCGGCTCAACTTGCTAGGTTGGGTCGAAAACGAGTCAAATTAAACCGGGTCAATCCGTCGGGTTTGAAGCGTCCCGGGTCAACCCAGTTTGTGTTTTAATTGGTTGTATTTAATTTGGTAGATATGTTTTTTAATTGGTTGTACAATGTGAATAAATTATTGTACTTTTAAGTAAAGGATAATGTTTTGAAACCCCGTTTGACCCGGGTGGTTCAACCGGTTTGAACCGTTCCAGTCGAAAAATGGGTCGATTTAAACCGGGTCAACTTGCTAGGTTGGGTCGAAAACGAGTCAAATTAAACCGGGTCAATCCGCCAGGTTTGAAGCGTCCCGAGTCAACCCGGTTTGTGCTTTAATTAGTTGTATTTAATTTGGTAGATATGTTTTTTAATTGGTTGTACAATGTGAATAAATCATTGTACTTTTAAGTAAAGGATAATGTTTTGAAACCCGGTTTGACCCGGGCGGTTCAACCGATTGAACCGTTCCGGTCAAAAAATGGGTCGATTTAAACCGGGTCAACTTGCTAGGTTGGGTCAAAAACGGGTCAAATTAAACCGGGTCAATCCGCCGGGTTTGAAACATCCCGGGTCAACCCAGTTTGTGTTTTAATTGGTTGTATTTAGTTTGGTAGATATGTTTTTAATTGGTTGTACAATGTGAATAAATCATTGTACTTTTAAGTAATGAATAATGTTTCGAAACCCGGTTCGACCCGGGTAGTTCAACCGATTGAACCGCTCTGGTCGAAAAATGGGTCGATTTAAACCGGGTCAACTTGCTAGGTTGGGTCGAAAGCGGGTCAAATTACCGGGTCAACCCGGTTTGTGTTTTGATTGGTTGTATTTAATTTGATAGATATGTTTTTAATTGGTTGTACAATGTGAATAAATTATTGTACTTTTAAGTAATGGGGTGTTTTAATTAGGGTATTAATTACATTAATTTTCTCTCACATTTGACTTTCAATACTCAACTTTCAAGACTCAACTTTTCAAGTTTGACCATTTTTCTATTATACATAGTGTATATATATATATATATATATATATATATATATATATATATATATATATATATATATATATATATATATATATATATATATATATATATATATATATATATGCTCCAACTTTCTTTGTTTATTGTTCATGTCTTACATATTTTGTGAAAATACTTTATTTTATTTTTAACTTCGTCTTAATCACATATTAAGGTATTTTACAATAAGATAAATGTAAGGAAGATCATATTTGTTTTTAAGAACAGATTTGACATGAACAATAACAAATATCGATTAAGCATATATATTAGTATTTTTGTTTGACTCAAATGCTTGTATCGAGTCACAATGAATGTTTTACAGAATTTTCAGGTTTTAATTATTTGGTTTTTCCAGAAAATTTCCTGAAACAAAACTAAAAGGAATTCTGTCAGATCAGTACTGACACCGTCAGGTACTGTAGCTAGATAGTTTTCCAGGATTTTGTTTTTCTGCTGGAACTCTTATATTTTTGAAAATTTTTAGAATTTATAGATTTCCAGGAATCTGTAAACATTTATTTTGCAAGCTTTATATTTTACATTGCTTTCTAGGATTTAATTTTCTATATGCAGATTTTACCACCGATTTTATGCGAGGTTTTCGTGTTTCGTTTTCTTAGTTAATTACAGGTTATATTGGACAAGAAGATAAAGATGAAGTTGGATGATCATTATTGACATTGTTTTTTTGGAGGAAGATTTAACCATGTTTCCACATCGTCTATGCTGAGCAAATCAGGGGAGTACTTGTTTCTTTCTTTCCCCTTTATCCTTACTTTTATACTTTTTAAGATATTTGGGGACAATATTCGGTTTAAGTGTCAGGAGGGTAAATTGGAATACCTTAGAAAGTGTAACTCTACTTGATTTTTGTTTTGTTTTAGAGTAATGTGCAATAAAACTTGTTAGGGCAAATTTGGCACCAAATTTAAATTTTTTTGCAACATATAGGAGTGAAACTTTGGCTTAATAAGCGTCTCACGGACAGGAATTATTTAGCTAGCACAAAAACCGTACCACTCAAATATTTCCAACCCAAAAATGTGAGGTTCGCCTTTAGGTCTTTAGGAAAAAGCATTTATCTTTAATGCTTATTAGTGTACCAGTAGTATATAGATTCTAGAACTTGTGTTTGTGATTCATCCCGAGATCGGTAGTGAGACTACATTCGTATAGTTAGGATTTACTATATGATAAGAGGCATTAGGATAACCAATGTTTCAAACCTGTTTTATAATTACATTTATTTTATCGGTCAAGTAATTTTCCCACACCTTTGCGATGTACTCATTTTAGTACACGATACTCTTAGTACACCCCTTAGAGCCTATATTTTTCGCGGTTGCTATTTCATCTAAACAAAGGCTTTGAAATAGTACTTGTATGTTCAACATCAACATTCAAAATGTGAAAATAAGTTTTTTTAATATATATATATATATATATATATATATATATATATATATATATATATATATATATATATATATATATATATATTTTGTCAATATGCCGCGTAGTTTGTTAGGAGATTACATGTAGGTGGTCTATGGTTAAGGTCCATGATCTACGCACTCCTTTCTTCATTATCATTCCTAAGCTTGCTCGCACACTCGGTGCATAAAGTGTAATACCAGTCTCTAGATCTGTTGGCAGTAAGTATTGTTGCTTCACAAGTGAATGTGACACCCTGTAACCATAAGCAAATCGAAGTATTCTTTAAAATTCAATGCCAAACACTCCTTAATAAATAGTCAAATAAGAAAAAGCATGTGATATAAGTTTAGGGGTTCTTTGTTTCATGATAACTGACCTTGTAGCTCTCTGGGTTTTGCTAAAGTACAATGCTAAAGAATATATGTTCCTTAGCTTCTATTTTTCTCGATCTTCGAGACGATATTTGAAGACCTTAAGCGGCGGGTTTAGGTTATACTTTTCTTGTATCAGTTTCATATCCATATGTAAATAGTCAACTTATATGCCTTAAATTGTTGGTAAAAAATATTAGGCTAAGTTTGGTTAAGATGTATGTCACTTACTCAACCGGGGATTGCTATGCTTCTTTGGTGTCTGGATTGAAGTGGTAGTGAGTTACTGATGTGGCAGACAACTATAAGTTTGTAACGTCAATGGTTAATGCTATAAGTGCATGCTTCTCTCAATTGGAAGATGAACTTAGACTACCTTAAATGTTACGTGAGTAGCTTTGTATCAAAACACTCAGCATGAGCTAACACCGATAATGATGGAATTCTCTATCATTTCAAGTGAGCTCTTGTCAAACTCTCGTGACATGTCATCCCACATCATAAATTCGATGATAGTTACATTATTCATGTAATAATTTTAGGAGATTTAAAGAGACAGACGTGTTGCTCATTTTATATGAAAATTTTGTTTTGGTATATGAAGTTACATACTCCAAAACTTCAATGTCAACCTTTCTTCTTATAGTTTGCTTATTATTGGGATCTCCGGAAATAATAAGCTCTCCAACTAATCTAAAACAACCTAGATATTCTATGAACATAAAGAAGATTTAAGATAGATGTTTTGTTTATAAAAGAAGAACAATACAGCTATGTATTACCTGTCAAAAAAGGATGTTGGATTTTACCCCAGCTGTTTGGCTTAGGTATCTTAAAGCAAGCTGATTATATGAAGGAAAAAAGTTTTAAAAAATGGTTTGGAAAATCAGCTGTGTTGATATAAATAAATGACTAAAAACGTTATTCATATCTTTCAATATCTTTATGTTTTGATAATCACAAAACGAAAACTCATCAAACCAAAGATTATGACATAAACAAGTATTTAGTAGTAAATACTCATCTTTACCATCTAATTACTTAAAGTATTAATAAACAAAGTGTCTAATGTATTATAAGATCAAAGTTACACTTTTGTTAATCACTAGATATTTATAAAATGTCACAAAACATTTTATATCTTTTATAAAACATTTTTGGCATTAAAAGAATATGTTTAATTCATTACAAATTTATGAATTCAATTTTTCAACCAAAAATGGCAAATCTAATCCAGAAAAATTTCCCTCACAAAAGGACAAGAAAATCCAACGTTCAGGAGGGCGGCCCCCTTAATCATTAAGGGGACCGCCCCCTAATTAAGGGGACCGGCACGCTCCAGAACAGTATTTTCTGGCCCTTTAAATATTGGATCATTCCACATATTTTTCTCACCTTTTTGCACTAAAAACTTTCTGATCTAAACATCCTTCTCCATCCTCTAAAAATCATTTGATCATATATACATTAATCTTTGTTTCAAAGTGATTCAAGCTTCAACACTCAAAGTACAAAGAGAAGAATACTTCTATTAGAAGTATTACAACTTAGTATCATCTTGCTATCTAAGTTGCTTGTTTATCTCTTCTTGTAAATCTTTCATATTTTGGTGAATCAGGTGTATGTATTAGTTAGCTAGATTTAGTTATAGAATCTAGAATTGTTGTAAGTGTGAAGTGGAACTTGAAGTGAAGAAGTAGTGTTGAATAGTAGTGGTGATAGGAGATAGTAGCAAAAGTGACTAGTAGTGAAGAAATTGAAGCTTCCAAGTGGAGAAGACTAGAAGACATTAGTAGCTTGAAGTTGTGAAGACATTAGTGGCTTGAAGTTGTGAAGACATTAGTGGCTTGAAGTTGTGAAGACGTTAGTGCCTTGAAGTTGTTAAGTTGCAAGACATTGAAGTTGTGAAGTATTTGTGAAGGCGTGAAGATACTTGTGGTGTGAAGAAGTATAGAAGAAGTGAAAAGGTGTGAAGAAGGTGTGGTGTGATATTTGTTGTGAGATTGGTTCTAGCTACGATTAGAACTCGACATTTTGCTTTGTGTCGTAAATTGGTGTAAGCTTTTGGTGTGTACGGTTTTCTCCGCCATAAGGTAGGTTATTAACTTAGTGAAGAAAACTCTCGAGTTCGGTGCTCGGGGAGTGGAGTAGGGCAAGGAAGGTGTCCTTGTATCCGAACCACTATAAATCCTTTGTCTCTCGGTTTGATCTTTCCGTCTCTAACTCTTTGATTGCTTACTTATTAGCTTTTCGTACATTGTTATAATTGTGTGTTGTGCATATATTGATTTCACATAAAAGATCAAACTAGGTTCCATTTACAACATTAATCGTACATTAGTAAAATATAAGTATTTACAATTATTAAAACACATATACATATATAAATACAAACTTATATTTAAGTGGGATATATGAAATTATAATTTCTATTCAACACTTTAAATAAGTAGTGTCTATGTGATATATGTGAATTAATTTGTATCTATACTTTAGCTTCAAAGGTTTTTACAATTAGCATCAATTCTTTAAAAGCAAACTTTTACTAAATGAAAAAGACACAAAACTATTCAACCCCCCCCCCCCTTCTAGTTTTCCACAAGTTGCTGGTATGTTTTCAAGCTTTGTGTATCTTCCAAATCTAAGACTTTGTTCTCAAAATTCTGCTACCACTTGCTTGTTGCTTCAAAAATGAAATTTGAAATTATGTACATTGAATCAAGTTCCAGGATTGAATTGAATTACTCAACGTCATTAGGATTCATATTTGCTTATATGGCATTGCCCTATGCACATTAAGACATATATTAATAGTTCATATGGCTTTTTCATATTTAAATTCGTTGAATGTACCTCTCTGTCAAGCAATCTACATCAATAAGCAATCGGTTCTGGCTTGGGAACGTTTCGGGCTATCCATCTACACAATTTGTTTTCTAAGATTCTGTTTCGGTCCCTAGGACTAAGATGTTCAATACTGTTCTGTGTCATTCTAATGACAACATTAAATAGAGAATACTTAGTACGAAACAACAAAATGGGAATAAAGGGCATTAACAATAGCATGTAAAATATCAATCAAGTAACACCTTTAATAGAAAACTATTCGCAACTTTCAGTGTCAACAGTTGTGTCATAGAAATACCATAGTGCATCATCAAGTGTTTCGATGATCTTGATTCGAGTTTTTATTTTTCAATTATGTAAAAGTTCAAGTGCAAGGGGAGGAACCGAGCCCCCTTGATGTATTATTTTGGATGGTAGGGCAAGAGTGTATGAAAAAAAATAGAAAAAATAAAAAAATAGAAAAAAGAAAAGTAGAAAAAGATACGGACTACCATCCCATCTCTTTCGTATTGATGTTGGTCATAGTTAGCTTAAGTTGAGTCGAGTCTTGGCTTAGCAACGCCGCTTTATATATGTAATTAACTAAGACAATTGACTTGCTACCAGTAAAATATCCCTTTATCCAACAAACCGTGTTTTTCCTTATCCCTACACCTAACGTTATAACCCTTTGAAAGACCTCTTTGATAGTTTATCCTAGGTGCTTACGCCAAAGTGGTGGAGGTTTGATCCTTTCCCAAGCCTATGGTAATCTATTTGCTATGACAGGTAGTGAGAGATGTTTCTTCCATTTCCATTTGTGATATATACACTTATAACACCCGAGAGATGAGAGTATCCAAACACTACATGTGAGGTGCTAGTATATAATTTCCATGCTTGTTTTGATTAAGGTAGATCGATCATTTGTTGTAATTACTTTTATAGTATTAATGTTAAATGACCCCTAACTTGTATTTTAATTGGTATAAAAGCTCATTTGCTTGAGGACAAGCAAATCTCAAGAGTAAGGGTATTTGGTAAGGATTTATTTGATATGTTTTAGGGGGTCATTTAATCCCTAAATCATGTTTTTATGGTCAACTATTACCTCAAATCGTTTCTTTTGTCATTTTAGGTACTTGGGACATGAATTCTGGAAAATGGAGCTTTTCGGACGTTTTTATGCTTAAGAATGAAGAAAACAAAAAAGGTCAAGAAAGTCAGGTTTTTATGCCTGACGGCGTCACGCTTTGGAGCTACCGCCATCACCTTTTGACGAGAAGCCATGGATTTTTACGCTAGACGCCCTAGAAGAATTTTTCAAGTTAACACCTGACGGCGTCATGTGTATTTGGAGCAAGGCTGACTCCCTTTAACTCAACACGAGATGGCCTAGAACATTTATAACGGGACGACGTCGGAGATCTCTTGGGCGATACGAAACCCTAAGATATGGCAACCTGACGGCGTCAGAGGCCAAAACCTGACGCCGTCAGACTTGTATATCTTTCGAATTTCATTCATTAAAAGTGTGGATTTTTAGCACCAAACCCTAGACGAATTTCGCAGCTACTTTAGGGTTTTCAAGCCCTCTTTTCTTTCATGTTTAATTAAAGATAAATCTTCCTTTTAATCATTCAATATGTCTATGTGTTGTTTGATTGATTGTCATTCTTTTCTTTTTTTTAACATGCTAGCTTAGATTTATTCGTGTTTACTTAGATCTAATGAAACCTAGTTGTTGATTATTGATTGTTGAGTTGTTATTGATTGTTTGGTTGATTGATTAGCGTTAGGATTAAGAAAACTAGCTAAATCTCCTATACGGTAACTGGCTTGAACGTCTTAAGAAATGTAATCGTATGTGTACTACGGTTTTATTGGTTGTATTTAATGCATGAGTGACTATTAAGGAGACCATGATAGGATGCTAAATGTGTAGTCATAGGAAGAGATAGAAACTTATAGAGTTGGGGAACGCTGTACACACCCCCATGAATGGTATTAAGGAATACAATCCTTTCATCCAAACAATCGTAACAATTCAATAACTCAATAGGAAATAACTAGGGAGTAGTGAAATCTAAGTAAACACATTTTCCTCGCTATAAGAAGTTCACCAATTTTATTTTCTATCGTTTTATTTTATTTTGTTAATTAGTAGTTTTTAGGTTAGTTGACTAGCAACTAATTCCACCCACTCTTCCAATACCCGAGATTTTACCTGCTTTCATAAAATATTAAAATACAAAAAGAATCATCCCTCACCTTTAGACCTAGTTTAAGTAGTTTTCAATCCTAACGAACAATATTCCCCAGAGAACGATCAATCCCACGGTACTTGCCACTCACTATACTACAACGGTCAGGTACACTGCCTGGAGGATTGCAAGCTTCTCAAGATCCCTTGAGAAGTAAAACTTTTGCGAGTCTTGTGATCCGCATCAGGCAGCTTTGTGGAAAACCCATCAACAAACACAGTTGGATCAGTGCAACCTTATTTTTTAATCCTTCTTAGCCGACGGCTTGGATAGACGTATGCACAGTGCCTGCTTGAGCTACGACTTCACAATACACCCGAGTCATCCTCCTCCATTCAGTTGACTTCACAACCGGCGGCTTCACAATAATACCGGCTCCCAAGTTCCACTTCAACAAATGTTATATTGTATAATAAAAGTTATCATAAATTATGTTTGAAACACATCACATTACATAGTAATATATAAAAATTAGCATAACAAATACATTCCATTAAATCGAAAAATATTACATTACAAATTATTACATTTCATTACATAGTAACGAATAGATCAACAAATCATGTAAAACCCAATCGTGGTTGAAGCATCTTGGATACAATGAATGTGTTGCTTGGTTGCTTGTTTTACGAAGTTAGAAAAACTCGGTTGTGGAACACAAAACCAAGACAAACACGTTACATTGGTGGTCGGTTCAAAAATTTACTGAAAAGGAGTGCATGTGTCCAAAAGATGAGAAATTTGGCAGGGACACATGACCCCATGTATAACACGAAAAATTTTCATCCATGGCCTCATCTTTTAATCTAGTATTTTCTTAGAAAATTTGATATCATTGGTAATCTAAAACAATATCATAAATGGAAATATCTACACAAATATTCATGTAGAAACAACCGAAGATGAAGCGTCTTCACCTCAAATGTTTGATTTCATCTACGATGCTTCACACGAAAGGATGTGATAAAGATAGGAAAATGGATGGATAAAGGGCAATGAGAGTGGTTGTGGTTGATAAACAACCATGTATTCTAATAGGGATGGTATGCTCAAGTTCATACACTTGGTTCATGCGATGAGGCTAGACCGGGTATTTGATGCACCAACATCTTGTAGGTGACTTGTGACAATTTAGACACTAAGCAAAAAATCATAGCAGATTGTTGGTGTTTTAAAACTAACGTACCACCCCTATAGTCTCTTGGTTGTTACATCAACCATCTCCTTGTAATCGTCAAAAAAATTAAACAGTTGAAAAGCTAACCGTCAAAGTTCTCAGTTTCAATTAAACTTTGTCCTTAACCTTTGTAAAGTGGTAGATAAGAGTAACCTTTAAGATAGTGTTTATAGGTATAGAGAGTTTAAGAGGGATAAGTTGAAGTAGAAAAATGCAGAGTAAATTTATAGGGAAAAAAATCAACTAGATATTAATGATGAAAATGAAGTTCTCAAGTTTAGTAGATAGGTAAACAATTGTCTTGTCAGTGTTCATTCTCTCACTCAATCACAATATCTTCGTAACGTATTCGAAGTCTTTATCAGAAACTACCCGTTCTTTTGAACCATTCGTAATCGATTCACATTATGTCACGGTGTATAAACCGTTGGGTGAGAACGGGTCCCGTTTCTTTATCACGTTACCGCCACTTCGCAACTGGATCGCAACATCTTCAATTTCAATCAGCTCAAATTCTGATGTGCATGAAAATGGACGAGACGGGTGTCATCATGATCGGAATGAGACGGGGTGAAGACGGTATAATTTTCGGGAAAGAATGAAACTGCGTGCGAGGATATATGACTGATTATATGACTTTGGGTGAGTAGTAGGGTATTAAATAAAATGATAGTAAATAAGTAAGAAACAGATGTGCAATAGGTGTAGAAAAACAAATTCTGCAGAATGTGATTATGTGTCTTAGTTTTAGCAATATGCGATAAAGTTAAGTCAACTTAAAAATAAGTGTTATTATTGTTGGACCTTTTTACTTGGTTAATCTTAACTAAGAAGTTAATCTAACCAAGTTCCATGGTATAGCGATGCAATGATTAATAACCAAAAGTAAATAAACGTAAAAGATAGGAAACAAGATTTTTCAACGTTTAACTCTTTATTAGAAATTAATCAAAAGAATTATATCCAAGTGTTTGCGGAACAACACTTGGGATTGAAATGACAAGTATGGTAAACACTCCTCACTAAACCCAAACTAAGTTTAAGTGACAACTAAAGATCCAACTGAGCTATCATAGGGATTGTGTTGTTCTTTGGAGAGAGTAAAAATTTGATTTATGAATGTCTAAGCATTAAGTGCACATACTTAATATTTAATTCTCTTTATTCTCTAGTTATACACATGTAGATTCTAACAGATACCTAGGAGACAAAGGCTATAAGACAAATATTACATCAGCCTATATTGGACAAAATACATAGATATTTTGTTCTTGTTACAAATGGCTATAAGTAGTAAAGAGCATGGATGCTTTCTGATCTTCAGTGTTGACACACCTCTTGTTTTATACCCTTTCAGGGAAAGTTGACCTTTACTTAATAAGGACCCTTCCTTATCCATTCAAACTTATCCGCCTAATCCCGCCTTTACTTCAGTCTTTGTATCTTCAGTCTTTGTTCACTCAGTCTTCTTAGTTGGTGAGGAGTCATGGGGATTCAATGAGCTATTGTCATCACTCACTGAATCCATCATCTTCTTTTTTGGCTCAGGTATCATTAACTGAGAACCGCCTCACTAAATGGTGAACCTTTCATCATAGATTCGTCTTGAGCTTCTCGAGGATGACTCACTGAAAGACTATGCATTCAGTGACTTGCTGAGTGTTTACGGTTATTAAACACTTAAAATATTTTATGTTCAAATCTTAGATTAAGGAGTTTGGGTTTTAACAGACCCAACAATTATCAACGCGAGTTTTGCAAATTTCCACTATCGTAATTCTAACAAGAAAATGGGTAACTTTTGTCGGTGGAGGGTTTTGTTATTCTAACAAGGAGAGGGGTAACTTTTGTCGGTAAGAGGGTCATCCTAGCTTAACTCGATATTCTCAATGAGTAAATTCACAAATGTAAGAATAAAAATCACTGTCAATTTGTGTACGTCTGCAATTCTTGATTAATATTATGTTTTGAATATATAAAAATATACAAATGGCACTTAAAACTTCTCATAAACATTTGGGATCCTTGTACTCCTTTGTTATTTAAAAGGCCACGATAAGGATTTCTATATGTTTACTTGTCTTCTAACTATTTAAGAAGAGCCACAATCTAAAATGGAGTATAAATGTTTGGCTCTTCAAAAGAATTGTAAGCTAGTCATGCATTATATATGAGCAAATATGTAGTCAACTAGTATATGCTTTGAGAAGAAGCAAAAGAGTATAGAATGTCATTTATTTTAACGTTATATATAGGCATGCCTTAAACTTTATACCATTACATATGAATTGCAAGATAGGCATGCCTTAAACTTTATAATGTCAAACACCATTACATATGAATTGCAAGACTACGTGGATATATTTTTGTAGTGCATTCAGCATTGTAGTAGTTTATTTGTGAGATCTATTAGGATACATATGTTGGTTTGTATGTATGCATGCGTAATTTATTTGGTGATCTAGTAACATTATTGAAACTTGAAATAAAGGATCAAGTTTTACTTTCACCAAAAGTTAAAAAAAGAGCGAGAATTTAGTAGCATTGCAGTGATACTAAATGCCTTCATATTGATTATTGACAGTCGGTATATTTATACCAAAGCCTGAAAGGGAATTCATTGACCGTGATTTCAATTCATCAATGCCTACCAAGTACCAACTCCATTTTCTTTCATTTACTTACATTTTACGTGTATATTTTTTATTTTATTTTTTAAAGTTTCTGACTATCAGTTATTGTTCGTATCGTATGTTTCTAGTCATAAACGCGAATTTACTGATTGGTTGCAGAGCAGCTTTTACTTGGAGGGTATATATGTCATTTTGCTTATTTTGTTGTTTTGCGTTTGTAGTTTCTTGTGTTAGATATTTACTAGTTCAATTCTAGTTCCTATCAACATATTACATTGTGACCAATTTTTTGGCCGGATTAACACGGTTTGAGATATGGTCAAACAGGTCATGTCGAGTGCCATCGTGTTGAAGCAATATACTGTTGTGTGATTTAGTCATTTTTGGGTAAAGGGGAGTAATCCTGCACTCTGGTAAATGTATTAAAACCAAAACGTTAAAATACAAATGGAATGTGGCTGAAGTACCACATTAACCTCAAGCTAAAACAGCTTGATAAACAAACTACCTAGAGCTTATGACATGCCAAAAGCTCTTGACAACTCTAGAATCAAGAAGAACCTAGAACAAGAAACAGAAACTAATCAAAGCTAAACAGCAGCATCCGTGAAAGATGAACTTTCACCTTTTGAAAAGTTAGGGAGTAAATTAGCTGATTCATCATACACGTTATCCACACAATCATCATCACCATCTTCTTCAGTAGCTAGAGCATCATAAGGAATGGATGTAGACATTTCACCTCCCTTAGAGGAGGGACCTTTAGACTTCAACTTAGATGACGAAAGAGGCACATTATAAGTAGCTCCCTTCTTGTGTGATTTAGTCTCCTCGATCCTAAAGTCGACAATTGCATCTATCCTTTATGCAAAGACTAAGATTAAGGGTCATATTTGTTCATGACATTCTATTTCACTAGATGAGTTGTCGTGCATAGTGACAAGATTTCATAACGGCAAATAATTATAGTTGAAATATTTTATTTAAGTGTTTCGTGAACGTTTATGAATACAACATAAAATAATTAAATGTAACTGAAAAAAGTTATAACATACGATAATTCAACATTCAATTTTCTTTTGCAACGTTGCTTACTCTAATTGGTAGATTTTTTAATGATGATCATAAGACAACTTATTTAGAAACAAGTAAACATTTTTAGTGTGAAAGAAAAAAAAAATATATTAAAATTTGAAAGGGTATTATAGCTACAACACATTATTTAAGTTTTTAAGCTTTAACAAAAAATCATTTCTCTTTAAATGTAACTAGATGAATATTCGCGCAAAGTGACGTTGTATAGCAGCAAATAATTATATTTGCGAACATGTGGTTTTTGTGTGACTCTTGATGCACTTACGAGTTCAGTTTGTAGTCATTGCGACAAAATAGTTTATAATTACAGTTCAATTTGTAGTCATTGCGAAAAAATAGTTTATGATTAACAAACGAAAAATAATAAAAGTTTAAATATTAAAGAATATTTAAAATATTGATTTAGTTGCGAATGTTGTTACTATTTTTAATCAAGAAAATTATAAGATTTACACATTACAAAATTTTAAGCATTTTATGTTTTAAAAAGATTGTGCATGCAATATAAATTGTATAGATATAGATGTAGTATAGATATAGGGTATGTTTGGCGCAATGGGTTGGGGCTAGAGCTGGAACTGAGGCTGAGACTAGAGCTTGAGCTGGGGCTTATATAATAAGCTGAAAGTTGAGACTTATATTTTCATAAACTGTTTGGTGAATTAGTTGGAGTTGAAGCTTACTAATGTAAAATTATATAAAAATACATCAAAATAAATTTGCATATACTTTCAGCTTTTACATGATAATTCATTATATTTTTAAGTGTATTAAGTAATTTAACTATCCATAAGCCTCTATAAGCCCCTTTTAATAGGCTTGGGCTTATGGAGGCTTGTAGCTTATTTTATAAGCTATAAGCTTCCACAAGCATGTGTGATAAATGAGACTTATTTATAAGTCAGCTTATTTTAAAAGCCCAAGCCTCGATAAGCTCCTATAAGCCTTTTGCCTAACATACCCATAGAGTGATGAATTAAAGCATCACTTATACATGCATTCTTCGTCAGTCGTTACTCGTTAGCAGTCATGAAATAACTTATCTACCATTCGCCGCAAGTCGTGGGGAGAGAGTGAGCAGACGACGGCCACCCACTTTCTTTTTTGGGTAGTTATAATGACGAAAACATGTATGAAAAAATGACGGAGAAAAAAAGTAACGTTAGACTAATGTGACTCACAGTAGTGGACAACTCGACATGAGTCGTCTTGACGTACTTTATGCTCTTATAAATTGTTAATAACCATCATCATGATTTTAATTTGACTTGTTAGTTATTGAATATGTTTATTGTCCGACGCTTTGTATGAATACCTTGTCACTTTCGACATCATTGAAATTTGAATATCTAAAAGCTATGAATATATTTCAATTCAAAATTCAAATAATAGGTAAAAAGTCGTCCTAAACGCATGATCGTTAGAACACAATATATCAAAGAACATGACCATGTTTATTCCAACTTTGTTAAGTCAATAACATACAACATAACCACCACGATGTTGACGTTTGATTAGTCATTGTTAGGTAAAAATTTGACATCTAAATAACCTTGGTGTTGTTTTTTTTTTTTTTGAAAATTGAATTTCATTCGGGAAATCCAAGTCCAATTTGAAACCCGATGGGGGAAAACCTTCAACTTAAGCCGCCCGAAGGCACGACACTTAAATTGAAGTAAACCCCGCCTTCTCCAGATTCGAACCCTTGTGGGTTGAAACCTTCATTGAAGGACTTTGAAATCGTACCGACAGGGCAGTGGTCCACAAGGGAGGACTTCCCGGTTTGGTCACCCAAACCGGTACTACTCTCCACTAGACACGCTTAACTTTTTACTCATTTTATTAACATTATAAAACAATTTTTATTAGCTTTATATTTTATTTTCCGTACCTTTTATTCTAGAGTAAATTACACCGTTGGTCCCTATACTTTTCTTGGATTTCACACGACATCCAAAACCGCTAATTATTGCTTTTTTGATCCACGATCGAGAAAATATTACGCCGCTATTCCAAAATTCTAACGCTCGTTAGTTTTGCCAGTTAAGTAGGTCCTCACGTGCAGGTCACACGAGGGCAGATTCGTCCGATCACCTGTTTGTACTTATTTGACACACCACCTCTTTGGTCAACAAACTGTTCACTTTTTTCCCATCCACACACGTGTACATAATTTCACATATCTCGATACATCTTGTACACATCTCGATTGCATGCAAGCATATTCCACAATCTAAATATTTTTTTCAGTCAACTACTTCCATCATTCCCTCTCTCTACTCCTACTCACAGCTTTATTTATTTCTTCCCCAAAAAAGCTTAAGAAAAAGAAAATGGTATAGTGCTGGTGAGAACAAAAAGCAGTAATTCGCACAGTATGGACCAATCGAAATTCAGGACGTAGGTTCTATGGTTGTTGTGATTTTATTGAATGGTACGATCCCCCCTGTGTGCAAGATCAGTTACAATCATCCCCGATATATTAAGGTCAATGAATGCTATCCAAGCTACACTAGAGGATACAAAACGTGAAGCTGCTAAAATGAAGAAATACTTTATCTTAAGCTTGTATTTTCAATTCTTATTTTCTCATAATTTTTAGAATTTTTCTAATGAGCTCTTGAGTAGCCTGAGCTAGCTGTTTTGGCCAATCAGTGCCCTGCACCAATAGTTTTGTCCCTACTGTCCAAGATTCTTTATAGCTGCTCACTTGGCCTAATTGTTTGCATTTTAGTGTTTTGTGTAGCTTATTGTACTTGCTTTTAGGATGTGTGCTTGATTTGGACTGTTCAGCTTGTTAGCTTAGCTTATTTTGGCCTTCTAAGTACTTGTTTGGACTGTTTGACTGAATTGCATTGTTCAATTTAGTTTGTGCCTTCTTAATATTGTTCCTGCCTATTTAGTTGTATATTTGAGCTTGATTGAGTTGCTTTGAGGTTATATGAGCTTGTGCACCTGAGGTTTCTAGCTTGTAAGCCTTTTGGAGTAGCTTCTTGTTTATAAGTATAGACTGCTTGGTTCTAATAGTGGTAGCTTATACTTGTTAATGGTTTCAGCGTGTTCTTGCCTTTTAGCTTCTGTTTCTAAGCTTGTCTCGATTAGGTAGCTTTTAGTTTAAGTCTTTACCTTTTCAAGAGTTAGCATGTAGCCTTTTAGTGAAGCTTTTAGTTCTTAAATCTCATTTAAGTATTTAAAAGTTAACTGTTGAGATTTGTAGGCTTGTTCTAAGTTTTAAACAGCTTTTCTAAAGTTTTTGTTTTATAAAAGTTTTATATTGTTAGTGGTTTATCAGTTTTGAAAAAAAAAAAGGTTTAAAAATTTTGCAAAACATGGGACTTGAACCCAGGCCATTCACACCACACACAACACACTTAATCAACTGCCCTAGGGTCTTTTCTCGTTTCTAATTCCTTTTATAGTTTCTTTTATTTCTTTTATTAATAGCTTATAGAATCTGTTAAGCTTGTAGTAGCTTTACCATAATAGCTTTTTCACATTTTATATTTTTCTTAAGTTTTTCATTACATAATTGACTTTCTGGAAAAAAATTATAATTTTTACTTTTCATTTTCTATTTTTAAACATTTATTTTCTTTTATTTAGTTTTTAATTCATAAAAACATATTAAAAAGATATAAAAATAAATTCTTTTTTCTATAATTTTCTTTAATCAGATTTAACTTTGAAAAATTATTTTTATATTTTTAGGGCTTATATTCAAGGATTCCACTACTTAGGTGCGTTTTTAGATTTAGTTAAGTACGTTTTTAATTTTAGATTACGTTTTAGGGATTGTGTGCTTTAATTACTTGTACCCTTTTCTTGCTTATTTGTTATTTCATTTTATTAGTGTAAAACTCCAAAATTCACTTTTATTCACTATTCACTTCACTTTTCACGACACCAAACCGACAACTCGACTTCAACCTTCGTTGGGACTACGACCCGAAGGAAATACATTCATTGTATTTTCCTTTGGAAATATACTTAAACTATACATCAGTTCTTAATCACATATTAGTGCAAGTTTAAGTCACGGATTTGTCTATTATCAAGCTTCATTAAGGGATCGTCATTTCTCGAGCTTCTAACGGAATTGTAGTACAAGATCTTCTCAAGAATTGGTCAGACTTAAAAGACACAATGTGAAAACTGTTAGAGACGTGTTTCAACTTGTGCTCCCTATAAAGTTGAACACATTACATCAAGTGGTTTAGGCATATTACGAGCTTCATTGAATTCTTCACTTGCTAAACCATTGATGAGGAGACAAAGAGGGATTCTACAAGAGAGTTTTAATTACCATCTTCTTCGCAGTAGTTTTGGGCTTCAACAAATATTCATGTTGCGTCTGATAAATCACAATCATCAAGGAATCTCAACTATGGCAAAACGTCATTTGCATGCCATTTTTTAGGGGGAGAATAGGCGTATATTGGAGTTTCCTGATCATATAAACTTTCTCTTCGTTTGTGGGAGGAGAAATGTGTATGTTGGGGTTATAAATCAAGAAGGGATCGAGCTTAATTATTTATGCCAGGAAATTTATGTCTACTGTGCCGAAATGTCCCATGGTTTATTATCGTGTTCGAGTTCTATTTTGACCTCTGGGATTCGAACTTGGCATTTTCATTTAATACTCTGGTTGATTGGTTGACACGGTTTACGTTTCCATGAAAGAAAAATATGTACATGCAGTGAGTTAGCAATACATGAACAGGGTTATAGGCATACGGAAACCATGGTTGTTCGCTCTGTTTGAAGTCACTCGTTTACGAATAGGGCTACAAGCATACCGTAGTTGGGTGATCAGAACTTGGTATTTCATTTGGAACTTCATTGGATCGGTTAAACTGGATTAATTCAGATGAAGAAGAAGACGGTTAATATCAAGACCCTCAAACATGATCATGACTTAAAAGGTTTGAATCTATAAAAGGGGATGGACAACTTGAAGGGGAGCCGATTCAGAAACTTCACAAGTCTTTGAAGAAGCTCTTTTACATACGATGGCCTAATTGAGGGGGGGGGGGGAAACTCAATTAGTCGTCATCTTATAACTTCTGAACAAAATGGTTCAGGACTCGTAACAGATCAGAAATCATCAACACTAAAGCTTAATGAGAATCAAAAGGAACAATTAGATGGTTTGTTTGAACATTTCTATGATGAACCATGTGGAGGAAATAGGATGAAGATGTCAACAATATCCGCTGCAACTCCGTTAATCGAAGTCAATCATCAAGAAGACATTCCTTCTCCAGTATCCGGTTTATCAACAACTACTTATGAAGATGATGATTCAGTACCAGAAACCCCTCCAATAACCATTCAACAAGAACTTCCTTCAAACAATACCACTCCAACCTCCACTCTGAAAGTTGATGATCAAGCAATTCCAAATGCATCGTTTGAAGAACAACCTTCATTAATCCATTCACGACTCCCAAAGCTGAGGTCGGTGAACCCTTAGAGACGCGATATGTTGATCCTTCAAACAGGCATATGTTTTACCAACCCCGTCCACACAAAAGAATATGGACTCAAGATCACCCTTTAGAACAAATTATTGGAAATTCTTCTAAACCCGTTCGAACAAGAAGTACTTCACCAGATTACCATTTCAACAATTCATTTCTAAGTCAAGAAGAACCTGCCAACGTCAAAGCAGCACTTTCAGATACCGATCGAGTTGTCGCAAAGCAAAAAGAAATTGATCAATTCATACGCCGTGACATTTGGAGAAAGGTTCCTAAGCATCTTGGAAACTCATAACTGCATTGAAATAGATTCTGAAGAACAAGCTTGATGAAGACGGTGAAGTTATCCGCAACAAAGCTCGTTGTTGATATAAATAATGCTTAAAAACATTTTTAATATTATTCAATAACTCTACGTTTTGATAATCACAAAATGTAAACTAGATTAAATCAAAATTATGACGTAAATAAGTACTTAGTGACAAATATTTACTTCTACAACTAATATCACTTAAGGTATGTATAAACAAAGTATTTTATGCATTACATGATCAAAGGAACATTTTCATTAATCACTAGATTTTTATAAAATGTCACAAAACATTTTATATCTTTTATAAAACATTTTTGGAATTAAAGGACTATGTTTAATTCATTATAAATATATGAATTCAAATTTTCAACCGAAAATGGCAAATTCTATCCAGAAAAATTTTCCACACAAAAGGACAAAACTGGGCAACGTTCAGGAGGGGGCGGCCCCCTTAATTATGCTAGGCGGCCCCCTTAATAATTAAGGGGCGGTCCCTAATTAAGGGGACCGGCACGCTCCAGAACAGTGTTTTCTGGCCCTTTAAATACAGGATCATTCCACATATTTTTCTCACCTGTTTGCACTATAAACTTTCTGATCCCATTTATATCTCTTTCCTAAAAACCTTTGATCATATAACTCATAAGTCTTTGTTTCCAAGTGATTCAAAACTTCATCCACTCAAGTGCAAAAAGAAGAACACTCCTCAACATCCATACAATTGTAGTAGTGTTTTGATTAGTTAGTTTCATCTTGTAGTAGTGCTAGATACTTGTAAAGTGTTGTGTGAATTAGTTGATTGTAGATACTAGGTGTGTTGTAAATTAGTGTAGTTGTTGTGATTTAGTTGTGCATAGAAGAAGGTGTGAAGTAGATAAGAAGAAAAGGTGTGAAGCTATCTTGAAGAAGTTGTGAAAGTGTGAAGAAGGTGTGAAGTCTTGAAGAAGTTGTGAGATTGGTTCTAGCTACGATTAGAACTCGACATTTAGCTTAGTGTCGTTAATAGGTGTAAGCCAAGGTGTGTAAGGTTTCTCCGCCATAAGGAGTTTGTTGACATAGTGAAGAAAACTCTCGAGTGTGGTACTCGGGGAGTGGAGTAGGGCAAGGAAGGTGTCCTTGTAGCCGAACCACTATAAATTCGCGTGTTGTGGTTTGATCTTTCTAACTCTATCTTTTCTTCATTTTATTTCAATACTTTCATTATTAGATTAGTCTTGCTTGTATTTGTTGACACTTGAATTCACATAAGATTGAATCGAAAGTTTTTATAAGCTACAAAAGATTTAAGAAATAAATTTAAAAATGACGTAAAACTATTCAACCCCCCGCCCCTTCTAGTTTTCCACACTCGTCTTATTGCAAAAGGATACCTACAAGAATAAAGAATTGACCTTGATGAATCATTTTCACCAGTAACAAGGATGAAAGCAATTCACTTATTCTAGGCTCATGCAGCTCATAAATCTTTCACCGTATATCAAATGGACGTGAAAACTATCTTTTTGTGTGGGGAGTTAGAAGAAGAGGTGTATGTGAGCTAACCAGAAGGCTTTGTTGATCCAGACATGCCATATGACGTTTATGTCCAAAACAATGACGTTTATGGATTCAAGCAAGCATCAAGGGCATGGTACAAAGTGTTTTCAGCATATCTGCTCAGACACAAATTCATCGAAGGTTCAATCGTTCCAACTTTGTTCATAAAATTAAAAGGTGACAACATCATGCTAGTCCAAATTTATGTCGATGATATTATTTTTGGATTGACAAATCCTAGATTTTGCAAAAACTTTGAAAACATCATGCGACATAAATTTGAGATGAGCATGATGGGCGAGTTAAAATTCTTTATGGGTCAACAAATAAAACAAACTCCTCGTGGTATTTATTCACCAAAACAAAAAACACGATGGAAATGTTTAAAATGCTTGAAATGGAAAACTATGACCTTGAAAGTACATCTATGAAAACTAAACCTAAATTAGATGAAGATATTAATGGTAAACTGATTGAGGCAACAAATTATCGTAGTTTGATTGGTTAACTAATTAATATTACATCTAGTAAGGCTTGATATTCATTTTGTTATCTGCATGTGTGCCCGTTACCAATCAAGGCCAACGGAATAACACCTTACTGCTGTAAAAACGGATCTTTCGGTATCTAAAGGGAACCATGTACATGGGGCCTTTGTGCATCAGGAACATTCTGGTTTTGAACTAAATTGTCTATTAAGATGCAGATTATGCGGGATTATCAAATTGATCGCAGAAGTACTTCAGGGATTGTTGCTTTATTCATGGGGGAGAAGTTAATCAGCTAGTCTTCAAAGAAGGAGAATCACATTGCATTATCTACTACAGAAACTGAATACATATCTCTCTCCAATTGCTGTGCACAAGTGCTATGGATGAAGACACAATTGACGGATTATAGTTTCTTCTTCAACAAAATCTCAATCTATTGTGATTCGCAAAGAAGTTATCTCAGGGAACCAAGATATCAATTTGTTTTTAGATTCCATTGTTAGTAGAAAGACACTAACAATTCTTCATATGAGTTTCGAACTGATTGTTAGCAGAAAGAAATGGTTCTTCGTCTGAGTCTCGAATCGATGGTTAGCAGAAAGAAATGGTTCTTCGTCTGAGTCTCGAATCGACGGTTAGCAGAAACAAATAGTTCTTCGTCTGGGTCACGAATCGACGGTTAGCAGAAAGAAAGGGTTATTCGTCTGGGTCAAGAACTGATTGCTAGTAGAGAGAACATGGGTTTCTTCGTCTAAGTTTCAAGTCGGTTGTTAGCAGAAAGAACATGGGATTTCTCCGTCTGAATTTCAAGTCGGTTGTTAGTAGAAAGAACATGTGGTTTCTTCGTCTGAGTTTCAAGTCGGTTGTTAGCAGAAAGAACATGAGATTTCTTCGTCTGAGTTTCAGGTCGGTTGTTAGCAGACAGAGCATGAGATTTCTCGTCAGAGTTTCAAGTCTGTTGTTAGCATAAAGATACAAAAGGTTGTTCTTGGCCTGCATTTCAAATGGATTCGACGAAGCAAAGTAACTTGATTATTGTGATTCGAAAATTACCATTATCCTCTCTTGTAACACAGTACAGCACCACCGATCAAGCACATAGCAGTCACATACCATTTCATCAAAGAACATGTAGACAAATGGAATGTGGAATTGTACTTCGTGAAAACTGACTACCAACCTTGCCGACTTCGCACAAAAGCTTTACCACCGAAAATATTTGGATATCTATGACAACGTATAGGAATGGCAAGCATGCGTGATGAAAATGACAATGATGAAGACAAGGTCAAAGAAGTCAACAGAGTAACAGTCAACACAAGTACATCTGGTAAAACACTCGGGTAACTTTATTACTCATAATGGCCGTTGATTAAATAACAGATCAACACCCGTTTTTCAAATAAAGGACTCTGAACGTGCGCTTCAGTGCGTCAATCCTTCAGAAAAAAAGAGAAATCTTCTTATTTATCGTGAGCAAAATGTAAACAAGATTTTACAAAAAGCTTTTTACAAAAACCTTTTTATAAAATATTTTGCTCATGATAACCACAAACTTGAGCATGTTTTTCTAATTATTACCATGATATTTTTTAGCTTGAGTTTGAATAAATTTTCAAAAACAATGCTACCCTGCTCATCAATAGGTCAAAAATAGCTTAAAATATTACGCTATTTTTTAGGAGGAGAAATTGAGAAGTTTGTTTTTGAAATCTAAGAAAAAGTTGTTGGAAAACTTAAAACAAAAATTGTTGTTCCAATGAAAAATTGAAGAAAAAATGTTGTTTAAAGGGTTGGGAAAATATGATCACTTCGAGAGGGAGTGGTAGATTTTATTTAAATTTTTTTGATATAACACAAAAGTTTATTCATTTGAACTAAAATGTTTTCAAAACTTTGTTAAAGAATAAAAGGTTAACAAAAAGGACTTTATGAGAGATTTTATTTTAAACATTTTTGATATAACACAAAAGTTCATTCACTTGAACTAAAATGTTTTCAAAACTTTATTAAAGAATAAAATGTTAACAAAAAGGACTTTATAATTGATTTCATTTAAACATTTTTGATATAAAACAAACGTTCATTTACTTGAACTAAAATATTTTCAAAACTTTGTTAAATGTAAAATGTTAAAAAAAAGGACTTTGTGTGAAAAGTGCCTAAACCAACAGGGAGTTTTGATTAAATTGTTAAAACTATCTTTGAACCCTCCCCTAGTTCAAAACTCTCGCAAAACTGGGTAAAAATTAAAAAGTTCGGAATTTCAAAATAGTTATTAACTCACCCAGCCTCTTTGCGAGAAAAACACAAAAACCTTTAGACTATCACAACCCTCTTTCACTCACAAACACTCCTATCGCAAATGTCTTACAAAATCATTGTTCTCTTGAATCTAGTGTTTCCATTGCAAAAACAAGTTTACAAACATCTTTAACTTCTTGTTTTATATATGTGTTATGTATTTCATACTCTCTTATGTATCACATTGATAAAAAATAACTTGTTAGGGTTGCGTTTTAGGGAATACACAATGATCAATTTTGGTTTGTGATATAAGGTGTGTTGATGAAATCCTTGTTGTTAAATGACTAAGAAATAATGTTCAGATCATTTTTATGAAAGAAAATGGGAAATAAAACGGTTTAAAACTTTTGTGGTAAAGTGTAAAACTTTTGTGGCACGATTTATATAATTTAGTGACGCCTAGTTGACCTATAGTGACAAATTTTCATCTTGACTGTTGTTGCAAATTTGCAGTGTGTCATAAACAATAAACAGTTATAACGTACGAGCACACGCAGGTTTTTTTTTTTTTTTTTAATTTTTTGAATAATATATTTTTATTTATTGGAAAACAAATTATTTAATTTTTGTTTTATTTGATTTATAATTTTTAATTATAGTTTTTAATTATTAAAGATAATTATTTAAAAAGTTTTATCTATATTTTTTGTATTTATCTTTTACTTATGTAGTATATCAACAAAACGAATTTATAAATTTATAAATTAAAAAATAATAATTAAAAAATCATTTTTTTAAATACGAGTGTCCCACTTAGGGTTTTGTTATATTATATAATAATTAAAATATTACATAATTAAGAAATAATCATTTTTTTTTTTAAATACGAAAGTCCCCAGGTTTTATATTATATAAAAGATTTCTTATAGAATCGGGTAAGCTTGGGTTGATTAGATCATACTACCGATTACTATTACCAATATAGAGTTGAGATCCATGAAAAACTAATAATGTCATAGGATCTATCAACCAATCATAGGCAGCCATTTATATTTTTCACATTTTTTTCAAAACAAAATATCTTGCAAACGGTAAATCTTCAAGCTACAAAAAAAAAACATCTCGACGAGAATTAAATAATCTTTCTATAGATATACATTGTTATATACTTTCGACGATTTTTTTTTTTTTAATTTCCGCCCAGAAAGAAGATTCGTAAAAAATCATATATGATTCGTAAGAATCATATATGATTTGTTAAAATCGAATCATATATGATTTTTCTGGGCGAAAAAAAAAGTTCATCGAAAAAAAAGTTCGTCGAAAGTAAATAACAGTGTATGTCTATAGAAAGATAATTTAATTATCGTCGCGATGGTATTTTTTTTGCAGCTTGACGATTTACGATTTGCGAAATATTTAAGTTTTAAAAAAAATGTGAAAGTTTATTTTTTTATTTTGATATAAAAATGAGTGGCTAAAATTGATTGATGAGTTTTATAGTAAAAATTGGACCTATAAAAAACTTTGTGCTACCAATATATATGCCTAGAGACATTATTTGTTACAAATTCAAGATCGCATTATAGTTTTCGTTCCGTAGTATGTGAATGAATTAAATTAAATAAATTTCACAAAACCCTCTTAAGAAACTATGCTTTTTGGTAACTTGATTTAAACATTTACTTCCAATTCAAATATCTCTTATAAGGACAACATCTATTTATCCTTAAAGAGAAAATCTACTCAAATCACTCAAATGTAAGTCACTTTGATTAAATTTTTTCAAAATTCTAGTGAAGCTAATGGAACAGTAGTAGAATTGCTTTCTAATTGCAAATAACCATTGTTTTATCTAGAACTTATTTGATTTAGTAATATAAAACACTCAAAAGTATGACGTAAAAAACATATATTTAAGTGAACCCAACTTTAAAGATGTTATATGTAATTAAAGGAGAATACTAATATTATGAAGGGAAAACAAGTAGTTTTAGAAAGTTTCGCATGGGAGCTTCAACATATCTGAGTTCTTGTTTAAACCTAAAAATCCTTGTAATCTTTGCGATATCCACACAAAATACCCATTAAGTTTTTTATGAGCGTTGAGCCTGTAAGTCTGTAACCAAACTCTATTGTACATGCTTTTGTAATTAACTAAGTATATATTCGGACGAGTAATAGTATACATATAATGCATCGGCAAAAATTACAGGTATGGTCCCATGCATGTCGCTTAGATGTCGTAGGTATTTGTCCTTTTTTCACCATCAGCCATAGATCATTTCCTCTGTACTACATCGTTGCTTCAAAACCTAACAATACTTCACTTCTCGTCATGTTATCTAGAATGGCTATTCTAGCGTTAACACGTAAATTATCCACTAAGGCCGAGTTCTAAAAACCCATTAATGACTAAAGTTTTGGCATATCCTATTTTTTATTAAAAACTATCCATCTATCCATTTTATCATAAACATTCTTTAAATAGCTCAAAAATTAAAAAGTAGTTCAATATCTATCAAAAATAAAATAAATTCAACTTCTTAAAATAGATAAGAACAACTAGGTGACTTTATTTGTATTTTAACACGTGTCACATATTTTATTAATAAAATACATAAATAATTCTTATTTCGCTAAAATTTTTACACATATCATATATATATTTTATTAATAAAATACAAACTGTTTAAATGGATTGCTCAAAGTTAATTTTCTTTTAAGCTAAAGGTTAGACTACCTTTCATTTTTTAGAATTTTTTGAGTATTATGAATAATAAAATCCGTACATGACCCCCCTAGTCACCCGGCGTAGCATTCGGGAAAAAAAGGGAGTACACTTTACGCAGAGGCAATTGTGTGCCCACAATCGTATCCATCCCCCTTCTGATTCTTCATTCACAAAAATTGATTGTTTGTTTGTGACTATACATAGGAATTAATAATTGAAAAAAGTACATTAATACCCCTTCACATGGCTAGTGACCTATGACTATTGACTACAACTTGACCATACACTATAAATGGAAAAGACATAAATACCCTCCACATGCCTATCTGAAGCTCCTCATCTAGTAGGGTAGATGTCATGGTAGGATCTAACAATATCTAATCATAAAACTATGTTTCTTTGATTAAACCCACCAAGTTTCCTTCATCGGGAAAGCACTTCTTTATCATTTTACGCTTATTCTTTGTTTATTTAAAAGTAGGGATGGCAAAAAACCCCGAATCCGACGGGGAAACCCGAAACCCGAACTTTTTGAAGCGGGGCTGGGCAAGCTTAACGGGTTTTGGGGCGGGTTTCGGAGCATTAACGGGGATTTTTAACGGGTTCGGAGCAGTGACTGAGGCCAAGCATCCCCGCCCCGCCCCGCCCCGATATAATGTATATACATGTTATAAATTATATATTATTTATGTGTATGTATGCAACTTTAGTAAATAGTATATCAACTATCAAGTAAGTTATTATATTTAAACATTTGGTTTAGACGTTTAAATAGACGATTTGAGCTATTGTTTTTGAATATTAAATGAACGAAGACCTCTTTTCGTGAGTTGTTTCAAAGGAAGGAAAAGACGAAGTCAACATTAAGTTTTTATTATTTTGTTTCATAGAGAAGATTGTAAAAACTGAATGATCCTTGTTATGTCTAATATTTAAGTGTTTCTTGTAATTTGTGACTAGATAATTTGAAGTTGTTTTATTTAAAACAATCTACGTTGAATTCGTTTTGCTTAGAACATGCCAAAGATTTCTCATACTTGATGAATTTAGTAGTCGTACAAAACTAAATATCAATTTTTTTCTAAGAAATTCTCATAACAACTATACTTTTCAATTTTGGGTTTACTTTTTAGTAATTTTTTTTTCTTTTCATATTAAATGCAACTCCAAAGATTTCTCTAACACTCCTTCAAAAGTTGATGGAACGTATTTTTAGATCAAAGTGACTTCTGTGAGACCAAGTATTTTTTTACTACACCGACATGACTTTTATTGTCTCAGACACATCATTTTGACACAAAATTTTCATATATAGCTAGAAAATAAGAAACTTTGTCGCACAAAACGTCACTTAGACCGTACAAAAAATATCCACCAACTTTTAGACACATGTCGAGAATTCTATTTAGTTGCACGGTCTAGTGTTCGCACAAAACTAAATTTAAAAAACACTTTTTTTTACTAAAAAATGAACCCAAAAGTAAAATTCCTCTTTTTCTTAACCTTAATCTACTTAGACTAATAAAAAGTCATTTATCAAAATAGATTGGTTCGACTAAATGATTGTACGGTTAATTAATATTTTAACACGTGTCATATTTTTTATTTTAAAAGTATTAGTGATTGATGAGATATTTTTTTGTCATATTTTTTATTTTAAAAGTATTAGTGATTGATGAGGTATTTTTTTGTGCGACTGAAGGCTATTTTGTTTTCATCAACCAAATTTTGTCTTTTTACAAAAAGACAAAAAAAATCATATGAAATAAAAATTGTCTATTAGGATAAAGACAAAATTTGATCGCATAAAAAACAACAGTCTTTAGTCGAAAAAATGTAATGTCACATCAATAGAGTTGTAGCTGACACACTCCACCAATAACTGGTACTTTAAATAGTGTTGCAAAAGAATGTTTACAAAGCCGATTAATCGTTACTAGGTTAGAAACCTTTTTGATTTGTGTAAATCGCTTAAACAAATTGGTTAATCATGGTCAACGGCGGTCAGCGACTGTCAACGGTGGTTAAACTTACAAGAACCTTGCAAATCTTTTCGAAAATACTCAAACTCGTCGTAAACTAGTTTTAATCACTTATGATCGCTGTCTATATCTATTATAAGATGTTTTATTAACAAAAATCTTGCAAGGAATATCCAAAACTCGCCGAAAATACCTAAAACTTGCCAAAAATACCAGTCCAATTAACCACAAATTAGTCCCGCCTATACTGATTACAAGCTAATAAAAGGTCGACCGTTTGATTACCAATTTACGATTTTTACAACCTTTACTTTAATAATAAAAGAATAAGACACATGTCAAATTCTTAGTAGAGTCACACAGTTGGTTAATCGCACCATTGTATTTTGATAAATGACTTTAAAAAAAAAAAAAAAAAAAAAAAAAAAAAAAAGTGGATTAAGGTTTAAAATTTGGTATATTCAAAAAATTCTCTCTTTAAATTTATCTCTAATATCTCAATTCTAACAAGATTTATTGATTGTTGTTTTTGGTGTAAAAGATGAAATTATATTAATCTTCCAAAAGTTATTGATTGTTGTTGTTTATACGTATGTTAGTTTTAGAGCATGCTCATCCGTAACATGAGTTAAGTTATAACTCAGCGCCACATTAGCTTTACCACTTTAACTTTAACTAAAAAAATCACCCCCATTCATAACTCAACCTTAACTCATTTAAATATTTTCAATTTCAACCCTAAACTAAAACTAATACTCCATTTTTTAAAAAACAATAACATTAATTCTTGAATATATTACATTACGAAAAAAAAAAAAAAAAAAAAAAAAAAAAAAAAAAAAAACATTAATACAATACAAAAAAAAAAAAAAAAAAAAAAAAAAAAAAAAGACATAAAAAAAATTAAACCACAACACATTTATTCATTCTGTACGCTTTGGCAACCCGTATTTTTCAATAATACGATCCTTTTCCATATTCACTAGCGTCACGTAATAAGGATCTTTGCCGGTAGTGTCGAGCAACAAAAACTCAAAGTCCCTCGAGCGTATTGCTGCGTATTGGTTTTCAGCGGTTGCTTTGTAAGCCAAGGCCGCATCTTCACGTTTAGCCCGATATTCCTCGCGCAAAGCTTCCCCGAATTGGGCTGACGAAACAGAGCCACCGGTACTCACTCCCCCGGTGCTTGTCGTTGTCTCAGACTTTTGTTTCTTCGTAGCCTTCTTTTTCCCCATCGGGCGTGGTTGTGCATCATTACCAAACAACGCCTCGTTTGCTTGGCTCGGGACATCACCGATTAAATCAACCGTGTCTGGTGCGTCCCATTTCTTATGACTACACAAAACATTCCAAGCCGACTCATTATGAAACGGCGCGTTTTTGTTCTCGTTGCGATACATTTCCTTGGCCCGTGTGAGTATATCCATGGCATTTTCCCCACTTTTTTTATCGCGGTCGGCACGTTTGTAAATCGTGTTGAACTTTGTGCAATCGCAGTTCAACGTTCTCCACTTCGATTGTATCATATCTTTCACGCGTCTATGATAACTATGCTTATTGAACTCATTTATAACCCGCTGCCAAAATGTATCTTTGGATTGAGACCGACCGACTTGCTCATCCTCACTTGCAGCAACCCAACATGTTGCAAGTAATTTTTCTTCATTTGTTTGCCAACGTGTAACGATTGGTTCGACCTCGTCATCATCATCGACTGGTTCTTTCGATTTTTTGGACTTTCGTTTAACACGAGTTTTTGTTTTTTTTAGGCGACGTAGGTGTTTCGAAAACTTCGTTAGTTTCCGTTTGGGATTGTTGGGATGGTTGAGTGAATTGGAGATTTTGAAAATTGGTGTTTAAGGTGTTTTGTTGTTGGGATTCTTGCCAAAATCGTAAAGCTTCATGTTGTTGGTAAACTTCTTGGTTCGACATACCGAATAGGTTTGGATTGTCCCAATTCGGATTCGGATTCGGATTCGGATTGGATGATGAACCCGCATATGGGTTCCCCCACTCACCGAGGAGGTTCGTAAACGAGTTAGGATTGTTGTTGTTGCCTTGAGACATTTTTTTTTTTTTTTTTTTTTTTTTTTTTGATATTAGAAGTTGTAGATAGAAGATAGTGAGTAGTGAAATTGTGGGAAAAAGAAGTAGGGTAAATGGGTATTTATATTGGTTGAAAAAAGGTTTTGGAAAATGTTTTTTTTTTTTTTTTTTTTTTTTTTTTAGGCTAAGTAGCCGTTTTTTTTACGTTAGTTAACGTTAGGGGGGGCCAAAATGTAATTTTTTTAAAAAACTAGCCGTTTGAGTTAAGTGGGGAGGGGGTTGAATGAATTTTTTTTTTTTTTTTTTTTTTTTTTTTTTTTTTTATACACAATTCGTCCCTTAACGTTGCGTTAGCCAAATAACGCACCATGTTAACGCGGGTTTAACGCTGGCTTGTGCAGCGGCTAACGTGCCTTAACGTGGCCTAGTACGTTACGTCTGGGCATGCTCTTATACGGAGTAAGGTGAAAGACCATAATTAAAAAGTATGGTAGTGCAATATCTCTATCATTACTGATTTTGTTGATTCGACCTCACTAAAATTAGCGTCAACTGCAAAAATCGTTCACGTGATTTGTCCAATTTAGTACTAATCATCACTGTCAGAAACATTAGTAAATATCACTTCTAGATCGGGCAAGTTATTTGGACCCTTGGACAACCTTAGACAAATATCTAACACTTAACATCTTTGAAGAGATGATTTTTGTAAAAATGTTCGCCAACTATTTGCTAAAATCATCCGTAAAAAAATGTTTAACTTTTGTTAGCCATTTTACTTCATAGAAATATACTAAGTAGATGTCTAGATGATAATAGCTTATGCATTTGACTTCATAAACATCTAGGTCAAGACTAATGTGTGTTGCTTGTCTTTGAGAGTGGAGGACAAAAGCCGAAGTTATCTTGTGGTCCAAACCTTTCAACTCACAACAGATGAATTTTTTGCTTCGACGTTAGACTTATAGGTAATGTACATTTGATGCGGCAATGATACATGAAATAATTTGGACATTACGTCAACCATGTATTTTCATAAGCTTAACAGACAACTGATAAAATTTGGTTTTTGACCCAAACTGAAATTGATGAACGCATAATTTTGATCTCAGTTTCAACAACTCCGTAGTTTAATTTTCAGCTTAGATCAAAATTAGACTTATGACACACCAGAAAACTTGTTTTGCCAAAACTGAAAATCAAACTACGGTTGCCAAAACAAGACAATAGTTAAACTTTGACATGACGCTAAATTAGACGTTTGACACACCAGACAAGAGAATAACCAGACCCCTCCACCTTCATGTCTTTCGAGTTTGAGTATGATCATAACAAAAATACTAGTATATGAAATAACTTATACGAGTAATTGATACTTTTACCAACATATATTAATGATTAACTTTAGCGTCTCTATGACAACATATGGAGCAAGGACTAGAATGACATGCAGATTACTGATTATTTTTGACAAAAGTGTAAAGTGTTGACTTATTTGATTACTTAAACTTGCATCTTATAAATAGCAAGAGGGACAAAGACTAATAATTTTACCAAATATACACATCATCATACTTGTGGAGCCAAGATTATTATAAGAGCTCTTATTACAAAGAGCTGATATGGATTTGAAATTGATAGAAGTACCATTTATTTATTTATTTCAGCTTTCCATTTTAGTAAAAACAAAAATTCATTTTTAAGACACAAGTTATAAAGAAACCGACGTGAGTTGGTTTTTAATGGATTGTGAATGAGTTAAGAACATTGGTCACTTTGCTAACTCGTTTACAGTTAGAAGTAAAATATAAGGAATCTATACTATAAACTCAACCCAACTATACTTTTGCATCCCATCGGTTACAATCAATTTATTTGTCAGCATGTATGACTCGTTTATTTTTGGTCCATGCCAGTCGTACCATCATTTTTTCTTCAATCTTTTTTTTACTAACATGCCATGTTGATCGAACAACCATAATGTTTATTTCACATACATTTTCGTATAGTAAGCGTACTTATATTAAAACCGTAGTTTTCACATGTCTATAAACTACTACGGAGTAATTCTTATATAAAATTGAGACGCCAAAACTAGCAACAATACCCACATCCTGAGTGTTATCCTCTTAATGGTCGGTAAGTGGTTGTTGGGCGTGATGTTGACGGACAATGGAGACCAATCAGTGGCTGTTGACCATTCAAAGAGTGACACCCAAACTGTGAGACCCTTTTTAACATGTACCCGTAACGCACAAGTTAGAAAAACCTATATAAGTTTACTGATCATTAGGGGAAAAAAATGATTGAAATAGACATGACAATCTCTCGTTAAAAAAATGAAATAGTTCAACTTCATTTCTAACTAAATACTGTATCTCTTACCTACATAAAACAAGTAATGGAAGCATAGGTAAATGTGTTCCTAGGGAAGGAACAAGTAATAGGGGTTGACAATCAATCATGTGTGTAGTTACATCCTGCGTATATGAGGTGTTTCATCTGTGGGCATTATGTTTGCTTTTCATTCATTTCATTGTTCTTAAAAGCAGCTACAGCCATGATCCTACTTTGTGGCTTCTGCACCTCTTTTAACTGTTCACAAATAAACTAAGGTGTTGAAAATAATTCATCTCTCTTAAAAAAATGAGATATCTTTGTACGGAGTACAACATAAGCAAATCATTTAAATAAAAAAAACCTTTAAAGTTATATCTTTTCCTTGATTTTTTTCTTAATGATGTGAGACATACTTGTAAACTTATAAAGTTTTAGTGGCCTATGAATCATTGTTTGTGGAATACGAATCACATAGTTAAGAAATTTGATTTGGGTAACAGTTTTTATCGACGGACGAATGGATAAAGTTAATAAAAGTAACTGAAATTGGTTTTAACGATTATCCGTCGATAGAATATGGATTTGGGAAACATTTTCCAGCAAATCCAATATGGGTAGCAACTTTACATTCTGGTTTGATACATTGAAAATAAAGTGTGTTTAAATATACCTAATGTTAATTTACAGACAATCATTTTGAGATAGGATATTCCAATATGAAGTGTATGTTCACAATCTATAAATTCCTTTACGGCATGGGTCAATAGTATGCACATTAGCACATATCGTCTTATGAAGCAAGATATGCATCTTCGGTTTTATTGATTGTTATCAATTCTTCCCATAAGTCGCGCAAGTTTGTATAATTTTGAACTTATAGTACCAGTAAGCATCTTAGCTATCAAACCAGTTGATCAAAAAATTAAGAAACACGGATACTAAATTACTAACAGAAAGGTAAAACATAAAAACATTTCCTACGACATACTTTCCATTCAGTGGGCTTATTGGGCTGCTCATTTAAGACACTGGACTGCACAATGGCCATTTCCTTATCCTGCTAACTAACAAGTAACAACCATTTGGTAATTTTGCAAAAGAAAATCATAAGGTGGGTTCCTTTAAAGCATCACAGCCTAACCCATAACTGTCTTCTTAAGAAATATCTGCGCAAGTGCATAACAGTTTCAGGTAGGGGTGTTCACGGATCGGGTAATATCCACAATAACCGAAAACCGAAACCGAACCAAACTGAAAAAAACCAAACCGAATTCATAACCGAACCGAATTGGTCAAAACCGAACCGAACCAAACTAAATATTCGGTTATCTGTTTCGATATGGGTTTGGCAATGAAATATATATATATATATATATATATATATATATATATATATATATATATATATTATGTATTTATATATAAAAATAATCACTAAAAGTCTTTTTAGTATAAATATAATATATATATATATATATATATATATATATATATATATATATATATATATATATATATATATATATATATTATGTATTTATATATAAAAATAATCACTAAAAGTCTTTTTAGTATAAATATAATATTATTTAAGCTTGACAAAAAATTTTGTTCTAAAAATATATGTAATTAAATAAAAAAAAATTATTAAAATTATGTAATTCGGGCTATTTGGTCCGGTTTTCGGTTATTCGGTTCGGTTGAATCAAATTTAAATTCGATTCGGTTCGGTTTTCGGTTTGACCCAAAAAAAAATAACTGAACAAACCGAACCGAATAAACCAAATAACTCGACCGAACTGATGAACACCCCTAGTTTCAGGGGTTGATATATAACAAAGCAGATTCAAAAAAAGCAAAAACAAACACAATCAAATCAGTCAAACGTGTTTGATGATAAACAAAAGTTGGAATAATAGAACAAAAAGTCAGAAGTTGCATCTCAAGTGACACATGATATTTCCATTAGACATACAAGAGTAAAACAAGTAATTTCTCACCAGAAGTCAAACGAAACCTGTCAAAGCCCATGATCAAGCAATAGTACTTCTCAATTTCAGCCTCTACCTAAATCACCATCAGACCAATCCCCTACTACTTCCAGTGAATCGTCGCCAAAGTATAAAGGTGAAGTAACACTAGGAAACTTCATGGTTTATGCAAGATCAAAACCTTTACAGTTTCTAGAATACACATTCTAATTTCAGTAGAGCACTAACACTCTCACACGTAAACTGTTCTATACACAAAACACTATCAGAAATAAGAGTGATCTATACTAATCCTCTAATACGGATGTGCGGCATTGTACAACATTCAAGAATGAACAAGCAGAATAACACTCCTACCTTCAAGCTGGGATGTAAAATGATCGAAACGAACGTCAAAAATAATAAACAGCAAAGGCAGTTACTAACACCGTAAGCAACTTCACCCTTATCAATATCCACAATTCCAGTAAAAATCACCTACACCGGATCACAAGAAGGGCTCCACTAAACCATCTAGCATGAAGTCTAGTGGAGAAAGAATTATGCTTCAGAAACTTTCCTAATAAGCTTGTGACCAGGATTCTTAAAAGATTGTCAATAACTAGCTTGCAACTACAGTCAACAATATCACCATCAACGTCCTCTATCTTATCACTCAAACAACAAGCAGAAAAAGCATTTCTGCATCAGGTTTCATTAATCAACGCGATATACCCATAAATCAAAAAAGGGAGAAATACAATATCAAATAAGCATTCAATAGTCTTAGTGTTTATAGAGTTGATAACAAGTTCATACCAGACTGCCTAAAATTAGTGTTTCACGTTAAAAATAAGATACAGAATCTGCTAAAATAAAATAGTCTTTAAATGCATTTGGAATGCATAAACTATGTCTAGCCTAACCATGAATTCAAAGTGCCATCCATTAGCTAACTTCACAAATGAACCATCATCAACCAATAGTTCTTTCCAGTCTCCACTTCAATTTGAATTAATCTCTTCTCGAATTTTCAAGTTCGATGGACATATGAAATCTTTAGCTTTTAAACCAGCTGGAGCCTGCCAACAAAAAATTAATGAAAATATAATGAAAATGAGAATGGTGCAATGCATTATGCATGTATGAAATTGTTATCAATGCAAAATGAAAATGGAACTTTTATTACAACCTCCCAGACCAAAAGAAACAGAAGTATGAAAGAAAAACGTCCACACACCATGGATGAGTTCTAATCGGAAAATAAAATAACGCACCCATCACAATGGCCAACAACAAGAAAGCAGACAAATGTGATTGTGAAAAGGAGTGTTGACTGCTCAAGGGGGTTTCATAGTTCCTTCTACAATGCAAATGTTTGGTTTGATGAGCTTCATGCTAATTAGAATTGGTGTTGTGATTTTGGGAGTTATTAAGTTTATATTAATAATTTATAAATGTTGAATTGTTGATTAGAGTTAACTTACTACATGCAATTAATATTATGGGCTTATGAGAAAGATGAATAGGAAGATTGCTTTATTTCTCATGTGTGCAAGATTGAGATAAAAGGTCAAGGATATGCAAAATGGATAATCTTAATAATCTTGTAATACTCTTGAGTCGTTGTAAAAGTGGACAACAACTACAATGCTTCCTTTTCTAATGCAACTACTAAGGATTAGCTAATGCACCTCAAACATAGAGTAAACGGAACAGCAATAATGGCAAGTCATGAGAATGTAGAGATAATTCTTATTTACTCCTTTTCTTTAATACAATTGACTTTTCAGAGTCAAACTACTAACAATTTTCTTTCAGCACATCTTAGTTAAAACTTAACAGGCCGTTGTACAGAAATGTAATCACTTTAACCAGTATCAAGATATAAGCGCTATAAATTTATGCAAAATGGAAGCTAAAATTAATAAAAATGTAAGTTTGACATTCAGAATAAAAAGTCAACATATACCTCTCCAGTGACCCAACCCACAGGTCACGGCCATTCCATTAGGGATACACAAGTAAATAAGTAATCTTTCATCATATGACAAACAAATCCTCTAATATCGAGCAACTCACATTAACCTATATCCGTATGTTTAAAAAAAGGACAAGATGTGTTTCTTTTCTGCATTAAACTAACCTATATTAGTATGTTCAAGAAAGGGCTTTCATCTTCAAGTACAAAACCACAACTGAGCCTAACAAGGTTCATACGAGCATATGACATGTGATAACATCAGCACCATATAAAGCTAAACATAAGCACGATTAAATATATCAACATGATTGCCAACCAAGAGCAGAAAAGATAAGATGCAGCATTACGCAACGTTAGCAACAATAGTTGATAAGCTTGTGAACAAGCTTGTTTAGAATCTCCTAAATCAAAGTCACTTGGGAGCAACTAATTTGTACGCATTTGGAATGCAGTAATCATTTCTAGACTATACATGAATTCAAAGATCCACCGATCTACTAACCTCACCCACCTTTAGTTCCTACTTCCTACAAATCTGCACTTTCAGAGGAATCATAGTCAGGCCAATCAGGATGTTCCATGTTTGATGGAAATGTGAAACCTTTAGCTTCCAAACGAGCGAGGGTCTACAAACAGAATATAGCAATGAGAATGGTGTAATACTTGTACGAGTTACTTTTTATAATATAAAATGATACCTTTAGCTTTAAATAAGTGATTATCCGATTTAAATAATCAGTAGAGTTCTCCTAAAGCTAACAATTGATAAGTCCTACAAACATACAAATTACAACAAGTACAAAAAAAAAAAAAAAAAAAAAAAAAAAAAAAAAGTTACCGTTCGACAAAGATATCCAATTTGAAGCTTTTTGACATGGTGAAGGTTTAGTATAAGACCTTTAAGCATTTGTTCTTCCCCTTCCTTACTTGTCTCATAATAGCCATTCTTCGAATAATCTAATTCAGCTTCAACTAATGAAGACACATCTAGCAACACAACCTTCCATAACAAGAAATGTTGTATGATTGACAGTGACAAAAGATGAGGCGCATTTATTTCGACAAAATCTTCATTTTCATTAAACCATTCATCTTCATCTTCATCTTCAGGAACACTATATCCACCAATCATCAATTTCTTAACACTCTTTGAAGTAACATCAATCCGCCCAAAACCATAGCACCTTACTAAGCACAAAGTTTCCAAAAGAGGACTACCGGATAATATATTCTTTATCAAACCCTCATCTAATTTCCCTTGAGATATAAGCAAACTCTTAAGGTTTTTCCAACTAATTGCACCAGCTGGATTAAACACACATCCCTCCAACCTCAAACGAGTAAAACACGTGTTGATGAAAAAGAATTGATCTAACACAAACTCAGGTTTTGAAAACTCATTGACTATAGTTAAGTCAAGGTCTTGAACATTACAACTAAAGGCGTAACGAATCCAGTTATTGACTTGTGATTCAAATTGAGTATCATAGCTGATCAAAAGTTGGAATTTGGTGAGGTTAAATTGGCGGCATTGAGTTAAGGTTTTATCGACTAAGGAAACAAATTTGTCAAGCGGACAATAATAAGTATCATCATTTATAAAAATAAGATTATGAACTTGAGGCCAAAGATGTTGCCATCGTTTCGAGAGTGTACCTGTTCTAATAACTTCTTTTGTGGAGGGTAAAAGAGACAGTATGTCAACTAATAAGCAATCTGGTAACAAACTTATTTCATCTTTTAATTCGTATGTTTTGTTTTTTGGTGGATTTTGACATTTTTCTTCTTCCATCGACGGCTACTGGGTAATTTGCCTTCCTGAAACATACATATTAGAGGGTTAAATTGCTTGTGCCCTTTTCTAACAGTGTTCTTTAATGAGATTTTTTTGGAAACATTTCGTTTGATAATCAACAAAATCCATTAACTTTTTTAATCCATCAAAGGACTTGTGGTCTAGTGGGTAGGGCTTATTTGGTTAAGCACCCACAAATGGAGTAGTACCGGGTGGGTGACCACCCGGGAAGTCCTCACTTGTGGTCCACTTGCCAGACCATTTGTTCCGGAGATATATTGCAATGATGGATTCGAAGCCCTTAGACCAAGCCGCTGGGGTTAGAATCCTGAGCATGGTCCGGTTTTTATCCGGCTGTTTCTCCAGCAAGGTTACTTGTGTGGAGGCAGTACGGTTTCCGGGGGAAACCCGTTACCACCTGAGATCAGCGTGGACCCGGTTAAGACAACATAGTCTGGTGGGGTGGCGATGGGGCCTTCGCTATCCGCGAAGGTGGCCGTTTCTAAGTTGAAATTCACCTTTCAAAAAAAAAAAAAAAAAAAAAACTTTTTTAGTCCATTTTATTTTCTTTTCCTCTTTAAATGCTAGTCGACAACTTCTTATGTTTTCTTTTCATTTTCTTCCGGGATAAATTCATAAATGCTTAACGTACTTACAATTTTGACTCAGTATACATATTGTACTTTTTTTATTGTCAAAATACTTATTTAAGTTTGAGTTTCTTTTTATTACGCATAACATTTTCAATTTATTATGGAATGCAACCTGTGATAGCAGGTTTCCCGGTTATTTTAGATAATAAAATTACATGTTGGAAAAAAATTGCTTATTTGGAAAATGTGAGGTGGAAAATACATACTCACCAAACCCTACTTTAATCACTTCCCCCTTTTTTTACCCCTAAATCTCATTTCCCGCTACTAAAACACATTTTCCACAAACCCTAATTTTCTTATAATCATAATCTAGCAAAATTGGCATCGATTGGTCTCAGGTATGTAAATATAATATTGTTTTTGTTACTAATTATCTTCTAATTGATTGATTGATAAAAGCCCTAATTCTATAATAAACCCTTATTTTGCAGCATCGTTGAAAGATGGTTAATTTCACCATTAACCTCTATCATAATGGATTTTTCGTGGGCAACCCTCATCAGTATGTGGAAGGCGACCTTCGTGTGGTGCATAACGTAAACTTGGAAGGTGTTATTTACTCAGAGTTATGTCATAACCTTCGTAAGCTTGTTGTTATTGCACCTGTTAGCTATTTCTATATTAAAACTGGTGTCCAGTTGAATATAGGATTGAAACCTTTAAAAACAGATGAAGATTTAAAAGCTTTAGTGAAAGCAGCTTCTGAAAATGACTTAAAAATGGACATTTATTGTGAGCATAGTGGTTATAATGTTTTAGAAATGCTTAAGAATGATAATTTGGTTAATCAAGAAGATGACCAAGACTTCTCTGATAATGAAAACCAAGATACTCTAGATGATGTTAAGGATTTAGTTGATTTTCAAACAGAGGATGAGTCAAATGTTGTCATTCCAAAAATTTCTACTGATGATCCTTGGTTGAATAAACTGGTTGGATTGGGTAAATTCATAGGGCATATGGATGATCCAATCTCTCCTTTAAATGGTAGGTTTATGGTAGAGATTGATGACCCTGAAGAGGATGATATAGATAGTCAGTATAAGGTGAAAAAAGGAGTTCAATACCCTGCTTTTGATCCTAAAACCCCATGAGATAAATGTAAACCACTCTTAGGCATGAGGTTTGAGTCACCAGCACAACTTAAACAATGTTTAGCTAATTATGGAGTTACAAATGGTTACCAACTTTGGTTCATGCAGAATCTTATCTTTATCTTATGTGTTTTGTGTTGTCCAACACATTATTGGCTTACTTTATTACCTGTGGAGACCACATGTATTTTTTTGTGCTTTTTGTTGTCTGTCTAGCTGCTTAAAGCACATGTGTTTTGTGCTTTGACTGCTTTCCTCAAAGTACATTTACATTACACAAAAGTTTGAATTGTAGATAACATAATTTAACCAAACATACCATTTCATTTCATTGTGATCATCAAAATACACAGGTTCACTGAAAATATCCTACCACATCATACTAAGACAACTTACTAGTCTTTTACAACACAAAATAAACCAACAAAAGACTGCTAAAGAACCACATGAACCTAGTCTAATGCATCATAAGAAACACATACAACACAACCATAATCAATAAACACTTGACCAAAAGGCTAGCTTTCTTCTTGCTTTTGATAATTTCCAACTGCATTTCTTCAGTTTGCAAGTGCATCTCATGCTGATAAACATCAAACTCATTTTCCAAGATATGTAGTTGATTTTGAGCAGAGACTTCAGCATAGTACAACTGCCTTTCCTCAGGATTCATGGTTAGATACATCTGAAACAGCTGAGACTTGTACCATTCATTTGTCAACTCTGGATCAATCCAGTAAAAGGAATTGCAAAATGTGGTACCAGAAAGCTGAAAAATAAATATAATTAAAATTTTTAAACAAAACCCTAATTTCAAAAAGTTTGGGGAAAATTAAAATTGAGTTAAAATAAACTATACTTACGTTTGAATTTTGACAGTTAAGGAATCTTCTACTTGGGTTATTAATAGTCCAAGATACACGCCTAATTAAAGGCTTGTTGCAATTACAATGAGTGGGTAACACCCTTCTCCTGCGAATACTTGTAGAGGATGTAGACATTGTGGTAATTTGATTGTGTGATTTGGTTTCTAGGATCAGAAATTACAACTAGAGTTTTTTTTGTATAATGTGCATGTTTAAGTATTAGGGTTATAATACCCATTTATGGATCAAACTTGTAAACGGGTTATCACCCAAAAATTGTAACCAAACCCAGTCCACGTTGGAAATACCACGTCAGATAAAAAATCAAAATTAAATACCACGTCAGATAAAACGGGATAAATTGAAAATGTTATGCGTAATGAAAAGAAACTCAAACTTAAATAATCATTTTGACAAAAAAAGTACAATATGTATAATGAGTCAAAATTGTAAGTACGTTAAGCATTTATGAATTTATCCCTTTTCTTCCCTAACTTTAACTCAAGAACCTGCTGGGCTAAGTATTGTAACAGAGTAACAACAAAAGAATGTCGCCACATCACTTTAACACCAAAACATTTAACACCCAAAATCACCCCTTATCATAAGAGCATTGGATATCCTCGTGCCGCTCCGTTGGTATCGTGAGAAAAAATGCTACCACATCAACACATTTTCTCATAACACCAGAATTCATCACAACATGAAAAACCTCCTCCCTCATATAACACCGGTTTCTCGCGCCGTCATGAACCTTTCAACCCCACATATATGTATTTTTTTTTCTTTTTTTTCATTTATTTAAATAAACCAACGCATTTAACTAAAACTAAAAATTCACTTAATAAAAAAATAAAAAAAGTACAAAAAATAAAATAAAAATAAATGATACATTAAAAATAACGATACATTAAAATAAATAAAATTTAGTGATTAAGCTTCCATAAATACTTCATGATATCGTTCCGAAGTTTGTCGTCTATAGTCCAAATATCAGGGGGTGTTCGGGATTGCTTATTCAAAATAAATGCTCCACAATATAATGTTTGAAAAATTAGATTATTTATGATTTGACATGTTAGGAAAAAAAAGATTTGACATGTTTGACAAATTAGATTATTCAATCGTGTTGTGAACAAGAATTGAGGGAATGAAAATATTCTTCAATTGATCATTAAGTAGGAGATTTACAAAGAGTATATATAGACAAAGATTAGGGCAAAACCCTAATAGCTAATATGGGTTGTGGGACTATTATGGACTATATGGACATCCACATATAATTATTCATAGCACTCCCTCTTGGATGTCCATATTGTTAATACGCTTAGAAAAATACTGCCTCATTAAAAACCTTGTCAGAAAAACCTAGTGGGACAAAACCATGACTAAAGAAAAAAGAGTGCAACGCGTATTATCTTCCTCTGATGACTACATCACTTGAGCTCTTCGAGTAGCTGCATTCCAATGTTGTGGTTCAATGTCCTAAATGTTCAGGTAAAGCGCCTTTGTAATTAGATCCGCCAAATTGTCACTTGAATGAACTTGTTGAACAATAATATCACCATTCTTTTGTAAGTCATGATTGGAAAAGAACTTGGCAAAATATGTTTTGTCTTGACGCCTTTGATGTAACCTTCCTTGAATTAAGCTATGCATGCTACATTATCTTCATGCAAAACTGTTGGTGCTTCCTTCCCAGAATTTCTAAATGGTTGGATGAACTATCCTTGATTGTTTGCTTTGCCGAATGCCATGAAATTTCACTACCGTGACTCGTGAGTATGTATCCACTTTAAGACCAACCATTGTTAGGACCAGACATATATCCTGCATTAGTAAAACCAACTAAACTTGTTTTGATGGATTAGTAAAATATAAACCCACATTTCTTGTATCTTAAAGATATCAAAACATTTACATTATTCCATTCCATTGATTTGTTCAATTTGATCAATTAGTATTCTCGAGAATTTAAAATCATAACACGTGATTTATGCATTCTATATTCCTTAAGGAATCTCAACATCAACGAGCTCTTGTATTATTATGTTAGACGCATACTTATTTCTTATATTGCCAGACTTATACAATATTAAACTACATTATTGGATCCACCACATGTGAACATGCATCTCCATGATTATTTACATGTCTTTGAGAAAATTTACGTGTGCCATCACTTGTACCTTATGCATAATTTTATTTCATTTTCTCATAAAGGCCAATGCATATCCAATAATTCACACATTCATATGTACGGACTTCAAGTCCCAGTAACCATGTCTTGTCACAAGAGACTTTAATTTTTCATTACTTCTTTGCGTCTTTACATCCTTTTTGGCCACTCATTTATACGTCTGCACTTTCTGCAAGTATGCTTCGATGATCCTCACCATGATTATAGCGCTATCTTATATATTTTCATAATAATTTCCATACCCATTATCATATAGAATAGTACTATCGACGTCTATTCATTACTTTTTGATTCCACACTTTACTAGACATTTATTTATTATGATCTCACGGATTTTCATTTACCCGGGATTTTTCAAGAACCTTCATGTCTAGTGTATCTTTACAAGACTAGTATGGGGTCTTTACTACCTCAATTCGACCATCTTAGTTTTCTTGCTCCATTCTATCACTTCAATCGAGGACTTTTATTTGGAATCGATTAGTCTATCACGTTGCAGACGTGCCATAGACTTACTACCAATCGTTGGTTTTAATGTTGGGACACACATTTAATTGGAGCATTAGCAGCGTATGTATGATCTAGTCACTTTATTTAGGTCACAAAACATGTCTGGCAACTACTAGATCACCAATGTAAATTGTCCCTTGAACTTTAAGTTCATTTTCATTTGTGTGAGGATCAAAATTTTTATATTATAATTCATTCCATATTTCTCGCCGCTTATTCTCTCCTCTGAATGAATTATCAATTTAAACATCCCATTTTGTGTGTTGTGGTGGATTTATTATATATCACACACTTACAAAATCTCACATGGGAAATATGGTTTGTGACCAAAACCATTCTAACGGGGAGGATTCATTATAGATTGCTGGCAAGTTGCGAATTCATATGTCATAACATGCCCCATAAACTAAAAGTTTTGTTCTCATAATATTATTAGCTTTGCAATCAACTGAAGACGTTTTATGAATGTTTCAACAAAAGCAATTCGCATATGAACATGGGCTACTTTATGTTCAACACTTATTCCAATAATCGCCCAATACTTGGAAGTATTCACCACCATTCACAATGATTTAATTTGGAAAACCGTGCCTGCATTTTATAAGTCGAGCCACTAACCATGCTAACCTTAGGTTGCGTATTTGATGAGCATTTTGACGATGCATCGATTTTAAAACTCAAAATGATCCACATGGCGAATGTATAGGCCTACATACATCCCCGTTATATTCTTTCCAAAACTTGTAAGGAAAAAGTCCTTACTTTAATTTTGTGGTGATAAATGAACAATTAACTTCCAATGAGAACGATCAAATATATCTTTGAAGAAACTTATGGTTCTTCTGTACATTTGCATCATCATTGACCCGGGATGGTCTAACCGGTCATGCCACTCAATAAAATAATCCTGGCTCATAAACTTCTAGTTTATGACCACATGTGCTTACATTGCACTTTTTATTTAAAAATCAAATAATATGGAGATTTTAATACAACATCACATTTCCCCAATCAAAATATTATAAGCTCTTTATGCCTTCACATAGTTTAATATAATATTACATTACCTTATATCATTATCAAATAATAAAGCATGATTTATACCATTAAAATACGCCATTCATCAATTAATCAAGTATCTCACAAGCAAATAAAAGCACATGATATGATAAATCAAAACATACACTCCGTGTCTAAAGTTAATGGCACAATTTGAGTTAACTAAATCATCATATTCTCATATTTAGATATTTTCATTGCTCTTATGCGACATTGTTACATCAAAATGATTCTTATACTTATAACTATAATGCATAATTTGAATGATACATTTGTCTTTTTCAAATTAAAATCGTTCTCATTTATCGTGTCAGGCAGCAGGAAATGAAACTCGTTAATTTTGCGATCATAAACAATTAAAGTCCAGTATTTTTTGATGAACGGTTGACTATGAAATGTTACTAATACCAAAAAAATTTACTATGTTTATGGTTAAAGGCTTGGACAAAAAGTGTGTAAGTTATTTTTACACATTATATCTTAAAATCACATTTTATATGACGAAGATAACAACATATACCGAGAACACGTCCCTTGCCAATTTACAACCACTCTAACTTCGAAAACAAGATACATATCTCATTTGATTATGTTTTCAAAATAGTATATCATTAACATTCTAACACATTAATATAGATGTATAAAACCAACATATTAACACCAACATGAACTCTATAATATCCAGTCAGATTGTAGTTATCGAAAGTCTTCTCCTTTACTTACTAATTAAGATATCAAATATAGTAAATTCATTAAATTGTTTCAAAATAATCATTTAAAAGTTATAATTAGCCAATGCCTAGTAAACCAAAGCTGTGTAACAACCCCAAATTTGTCATGATTGTGAACTCAATAAAACACTTTATAACTCCTATTGATCATAACAACTCGTTTGAAATATATACAGATTCATAAGCATGCAAACTTCTGTTTTAGTATTAACGAGCTGGGTAGCCCGCGCGCTGCCGCTGTAGTGTTGTATAAGACATTATTTTGTCGTAGATCATGTGTTATAACGTATGTGTTGGTTTCTCATATTTTGAAATTTTAATAATGTCGGAATGTTGTTTATTTGTGTTATGTTGTTGGACCGTTTTCTATATGTTTTGCTTTTTTGTTTTTCTAAATGTGTGTAATTTTATAAAACAATGTATAGTAATAAGTGAGTGGGTGAGACCGTGTGTTGCTGCGGGAATGTTTTGTTTTAAAAGCATGTATGATTTGAAAGGCTAACTTTAATCCATACAAATGATGAAAATGTGGTAACATATAAGTTGTTTTAATATCTCGATGAACATAACATGCCTTTGTATGATCATGAATATATTCAATTCTGCTAGCAGTATCAAGTGCTGACTATGAAAGCAGATGGTGACCTGATAACTTGTTGTCTTTAATTTATTTGAGCAATAAATTATCACGCCATGGTATCTTAGAAGCTTTTTCGTTCAAAGTAGCCATCAATCCAAAAGGTGCAAAAAAACCCCAATCCATTAAATAATCATCCAATTGCTTCATACTGAAAGCACATCTAAAGACCAAAATTAATTAAAATATCCCTACGCAAAAGACCATAATGGAAAAGGAAAAACAAACTCCTATCTTTCTAACAATTGCTTATAATGTAGTAGCAGGCTGTTTAATTTTTAACAGGGTGTTTGGGATTGCTTATAAAAGGGTTAATCTGCTTATTTTTAACATATGAGCAATTTTAGTGTTTGGTGAAGAAAATTGTTTTTTAGGCATTATCATATCAACTACGTAATTGACCGGAATTGGTATGAATAATGTAGAAAATAAGTTTAAAATCCCTTAAGGGTACCTTTATAAGGCCATTTCTTCTTACATTGCTAACAAATAATAGAACCTAAAGAACTGTTTTCAATGGAAATAGCAAAAGTAACCCAACAAATGAAGAAAAAACATTAAACTTCATTGAAGTGTTACTTAACATTGCACATACTTCTAATGAATACAATTGGTCTAATAGTAGTGTAGTGGTACACGACTGAACCAATCGATATACAACCACCATACAGTCCCTAATTTAGTATCGAGTATATCTACTAAATTATGTACTGTTAGATAGGAAAAAATGTAACACCCCTATTTTTAAAGTTTGTCGCAGCGGAAAATTTATTTGGGTGTTACGGTGAGGATCGAGGTTTTAACCAATAAAACGGTTTGAAAGAAACATCTTGAAAATCATTTGTCATTTAAATAATAATTTTGATAAAAGATGAACCATTTGATTTAAAATCTTATGAAAAAATATAAAGGCTTGTAAAAATGACAAATTTGATTTTTACACCATTTTAAATTTATCAGAGTAATAAATACCCACTCCGTGTCTTGTCATGCTCCGTTAAATTACCTGAGATACACATGCTTAAAAGTGTCAACACAAAGGTTGGTGAGTTCATAGAGTTTTAGGAAAAACCCTTTATTTTGTTAGATTTCAGGAATATTTGGTATTGTTAAAATACAAACAGAAATGAAACAATTATCGAGTATATTCACAAATAAATCATATAAATATTCAATCATATTTAATAAAGAATCAATAATCTTAACATGAGCTGGAAACTCATGATACTAAATCAATCAGATAAACAATTCACATATGGGCGAACCTATACAGCTGTATCTAAATATATATGTTGAATACATATATATACTATTCCTTTATAGATATTGCACCAAGCCTCATGACACACAAGACGTTAACAGAAGGGGTGTTCTATCAAATCAATGACAGATTTTGCCCTCGATTCGTAGGTGATTTGCCAATTCCTACTGAATCTCAAATATAGTGTGTCACGACTAATACGACTAACCACATGCATAATGGCATTCCGTCAAGTATTAGTGGGATCGGAGGTCAATACAAACAGGTTTCGAATCTGTTCACTATATTCGCGCTCACGTTACGGTGATTAATGGCTCATGATTGAGGGACTATATGGCGATAAGCTAACTTAGGCAATATCAAGGACTTATGGGCTCATTTAGCATAACATCATGAAATCAAGTATCGTATTACAGAGATCAATTTGAAAACAGTATCATTTGAGTATCAGGAATTCAGTTTGAAAATAGTATCGCTTGAGTATCAGAAATTCAGTTTGAAAATATTATCATTTGAGTATCAGAAATTCAATTTGAAAATAGTATCGCTTGAGTATCAGAAATTCAGTTTGAAAATATTATCATTTGAGTATCAGAAATTCAATTTGAAAATAGTATCACTTGAGTATCAGAAATTCAGTTTGAAAGTAGTATCGCTTGAGTATCAGAAATTCAATTTGAATATATCGCCAGTAACACATTTATATCACATATCACAATAATCGAATTGGGAACAATTTTCACATGAATATCAATATTTCAGTCAAATAATTTATCAATATAGATTTTTCACATACCACAATAATCACATTGGGAATATCAATATATTATAAATCACAAATTATATTATTTTAATATCAATTAGGAAATTGATTTGAATCATGTATTTTATTTTATTTCATATACTTATCAAGTTATCAAAGTATATGTAAGCATGTATCTCCCCCAATGAGTTAAAAACAATTATTGGAAATGGGGCTATGACTCACCTGGATTGATTTGGAAATGATGAAAAGTAAGATAGGATGGGATTTATGGAAACGATTATAGAAACGTCTTTGATACGGAACCTGATAAATAAATTTATCAGAGAATATAACCAAATACTATTTGGTAAATACGAACGAATAACGAATAAACATTATTCGTTATGACGAATAGATGATGTACAATGAAATTATTATGTCATGCATAATATGTTAAAATACTAAAAATATCCATCATAGTTTTACCTTTTTAATTGTAAGTAATAATATTAACTTTTTAAATATCGTTATATATATAATTAACGTAAAAATAAATAATATATATATAAAATGAAACGAAAATGCATATGACGTGAGGGTTTCCGTAAAATAGAAAATAAAATAAGAACGTCAAATAGATTAAGTGTAGTCCTTGTCCTTTTTCCAATTTTACAACTTTTATACTAACGGCGTTAGCGTCACACCGTTAGTCCTTTTTATATATATATACAATTATAGTCCACTACATGTCCAATAATACAATCTAAACTTGTAAATTAATAATAAATCATTTTCTACCTTAATAATTCTGTTTTTACAGTTTTAGTCCTTAGTTTTCACATTTTTCAATATTAGTCCTTCTAGGTGTCGTCGCGTTACATTTTTAGTCCAAACGTTCAAAAATTATGGAAAAAATTATCTTAAAATTTCTGGAGCTTATTGAAGCTTATTAAAACTTATTTCAACTGCTTATTTACAAAAATAGCTTATTTTTCTATCAATGGGCTTTAACGAGCTAAATTAAAGGCCCGTTAACGTTTTAAAATCCGTGAGCGTTGAGACAAGTTGGGCTTATCCCTAGACTCATTTTTAATGTTATAAAATCATATCAAAAGAGCTTTTTGGTCCAGCTTATACGAAGAGCTTATTTTCAGCTTATTGGGCTTTTCAGTCCATTAAGCTTTATAAATAGTTTTTGAAAAATGAGTTTTTGTGGTTTACTTTGGCCAATTTAAAGGGTCTAAACGAGCTTATTATTAAAAAATTTAAACACGAAACTTGTAGCTTGTAGCAAGGAGAAATAGGTTGTGTAAAAATATTGGGTGGTTATTAAGTCGGATTGAGTTTTAAAGGGTCATTTTGGTAGCGATCTGAACCAGTTTTCTGGGTAAAAAGACTTAGAAAATTTCTAAGTGTTTTTGGTATATATGAGTTTTGCAATTTACTTTGGTCGATTTAGAGTGTTAAAACGTGGTTATTTTTACATGTTATTTATACGAAAGTTGTAGCTAGCCATGGTGTCTATTAGGTGGTATAAAAATATGACATGCTTGTTACGCTAAATTGTGAGATAAAAGACGATTTTATAAGAGACTTGGGACGTATTTTTATTATTAAAAGACTTAGTTAATTTTTATGGTTTTGCAACATTTTTATACATTTCATATATGGTCAAAATAAGTTTGTAGGATGCATGTAACGTAAAAATAAACGTGAAACAAGTGTGCTACGTGACTCCTAGGCCTTCCAAGATAGAGGCTAGTCACGTTTGTGATGCTATATATTTGTACGTACGTATGTATATATAGATATGAAACTAAATGCTTTTGAAAATAATATAGGATGCATGAACATATAATAACGTATGGAATGAATTCAAGAGAGGTTGATGACGACTTACTACACCTCTAAGGTGGGTAGGGAGTCGAGGAGGTGAATGAAAACACACGGGGAAAACACAACTTGCCATAATCATGTATACGATATATATATATATATATATATATACACTATATTTCGAATAAACTTCTAACGGAAAGGATGATAACTTCTGGTCATCTTGGGGTGTCTAGATGATGAAGAGAGAATAAGAAAATATGGAAAGGAGTTGTGTGTGAGAGATGGTGATGAAGAAAAGAGTTATACGTTTTATATATATATCGTACGATTACCATTTTGAGTTTCAAGACATTAACACATGCTCCAACTATTGAGAGTCAGAGATGTTGGGATATTATATTGAGATTTTTACTGAGATCATGACATTAAGGGTGAGGGAAGACAATTTAGAATTGAGTTTCAATATATATGTCGACTACATATATATACATGTACACGAATTTGGTTTTTGGCATAGAACTTGGTTACAAGCTGATGAAACATGTTTACTAACATGAAAACATGATGGAATAATTATTAGGATCGAATAGAAGCAATCCGGGTTTAAAACGGTTGAGTTTTGGTTTTAATATGTGTCGAGTGGGTTGGTTTTTGGCCAAACACTTTGCCTCTATTAAACGTATCAAACGTTCGTCTTAGAAGCTAATATTTGGCATCCTAATTCTTTGGAGGGTAGACTATTAGGAGGTACAAAAATATGGACATGTTGTATTTAGGAATCGAAAAATACAGAGGCAATTTGGAGGTGAACTGCTCGATTTGGTAACCGAAGTTAATTATACGAATTTTTGCGAGGTTTTACAAAAAAACACAAACTTACTGCAGTTGGAATGATAGCAAAGCGTCGAGGCACTTCCAACACTCCTCCACGATGAGCAATAAGTAAGGGCAATGTCGGCAAAACAACCTTTTGTTTCTTCGGATTTCTCAGCATCTATGTTTATAAGACACCAAGCTGCTTCAAGCAAGTGCGTTAGGGACACAATTTTTTAAGACTAATAGCACACTCTAGTAATTACTCACAAACCAATTCATTCTATTCTAATCTCAAAAAACATAATCAACGTCATTTTCATAATACAACAAATTTTCATTACATCTCTATTTCAAAGATTAAATAACTCCGTAAACATATTGTTATCGTGTATCATTTTATCTTTGCTGTTTTTCAAACATAATTAACTCCTCCATAAAGCGCTTATCTATTGCCTTTTGACATAAGGTTTTTGTACTTTTAAATAAGCATCTTCTTTTCACTCACAAATAAACTATTTAATTAGATAATCGATCCTAAACACCCTGAAAAATGCTTGTTTGTCCTATTAACCACAAACACCTAGGAACATGTTTTCTTAACCATGTCGAATTTGGCAATATTCCAACAGTAACATCCAACGAATATCACATTCGGCTAATTAACAGTTTAGTCACATTAAAGTTGGTCCTTATAAATAATTTGTTTTAATTATACTATATACTAAAAGGCAAAAATGTTGTCTCGTTCACAGTATGTACTTGCTTTTGATGGTATTGCAATTGATAAAACTGCTTCTCGACGCACTCCACAGTTGCAACTACACCCTACTGAGTTTTTGGCATTTGTTTCACATCAACCTCAACTACCCTATTTAGCTTCAGCCCTTGTGTAGCTTAGCTGCCTTATTCTTTTTACAAACAAAAGTATGTGGGTATATTTAAACCAACGAAATCCATTCCATGTTCGACTATTTGTTGATACAAATGAAACTATTTGAAATATGGGTATAATATAGTATTATCACAACAATTGTAACATAGAACATAATTTTTATTGGTACACATTGATGATCATGTGACAGGAATTAATCGGTGAGTTAGACGTACCAGTAGAAAAGAGAAGTGAATGCTTTATAAAACAACAAAAAATCCCTGGGCTGTTAAATGCTATTTTGTGACACATAGATCGCATGCTTCATTAGATTTATGTCTCACAATATAGCATCTAACAGCTCATGAAGAGCGTGTTTTTTTTATCGAACGGCTCAGGATTCCTGTTATAAATATAGGATGAATAGTTGTCATATTTTCACAATATAGTAAGAAAGCTGTTATTACTTATTACCAAACAATCGATGTACCTTAGCTTATGTTACCTCGACAAATGTGATAAGTTTAATCATTCCAACAGGGTTAAAGAATCTGAAATAAACAAAAGAAAATTTTTAAGGATCATAAAAGTGAAACGTTGTTACTATATGAAACAACTATTTGCATTGAAGAATTACATGAAGTTTACGATGCATTCTAAAAAATGTTGTCTAAGGAGTGAGTGTCTACGGATGAGGCCCAATTCTCCAGCAACGTATCCGTGTTAACAACATCATACCTGACATTCTTGAACATGGATATGTTGCTTGAGGATTGGAAGGCCATCATGGACCCTTCATTGCAATCTCTACTTTAACTGCATTTGAATGATACCTTGTAATTTGAATCATACATTGTAATTAATTTTTAGTCTTCTTAGAAGTACTAAATCTGGAGTCTGTAATTTGTACATGTTTTATAACTTTGGTTGTAATATGAACACATATGAGCTTACCTAAAATTAAGCAATCGGATTGAATTTCGCTCACTTTCTTCTCTAACCTTTCAAGTCTGCAAAGCGAAGAATTCAATGTCAAAAAAAAAAAAAAAAAAAAAAAAATCAGACACGAATACATTGTAAAGTTAATGTGCGTGTACATCTCAAAGGGTCAATCCCTTTAACACATGAAAGCTCTTTATATAGAATTATAGTTAAATGAAGAAGTAACACCAATTTTACAAACATCTATTGAAACACGCTGATGTCAACTTAATCATATAACACTTATGACACTGCATTATTTTATTCTTTTAGGGGATGCATATGGATTTTTTTTACTAAAAACTGCTAATAAGTAGATGACTACTTCAAGAATAAGCATTCCCAAACACCCTATAAACTGATTGTATCTTTTATTAAAGTCATATACTATAAATATTAGCATCGTGGTAAACTGAAAACACGAAACTATTACCTCTATTCTATTTAGTTCCATATCGGCTTTTCTGTTTTCATGATTCTCCCAAACTTGGTTGTTCACTACTTCTTGAGATCGTTTCGTCCCTGGTGCAGTAACTGGTGCTTGTATGTACACAGGGGTGAAGCTTCCTGAGGAAAAAGGAAATGATAGAATTGTCCATTACATAAGCTAGTAATTAGTATGTAGTGTGTGGAAAACTAGAAGGGGGGAGGGGGTTGAATAGTTTTACGTCATTTTTATTTTATTATGAAAACTTAGCTTAGTTTTAAAACCTTGTTTACTTTTAAAACTTTGATTCGATCTTATGTGAACTCAAATCTTGAACAATATGAACAATTATATCTAAGTATGAACAATAATAATAATGTAAGCTAAGTATGTGAAGTCAACACATGCATAATATAAACATTTATAGCTATATACGAGAGATAAGTAAGTAAAATTTTATTTTGTAATCCTTAATTATATTTTGTATGAAAACTATACTTGATCAAAATGATCAATTATATGTATGTTACTTTTTTAGTTTGATTGTAAAAACTTTGTTTTGTGAATGAAACTTTTGTTTGATCTTTAAGTGAAATCAACACTAGCACTATATGAGCAACAATATATTTACGTCTATGTCTACAAAAGTAATAACGATATAAGCAAGATAATAAGTAAGAGATGGAAAGATCTAACCGCGAGACAAGAGATTTATAGTGGTTCGGCTACAAGGACACCTTCCTTGTCCTACTCCACTCCCCGAGCACCTAACTCGAGAGTTTTCTTCACTATGTCAACAAGCTCCCTTATGGCGGAGAAAACCTTACACACCAATTATCACACCACAAATTCGTCACACCTTTTTCACAACTTCTACACAACTACTTCACAACTTCTTCACAACTTCTTCACACCTAACCACTACCTAATCACACTACTTCTTCTTCACACCTATACTACTTGCACACCACAATCAATTCACAACTTCTCTACCTACACACCTTACTAGCCTAACTCCTTATGTTTACTTCTATCTAACTAATATTCATAACTAATACACAAATGGATGAATACAATACAAGTGATGATGCAAAAACAACTTTGATGTGGAGGTCACAACAAGTTGTAATACTTCTTGTCTTGAAGGATTGAAGTATTCTTCTCTTGCACTTGAAAGGTTGAAGCTTGGATCTAGGGATGAGCACGGTACCGGTACCGTACCGATCCCGTACCGAATTAGTGGTACCGATTTTTTCCCGAGCATAAATTAGGGTACCGGTACCGTACCGAACTGGATTCGGGTACCGGTACCGGTATCGGTACCGGAAAATCGGGATTTTCACGTTTTTTTTTTGGGAATTTCCCGATTTGGTACCGGCCCCGTACCGAATTAGTGGTACCGAATTTTTTTTCCTCCTTATTTCGTAGTACTGGTACCGTACCATATATCAGGATCGGTAGCGTTTCGGTACGGTACCGGTACGGTTCCGGTTCGGTTTCGGAATTCGGTTCGAAATGCTCATCCCTACTTGGATCACTTGGAAACAAAAGCTTATGATTATATGATCAAAGGGTTTAAGAGAATGATATAAAAGATTTAGATCAGAAAGTTTATAGTGCAAAAGGTAAGGAAAAATGCCAGATTTGAGCCAGTATTTATAGGGGAAAAAATACTGTTTGGGAGCGTGGTCGGTTCCCTTAATTATTAAGGGGGCCGCCCATACAAAACGGCCATAAAATTTGTCTTTTACTAGGGAAGGTTTTTCTGAAACATTTTTATCATTTTTGGTTAAAAATTTGAATTCATATATTTTTAATGATTTAAACATATTATTTTATTTCCAAAAATGATTTTATAAAAGATATAAAATGTTTTGTGACATTTTACAAAAAGTCTAGTGTTTAAGAAAAATGTTCCTTTGATCATAGAATGCAATAAACACTTTGTTTATTCATATCTTAAGTGATTTGGATGTAAAGTGAATATTTATCACTAAATACTTGTTTACGTCATAATTTTTAGCTTAATAGGTTTACGTTTTGTGATTATCAAAACATAGAGATATCGATAAATGTTAATAATGTTTTTAGGCATTATTTATATCAACATAATGTTATTCAGATAAGTTAAAAACATTACTACTTAAATGAAATATAGATAAACCTTGAAACCGTAAGACCTGCGTTTTCTCCCCCAAATTCCTTTTAATCATTAGTAAGAAAGTAACTATATTCATTTTCTCAGAGGGCAAAAAAAACTTAAATTTTATATTTACCTTTTAAAAACCTTTATTATTGCTACCGTTGAGCAGAAACTAAGCCATACATGGTAGGGTTCGTAGACTTGTTCTTTGTAATTCTTTTATCTGCATATAGTGAACATCCGATAATGAATCACATTTGATAAAAACAAATGTATCTGTGAATATAAAATAATATGGTCTTTATTCATTGCGCAACCTCTTTGTTACCTTGTTCAAATATAATTACTCTTATGCAGCTTATAAGTGCTTATTTATACCTTACGATATAGCGGGACACTAAATTTATAAAGTACCTAAGTAACAAATCATATGTTATCCAATTAAACCTTTGCAACCTGTGTTTTAGCATCTTCGAATATAGTTCCTAAAGCAAGTACTATTAAGGCGTTAACACTGAATAAACATTAATTTCAACAACACATCCTAACATGCTACATACGTATACTACAATTTGTATAAAATAAAAGTGTGAACAATAAATGACCCTCAAATGGTAACAACGATCTAATTTATAAACAACACATCTGCTGTTAACCAAAAAATATCTTACAAACCCATTTTTGCATGCAATGTTAAATGATGCGAAGAACACATAAACGGAAAAAAGAAATAAGCAGAAAAAGAATACCTGGCCACTGGAAATCATCCACATATGGCCAACTCCCATTCTCCCGGTATGATTATACAGATTGTACTCTTTCAGATCTCTGTCAACCCCCTTGTAACACAAAAACTAAGGTATTCAAAATTGCTAAATTGTATCAAGTTGATCTTTATTAAAAGCTGATTCACCAATCTTCCGCGCCTCGCGTTATCCTGCACTCATTATCCCTAAATCAACCAAGACTTGGTGTGATCTACGAAACCCTGTATTGATTTTGTTACATCGATTTGTAACACAAAGAAAAGATCTGTGAATAATCGGTCGGTAAGCGTGTTTTAAGAGAGAGGATTGTGTGCTTTTTAGAGAGGTGAAGATGATAGAGCTGTGTGGAAGCTTCAAGAGACGCATTCTTTTTTTATTATTTAATGTGGAACGGGAAACAGGGTACACTGTTGCTCAAGCACTGTAGTACTCCGTTGTCATTAATGAAAGCTGACCATTCATGTGCTGAAAAGTGGCACATTGGCAATAAATGACAGTGGAACATCCAATGAGAAAGCATATTAGTTCCATAATAATCCCGTAATACAACTTCATTGAACGGCGTTTTCCTTTGGGTTTTAGTATATAGAATAATACTTCGGTCCAATTGAGTCTCAGTCGATCAACTACGGAACCAATGATTTTGAGACATAATAGCACATAAAGTTACAACTTAATTCAGGTCATTAAACATATAAACCGATTTCTAACAGATTACGGAACATGTTGTAGCTATTTAATACATTCACTTCTATATATCTTTAACCGATATCGTCCCGAAACTCATTGTTACTCCAAGAATTCATATAAACATGGTAAGCCAGTTGATCACCTTAAATCATTAAAAGCGTATACAAAGGTAATCAATCAGACTCATGCAGATTTCTAGTACTCCAACCGACATAAGTTCGATACCTAATACGAAACTTTACTTGTAATTGTCTATTTATTAGTTACCCTTTCAACTAGATACAGTTTTCTATTCAACATATAAACATAGATTAACATTAAATCAAATCTAATAAATCATATTCTAGTTAATCTTCACCGATCAAGTGTATATGCATGTAGGTATTCTCGTTTACGATGACTGTACAAGATTTAATGTTGGGTAATAATTATAAAAAAAAATAGATTAAACAGAAGGATAATCAAAGTAGCAGCATAACCAATATTGCACATAACATAGATAACATTCCGTTAAATAAATATGATTAAAAAAATTAAACATAAAACATTAAGATGTATAACATGCGTATCATTCATTATGAATTTATCAAGATAGCACATAATATGTCACTTATTACTTGTTAGTCAGTTTAATACAATAAAAGTATATCTGTATATAATAAAAAAAAAATAAAAGAAAATAACAAATTCATGCGAGTCGAGCTAGAACATTACCCAAATTCATCATAATACACAAAGTTTTGATATAACCATGCAAGCATAAACATTCATATCAATATTACAATTTGTGAAAATACATACAAAAATAATGCACATATGTAAACACAAAGTTTTAACATAAAACAAATATGTCGATAAACAAGTTGTATGCTAAACAAGGCATCACTCAATTCTGAATTTTCCATTAATGTTGTGTAAATAACCACAAATACTCATAATATAATATTTAAGCAAGTATATGGGTTAATAAGAGATCTCATGATTGTTAAAATTTATTTATGTTCACGGTATGTTTATTATTATTCTATTAACAGAGTATATGAGTATATCCCGAGGAATACAAGAAACTAAATGATATAGGATTCGTGACATACCTTCCGAAACCGAAAAAAGTAAAAATAATAACCTTTTAGAAACGTGTTGTGAACAAGAATTGAGGGAATAAAAGTATTCTTGATTATTAAGTAGGAGATTTACAAATAGTATATATAGACAAAGATTATGGCAAAACCCGAATAGCTAATATGGTCGTGGAACTATAATTATTCATAACAAAGCATATATAATGATACAAATTTATTGGGCGTCTAACATCTTTACTAAAAAAGTTTAACATACAAATTAATTGTAAGATTTTATTATGATAGATATTTTACTTTTAAGTTTTAACAGTTACTATGTACAGTACTATTTATATAGGCCAAAATACATATTAGTACCCCGAACTTGGCAAACTGAATCATCTTGTACCCTGAACTTTTAAAGGTGTAGAATGGTACCTTGAACTGAACAAAATTGAATTTCTACTACCTTATATTAATTAACTCAACAATTAATTATTTTTTTTCTTACGAAAAATCAATTTACTATAGTTTTTTTAATAAATAACTTATAGTAAAACTTTGGCTAGATAAATATATTTTTTTCTTAAAATTTGACTATTTTTAATTTTTGAAAATTAATATAGTATTTTAATTAAGTATTTAGAATATAAAAACTATATATAGTAACTATTTCTAAAATATTTCTAACGCACTACTCTTAATAAATCTTCATAGCATATTATTAAATATTTGTTTCAAATAATTTTTAGATCAACTTATAACTAACTATATCGGAATTTTTGTAGTTTTCAATTTAACATATGCATATGAAGAAATAAATAGTTAAGTTATTATGGTCTCAAAATTATTTGAAATATCAAAATTATTTGAAATGAACACTTATGGTGCGTTTGGTATCCCACTATGAGAATGAGATTATAATTATGAAAGTGATTAAAGGTGTTTGTTTAAGATGAGGGGGCCCACTTAGATATAATCCATACTCCATATAAATCAATAGGGCTACGTATGGATCTTTGATAGGTGAGAGACCCACCACTACTATCAAACTCATACATATTGTCATTCATGGCAGCACACTAAACGTATCCTTAGTATATAATACGAATATCTGTATGTATCAAAGTAGTGCGGTAAATTCACTTTTTAAAATGTATTATTTCAAATATTAATTTATTCTCGGTAACTAAATATAGTATTATATTAACTAAAAGAAAAATAAATAAACTAAATTTTCAATAAAATATAATTAATTATCCTAACTTTAACTACAAATAATTTATATTACATTAGGCCTTAGTAATTGATTATTTAGCATAAATTAAAAAATAATAAATTATGTAGTTAATTTGGTATAAGGTAGTAATAATTCCAGTTTGTCAAGTTCGGGGTACTATCCTGCACCCTTAAAAGTTCAGGGTATTAAATGATCCAATTTGACAAGTTTGAGGTATTAATATGTGTTTTGGCCATTTATATATTAAACTACAAGTCAACCCTTTTTAAGTTTTATCACTTTCTTTCCCAAAACCTGCAAACTAAAAATACATCTAATTTTTATCACTTTCTTCCCCAAAACCTGCAAACTAAAAATACATCGCCGCATTCCTTCATCATCGTTCTTCACCATCGCCTTGATCACAGGTTGAATATGTGTAAGATAAACACTAAGTTCCAAACATGATGAACAAGGTGGTATGGGGCGTAGAGATTAGATGAGGAGGAAGAAGAAAGTTGGAACCTTTGGAGGATGAGAGAAAATAAGAGAATATTAGATTGCAACTAATGAAAGGTCCAACCCTCTCCCTTGGTGGGAGAGGGGTATTTATACAAAGAAATAAAAATGCACACACCCCGGCTGTGGATCAGGCATACAGTGGGTAAAGACCTGTACTTCTTCCACGGTGTTACTTAAACTAAACTAATATCTAATTAACTAACTACGAGCTATCTTAAATACTATTACATCAATTAGGTGACCGAGTCTTCTATAGGAATAATTGTATTCCTAACAATCTCCCCCTAAGCGAGGTCACCTTTGAAATTAAGCTCTTTGATCTTCAAGCATTCTTTAGACGATGTAGCTCGTAGGTTCTGATTCTTCACTTTTGGCTCACTTTGTACAACAGGCAATGATCTTGTGATTTGAGTTCCTTTGATGTCTGTGATCTTTGAGCTTTCTTTGAGATCATCAGCCATAGTAAATCTCCAAGCTCATCCTTAGTCGTATTGCCTTCATGTGATGTAGTGACATTAGGACCGTCATGCTCACACCCTTCTGTATTAGGAGACTTTTCATTAGAGTTGCGGAAACGTTGTTGGCAGTCTCTTTAACTTTCATGATCATCATTGAAAGCGAGTAGGATGTGTGAGCATGAGGTATGGATTGACACGATTCAGCTGGAATTAGGAACCATCAACGCCATCTTTATATGTATCCCTGAAATAAAACAGTTAGCAATAAAGATAGAGAACGAATATGACTTTGTCATTCGTTCTGCGAGGACAGACTACCCTCCGGTTTTGTGAAAACCGACCTGTGATCAGGTAGAGTCTCTGTTGAAGAAGACTCTCCTTGACATGAATTTCCAGCTTGTAGTAATGAATCTTCCAAAGAATCCACTTAGGGATCTTCATACTAAGCATGTTCTCATACCGGAACGTCTCAAAGTAGGCAGCACGATAGAGTGAATCGGTGAATTGATATTCACAGATTGATGAGAAATAGATTTATAGAAATCACTCGCGTGTCACTTAATAAACATTTTTGAGACACGACGAGATTTTTATACATTGAATCACATTTCCATAAAAAATACTTTTGTTTGAAAGATTGTACACAATCAATGTGCTCGAAAATGAGTTGGTGAGCACACTGAAAGGTTTTTGCAAAAGTATCCGTCAATCCATATCCTGGAACAAGTTTGATTCAATGTTGAATCGCACCATTGTTGCTTTCCAGTTGTCACTTGATCATTGATCCAAGATGGATCTCACATGTCACCTACCAAGAGCTTGAGTGATGTTCGCTCTAGAAGGATTTTCATCTTCATTGTGAATATTTTCATATCACTCGGATGTTCTGGCAATACCACAAGGATAATGCGTAGGACTCTAAATATTTTATCTTACTTTCCACATTGTGTGAAACAATAAGCATATTGGAAGTGTGTCCTAATGAGATTTATCGATGATCTCTTTGGCTCTAGACTCAATAGTGCGTTTTGATCCGCTCCTGGAGACTAAGGAGGCGTCTCCTGTTTAGGTATCAACATAGCTCGCAATGAGCGGTCGATACATTGCACAGGGTTCCCCGTGACAATGAAACAAGCTCTTTTAAGAGAACTTGAGTGATTGGGAAGTTTAGTGCAGTGCGTCACTGGTCCTTGACGTCCTGTCTTCAATACCGGTGTTACCTTAGTAACCGCCAGTAGCTTATGAATTGAACCCCGTTTCTGCCCTAAGGTTGAATATATGGAGGGCTATTTCTTTTCACCCTTTCTCATTTCATTTCTTTTTCATTCTTCAACCCCTTCAGTGCTTACCGAGACTTCATCACTAGAACCTTGTTGGGTTTGTTCCAGTCCTAGCTCTATCTCAGTCGACACTCTTCCCTTTCTCACCTTTCTCCTTTTTTCAATCATTCCGAAGGACTTCTAATCTATCTAGAGGATTGTCCCTGGGAAGATCCTTCCGGTTCTGGTGGATCATGGGAACTCATACCTAACCTTAACCATCCTTATAACTCCGTGCATGAAGATAAATGGTCGGTCTTTGGTATTACTTCCACAAACACCTTTTGCTCCCCCTTAATATGTGCATCGGTATTCGAAAGAGTTTGGCACATATGTGGGAGCCTATTATTCAGTCCAAAAGATCACATTTGATTATCAGATTTCATATTTAAATCACATTCTCTCCCCCGATCAAAAATTTCAAACCTTTCGAGATTTTGGATCTCAATTGATTTAAATAAGTTAAAAAACGTTTGGGAGAGAAATGCGGCATGTTTTAATATTTTCTGATAAAAAGGAACCTTTATCTGCTCCCCCTCAAACTGTGAGGGAGTTTGTTATGTGTCAGAAGTGATGAGTTATACGAAAGATTTGAAGTTTTAATGAAAAACTCTTTGAAAAATTTTCATGCTGACACATAACCATCACAAGTTGTTTTATTGCTTATTATGTACAAAGTGGAGAGTTTTTGATGATACATAAAATTTTGAGAAAATCACTCTTCCCCTCAATCAATGACGGATGTTAAAACTGAAGTATTTGATGTCATTGATTGAGTGAAAAATTATATCAAAATTTGGATTCAGTTTGATTTTCAACCAAAATCTCATGGTACCACCAAGTTTTGCACAAATACTTTCCGGAAAAATCATAGAAGGGAAAGTATTGGCAATAAAAAGAAGATTTCTCTTCTTATACAAGAAATGACGCACTGAAGCGTACATCAGATCGAGGGTGCATGAATGTAAAGTAATTCACGCTCGGATGAACGACACCCTTTGCTAGGAACTACCGTCTTTTTGGCGACGTGTTTTCCTCATTTTGAAAAACGGGTTGCTATCTGAAGTAATAGCAAGCCATAATTTTGAAGTCCGGGTTACGGTCTGAAATAACTGTAAGCCATAGTTTTAAGAATGTTTTGAGAAACGACATGTTTTAGAAAAAGAAAAAAAAAATTGAAAAATGAAAAACTCTTGCTCAAGCATATGTATGATTCCGTGTCATTATTGAATGACATTTCTAGAAACGTACATAATATTGATTATACAAGAGACATGTCGAGAGAAGAATATTTTTAGGATTTTTATGGTTTTTATAGGTTTTATATTTTTCTATTTTCTTTTTGTCATGAGCTATGTACAAAGGATATGTGAAATCAATCCTTCACTCTTCATTCTCTTCCTGGAGAGACTTAAGAGTTTCTGGAGTGAGGCTCTTCATCCCAAGTCGCGGAAGAATGAACTGTAACCTTTCTCGAGAGAGATCCTTAGTAAAGATATCAGCCAATTGAAACTCTGTCCTCACAAAGTAGAGTTCCACTATCCCTTTATCCACTTGTTCTCTGATGAAGTGATGACGAATGTCAATATGCTTGGCTCTAGAGTGCTGGACATTGTTGCAGCACAAAGCAATGGCACTTTTTTTATCACAATACATTGGGATTTTGTTGTAGTCATACCCATAATCTGATAGTTGAGATGTCATCCATAAAATTTGAGCACAGCATGAGGACATGGCAATGTATTCAGCCTCTGTGGATGATATCGAAGTGCACATTTGCTTTTTAGATGACCAGCTTACAAGTTTCTCACCCAAAAACTGAGCACCTCCTGATGTACTTCTGCGAGTATCTTGACACCCCGCATGGTCAGCATCTGAGTAAGCCGTAAGAGCCATTGCATTGTCTTTATGGTACCAGAGACCCATGTGAATTGTCCCTTGAAGATACCTAAATATTCTCTTGACTGCTTCCAAGTGCTTTTTGGTAGGCTTGGATTGATATCGGGCACACATACATACTGAAAATAGAAGGTCTGGCCTACTTGCTGTGAGGTACATGAGAGATCCAATCATGCTTATGTATTTGGTCTGATCAAAAGATAAGCCTGCTGAGTCATCATCAAGTTTGGATTTTTCAACCATGGTGTGTCAACAGTGTCACTTGAATCAAAACCAAACTTCTTTGTGATGTCACTAGCATATCTGGCTTGATTAATGAAGATGCCACTTGGGTTTTGTGAGATTTGTAACCCCAAGAAGAAAGACATTTGTCCCATCATAGACATTTGAAACTTGGAACTCATTTCCTTTGCAAATCGATCACATTTATTGGAATCAGACGACACAAAGATAATATCATCTACATAAATTTGAACGTGGAGTAGGTTGTTTCCAGTCTTTCTAGTGAACAAGGTAGGATCAACAACACCCTTGGTGAATTGATTTGCAAGGAGAAACTTGGACAGGGTGTCGTACCAAGCTCTAGGAGCTTGTTTAAGACCATATAGTGCCTTCTTCAAATGATATACATGATTTGGTCGTTCAGGATCCACGAAGCCTTCAGGCTGAGTGACATAGACCACTTCTTTCAATTCTTCATTCAGGAAGGCAGTCTTAACATCCATCTGGTAAACAATCATGTTACAGCTGGCAGCATTGGCAAGGAAGATTCTAATGGCCTTGATACGAGCAACAGGTGCAAATGATTCTTCAAAGTCAATAACCTCTTGTTGACTGTAACCTTTAGCAACTAGCCGAGCCTTGTTTTTCAATACGTCACCATGCTCATCAAGTTTTACTTTGAAAATCCACTTGAGAGCAATGATCATTGCGCATTCTGGTGGCGGTACTAATTCCCATACATCAAGACGATCAAACTCATGGATTTCTTCTTGCATTGCTGTGAACTAGGATACTTTAGTTAGCACATCCTTGAAGTCTTTGGGTTCGATTTTGGATAATACGGAATTGAAGAAGCACCACAAGGCATCTGTGGCAAGTTGTTTTCTGGTGGACACAGGTCGTGAGGGATTTCCTATGATGTTGTCAATAGGGTGATCATTTGTCCATTTTCTGAGATGTTCGTGGGGTTGAGGATAGTGGACCGATATAGCATTGTTGGATTCTCCTGAGGATGATTCTTCGTTGGAAGATTCAGGAGCAAACACATTTTCAAATGGTTCATCTTCAGGTGGAGCAAAAGGATTAACTTCCCATGAGTTTTCAGATGTCATTCCTTGATGTTCAGAAGACGATTGTATATTTGACTCATTTTGAGAGTTGATACATTCTGGTGCATCCAGATCTAAAGAGATGGAGGTAGATGGACCATTTGTGTCATGAGGGGCATTTACAGCCATACCATTAGGTTCAGCAGCCAGCTATACCGGTTCATGAGGTGGTTGTGACTTGAAGTACTCATCAAACATAGGGTCAAATAACTTCTTCAATTCTTCACAAGTGGGAGGAACATAAGGAGTGACAGGGTTGGTATTCTGTACAAGTCCCGAACTAATTGGTCCAGGAGATAAAAGAGTATGTGAGGGTCCAGAACTGGTGTGTCCTGAAGCCGTATTCTTTTTCAGCTCATCAAACGTGACATGGATTGTTTCCATGATTTGTCGGGTTCTTTTGTTGTAGATTCGGTACCCCTTTCGATCTGGCGCATAACCAACGAATACCCCAATATCTACCTTAGCTTTGAGCTTATCTAAGTCTTCACTATCGTTAGTTAGATAGCACAGGGCTCCAAACACCCGAAGAAAGGAGAGATCAGGCTTTTTGAGATGCACCAGCTCATAAGGTGTCTTGTTGTGGAGAGGATGTATTAATGACCGATTTTGAGTATAACATGCAGTAGCGATAGCTTCAGCCCATAGAAACATTGGTGTCTTAGAGAATATCATCATAGTGCGAGAAGCTTCAACTAGTGTGCGATTCCGTCTTTCAACAACTCCATTTTGTTGAGGAGTTCGATGGATACTCTTTTGATGATTGATGCCGATACTTTCATAAAATTGAGTGAGTTGTTGGTTAACAAACTCAGTTCCATTGTTAGTGCGAATGATTCTTACGGTCTTGTTAAGCCTTACTTGCAACTGCTTTATGATTTTGATGATGATTTCGGGAGTTTCATCCTTGGATCTTACAAACTTCACCCATGTAAATCGTGAGTAATCATCTACAATAACAAGAATATATCTTTTCCCATTGAAGCTTTGCACTCTCATGGTTCCGCACAGATCCATGTGAAGGGTATGGATCACTTCAGTGTTGGAGTTGGTGGGTTTTGGTTTGTGAGTGTACTTCTTGCTTTTACCCAATTGACATGCTGAGCAAAGATGGTCTTTTTCATACTTCAATCTGGGCATGCCTCGAACAAGATCTTTGCGAGAAAGTTCATTAATGGTGCCGAAGTTCAAATGGTTCAAACGACGGTGCCATAACCATGATTTGCTCTTTGAGGCCTTAGAGAGCAAGTAAATAGGAGAGGACCGCATCATGTCTTCGATAGAGATAGTATACAAATTAGTACCACGACTTCCCTTAAGAAGATCAATTCCATCCAATTCACTAACAAAACATGTGTGCTTTGTGAAGGCCACTTCGAGATCGGAATCACAAAATTGTCCAATAGAGAATAGATTGTGCCAAAGTCCTTCCACATAGTAAACTCTATAAATCACGCTGTCACCAAACACATAATCACCATACCCCATAATGGCTCCAAAGTGGTCGTTTCCGAATCTAACTCTCCCGATAAACTTTTTCACAAAATTTCTGAGCCGAGAGCGATCCCCAGTCATATGTTTTGAGCAGTCTGAGTCCAAATACCACAGGACGATTTGTACGACCTGCATTTGAAACCAGACAAATACGGATAACTGAAAAACATGGATCCCCAAATGTAACTGGGATCCAATTGGTTAGCACAAGCATACTTAAGAGAGGCAGGATTAGCATCTACAATGGCTTTCTCAGAGGAAACGATACTAGTGGGTGCTACTGACTTAATATCAAGGCATTTAGTTACTAAAGGGAATTTTCTACCAGTTGCCTTCCATTTCTTAACCACTAAAGACTTGGGATCGGGCATATTTGTCAATGGACACTGGCTTCCTAAAGTGAACTTTCTTCAAGTAGGTTTCCACTGATATCCTACATTGGTAAAAACCTTTCCTGTTTGCTTTCCAAGTATGGCTTTCCAGTTTATGCGTATTAGCAAACTTAACTGAGGGTTTGTAAGAAGATTTCAAAAATGACACAACACATTCATCATGACTACTAGAAATTAAACAACCATTACAAGTCTTACAAGTAGCATTAGAATTCGAATTAATTACAGTACGCTTAAAGTAAATACTAGAATCAACATGATTCTTTTCACTCAAATCAATCTTATTGTTCCTAAGGTGGTCTTCTACTTTCTTCCCTTGAGCACTCTTAGCTGGCGAAGTCCTATCATTCCTTGTATTGCCTTTAGGCTTTGACCCGCTAGCTTTATTGTCATTGCTTACTCCTGTAGAATGGATGATGGGAACATTAGATTGTTGTATAGTTGTTTGGTTTCTAGATGGTGATGTGCTATGATCAGAACTTGCCAAAGGTATATCAAAGGTAACATGCTTTTTCAAACTCTTAGATGAGGATGTGCCCTTTCTATCTCGCATGTTGGGAATCTTGGGACACGTACCTATGGCATATTCTAACAATTCTTGTGACCGTTTGGTGAGAAAACTAATGTCTGATAGTGCATTATCAGATGGTCTCACCATTCTATCTTCTTCAATGTTCTCACGGGTCATGTCAAGGCAATTATTAAGATGTATAAGGTAATCACTATGGACTAACTCATTGTTCTTAAGGGGAAGAGGAATAAGCACAGCCTCACATGCATATTTTTTAGATTCACAGACCTTTGAATTGATATTGTCACTTGCAATGACCGACATTTTCCCTTTCACCTTTGTCTTTAGATTCTCAATTTCATTAAGCAAAGAGGTTATCTTTTCATTGGTTTTATCATGAGTGATCTTAATAGAATTATATAACGACCCAAAAAATTATCAAAATACTTTTCTTTTAGCTATGGATGGCAAAAAAAACTTGAACCCGACGGGGAAATCCAAAACCCGAAATAAATGTGGCAGGGCGGGGCATGCTCATCGGGTTACGAGGCGGGTTTGTGTCTTAAACGGGCACGAAAGATATGTAAGCATGTGACTCATGGCAAGAGAAGGCGAGAAGCTATGTAAACATATACCATGCTATAATCAAATAACTGGCAGAGACAATCAGACAACTATCAACATAAAGTATTCAAGAAACAAATATGGACATATAGTCATACAACACATGAAGGCATAAGATATATAAATGCATAAGTTCAAGTACACGTGTTACCCACAATATGATCAAAGAAATGGATAAAAGCATATACGAAAATGGCATATCCAAGCGTATAAGCATGACAATATAAGAACACATGATAACAAAAGTGCATGCAAAGAAATTTGGCATATGAGCAAATATACTTATATGTCCTAAAGATGCAAAGGAAAAGGAAATAATGTACACGTGAGACTACTATAAAACACCTAAAAGCATAAAGATAACTAGCTACAATTCTCTATACCTACCATCTACCATCCTATTCTAATTCTAGCTTTTTACGTTCCTACTAGAGGTAATATCCTTGGACAAAAGAAGTTCCTTTATGTCATGCTTCAATCCATCCTCCTACCTAAGTTTTGGTCTCCCCATTCTCCTCAAGCCATCGACTATTAATGCTTCCACTCTCTTAACTAGCAATGTATGTGGTCTTCTCCTAACACATGTCAAAATCACCTAAACCGGTCTTCGCTCATCTTGTTCATGAGAGTCTCAACTTCAAGTTCAGCTTTAAAGACTCCATTCGGGATCATGTTAAGCGTGGTTTTACAACAAATCCACTTTAGCATTCTCAATTATGTCACTTCCACCATTTTTTGCTTGAGCTTTCAAAATTGGCCAGTGAACATAGCTGGTCTAATTGACACTATATAGAACTTCCCCTTCAACTTTAAAGGGACATTCCTATCACATAGGACTCATGTGGCCGCCCTCGACTTCAACCAACATGCTTTAATACGGTGAGATATGTCGTCGTCTATCCTCTCTGATTTGTGTATCATTGAGCCCATATACCTAAAGGACTCCTTCATGATGTTTCAAAAAAAAAAAGTTTTGATTTATTGAAATAATATCATGACCCCACATCCGTCAAGTATGAGATTAATTGATGGCTTATAAAGTCTAGATGTCCCCTCCTCCTTAGAGCTAGCTTTCTACAGTGAGTTCTACGCTTAGCTTGTAGCTCGATGGGACCTAGTATAAGATGAGTTCGTATTAAATAAATTATACAGCATGACTCAACGGGTCAACTAAAACCGGTTCAACTCGAGATAACTAAAACCGGACGAGTCCACTTTAGCAAAACAATTTAGTTAAAGGACCAAAATGGTTCATCACTAAAACCTTGAAAAAACCACAAACAATCAATCAAAAGATAAAAAAACAGTGGTTGTAGTTGTAGTGAACGCCATTGTTGCTATTCAATTTCAAACCTTAAAAACAATGGCAACGATGGCTTCATTATCTCTCAATTCATTACCAACTCAACCACCTTCTCAACACTTTCGCAATAAACTCATTGACACGTCACCATCATCAGCTTCTCTTAACCTCGGCAACGGTACCTTAAAACCGATCGTTATTTCTGGTGATCCTCCTACTTTTGTTTCCGCTCCCGGTCGCCGTATCGTTGCCGGTTAGTTTTACTTTATCTTAGTGAATTAGATTTTGAATTAATTTATTAAATGTGAATCATTAGTGATTATTATGTGTGTATTTGGTGACAAGCTTATTGGAGCTTGTAAGAGCTTGAGCTTTTCAATAAAGCTTTGTTTGCGACACAAGCTTATGGAAGATTGTATTAGCTATAAGTTCAAGCGAATTGAAATGAGCTTTTATATGCTATAAACTATAAGCTGCTTAAATACCCTTGAAAATATAATGGATGAACACGTCAAAGCTTGAAATATGTGTGAATTTAGTTTGATGTATTTTTGTGTCATTTTACAACAATAAGCTCTAGCACCAACTAGTTCGCCAAACATTTTAAGCTAGTTTTGCTAAACATACCCATAATGTATTCGAGTTGTAGATGGTGAAACTGATCTGAAATGAAGTTTGTTTTTTTTTTTCCTCTTATGTGAGAAAATTAAAGAAGCGTGTTTGTATCTTTTTAGACATAAGAGGCGAAAATGACTTTTTTCCGCTTCACTCTTGCATACTTTTTTTAAGTCTGATTACCACTTCTTGTATTTTGAAGACTTCAGATTCAACTCTTCTCCTGCCGACATGGTAAGACAAAAAACATCCGAAAAAACAAACAACACATTGTGTTTGTTTTTTCAAATGTTATATGTCTGATCTGCAAAACTATGTCTGTGGGAGAAGAGTTGAATCTGAAGTCTTTAAGATACAAGAAGTGATAATCAGACAAAAGAAGATGCTACAAAATTGAAAAGGAAAAAAGTCACATTTTTGCCTCTTTGTGTCTAAAAATAAACAAACACACTTCTTTCGGTTCCTCTTCCCCTCTTCCCGCCCGCAGACATAAGAGGAAAAAACAAACGCGCTACTTTCATCTCCTCTTTCGATTTGCAGATAAAAGTAAAAAAAAGTGTTGTTTTTTATGCTAGTCTAGGAGTAGCAACTTCAAGCAGCACTCATGTGCCCGTTTTAACACAATATGCTATTTGATTAGGATAATCCTATACCACATAAACACTTCCAAAATGCAACGCTAAACACCCCTTAAAAGTATTTGATTGGTTAGGTACTAAAAGGCAATCATGCATAACTAATTTAGTAGAACTCGAGAGTATTTGGAGTTCAATGAAATGTTATTCCATCGATTTGCTTTGTATGTCACATGCCACACTGTGGTGCATAGAATGCCAATGTGTTTTGCAATCGTAGTGTAATCATTATGCTTATAATCCTAACAACGATTAATCATTCCAAGCCAATACTAGTTTGATGTAAGATACCATGATGCATTTAAACATAACATTCGTACTTGCATAAACCTTTGACCCTTACAGTTTTAGGAAGTAGATATTACGTGTAAGGAACGCGGGGATAATTATAGTCTCTCTTGCTCATTGTTTGAAGCTTATAGAATCCATTCTTAATTTCTTACATGTGACCCTTTTCAAGAATATGCGTTTGACTGATGCTGCAAATAAACATTTTGTTTCTTTGTTTTTATATTAACTATCAAATACAGTCGTCTCTTTTTAAGGATTCTATATAACATATAAATAATGCAATTAATCTTTTTTCTTTGTATAAATTGTGATTTTAATAAAAGACTTCGTGGTGCTGTTCCTCCCGGTTACATCTTAGTGATCTTACCACTATCTTCTACTCTTAGTTCAGTCATTTTTAGTGTGTTTCATACTTTCAGAACACTTCAATAGATTAATTCCATGTTCATTATCTTAGAATGTGATTCATTTCAATTATTTCAGTTGGGGATTTGCATGGGGACCTCGCCAAAGCAAAAAGCGCCCTTGAGCTGGCTGGTGTCTTAAGTTCTGATGGTCAAGACACATGGACTGGCCAAGAAACGGTATGTTTTATCTATTCATAATATTTTCTTTTACTTGAAACACATGCCACATAAGAATATCAAGTCTTATATCATGATGGTTATTTTTGAACCCTTGAGCAGTTCTTAACGTATTTACCCTTTGACCAGGTCTTGGTTCAGCTTGGAGATATACTAGACAGGGGTGAAGATGAAATTGCTATATTGTCATTATTGAGGTCCTTGCAAATTCAAGCTAAAGAACATGGTGGTGCTGTTTTTCAGGTGGGCTTACAAGAACCGATACACTTTTTTTTAAGTGATTTAGAGGCAAAACTAAGCTAAGATTATATATAATATGCTGTCACTTACATACAGCAATGTAGGCATTGACTTCTGTGATCAAATAAGTTGCTGTATGGTTTTGTTTTTCCATCTTATAGGATTATTGTATGCTTAATACAATGTTTGGTAATCTTAGGTGAACGGAAATCATGAAACTATGAATGTTGAAGGTGATTTTAGATATGTTGATTCTGGGGCATTCGATGAATGTTCAGACTTCCTAGAATATCTAAATGATTGTGGGCATAATTGGGATGATGCTTTTGCAAGTTGGGCTGAAGTATCTGAAACTTGGAAAGAAGAACGTAAATTGTCGCAAAGTTCTTGGGGACCATGGAACCTAGTAAAGGTATGCAATTCATGGAAATTTGGCTTAGTTTTGTGTTAGACTAGAGGGGCAAGATGAGCGGGTTGGGCTGGATAGTGGGTCAAAAGTCTCATTTTTTAATAAACACGGCTGGGCGGGTTGGACCATGAACACTTCTTTTTTGTCGATTTATATTTTTATTATTAATTTGTAATTTTTTAATCACATGATTAATGTTATAACAATAATAGTCTATCTGTTTTAAATGAAAACTGTTGAGGATATTGGGTGGCTTTCAACTCGTTCGACCCATTTGACTTGTTTTAGTTAAAACACAACTAAAATCGACCCATTCGCATGTAAATGAGTCAAGATTGGCACATATAGTTAAACCTTATTTGTGCAGTTGTCTTGGTGTTGATCATGATTATATTATTATATCTCATGCTCATTTCTAACGAAAAGTGATGGGATTCTGATTGATTTATCCAAACATTAGGACAGCGGCAAAAGGGAGTAATTGCAAGATCAGTCCTTTTAAGACCAGGTGGTCCATTGGCATCTGAATTGGCACGGCATCCGGTTGTTCTTAAGGTTGATGATTGGGTCTTCTGTCACGGTGGACTACTTCCCCACCATGGTAAACTTATAACCTCATCATTTCATAATCCACATGCTTAATTTTCTCTTATAAAAATTTTATAGTCCAATATATACTCCCAATATTCCAGAACAAATGCAATCGTTGATTGACTACTTAGTCCAACTCTATTGAGAGTGTTGTTAATAGAGTTAGAGTTAGACTAAGTAGTCAATCAAAGCTTGCATTTGTTCTACTTGGTCTATATAGGAGAACCATGTAGATCATGACTTTTATTTTATCAATATATTGTAATGACTGTTAATAGGCATTAGGCAAAGACGTATCTTAAGATAAAATTTTGTTTGAATGGAAATGCTGCTTGCTGAAAAAGATATCCATTTTGACCCGTGACCCATTTTGCCATATCTACTTGGTGCGTATTAGTTTCATAAAGGGAATACATGCTGAATTCTTGGTTGTGTTGCAGTCACCTATGGCATAGAGAGGATAAACAACGAGGTATCTAAATGGATGATTAATGTTAGTGAAGAAGATGACGCTGAGTCACAAATACCTTTCATAGCTACCAGAGGCTATGATAGTGTTGTGTGGAATCGTTTGTACTCTAGAGATACCGATGATTTAGAAGACTATCATATTGAACAGGTACACAGATTCAGGCGACTTAAAGTTCATAAATCCAGAACTTATTGATATTATGCAATTACCAAATGCACATCTTGTAAGACTAAAACATATTTGTTCCACAGATACAGTCTATTCTTGACAGCACACTACAAGTAGTTGGCGCAAAGGCAATGGTGGTAGGACACACTCCACAAACTACAGGAGTGAATTGGTAAGTGATCATATCTGCTAATTAGAGGGTGTTTGTATGTGCGTTTTGAACGTAGTTATGTCACTATGTGATACTATGATCAATAAAAATCTATCATTAAAATGACCAAAACTCTGAAAAATTCCGAGACATTTTGACAATTTGCGGAACGGAAACAAAAGTCTGAAATCCAGTTAAAATAGGGTAAATCAGTTATATTGTTTTACCCTTGCATAATCCTTTTTGTCACTGCTGGTATGAATCTGATTATATGACTTTAAATAACCAGAAGCAAAATATTTGTTTTTTCTAAATTACAATTACCAGAGTATCAGATGATTAGTTCCTAAACAAACACCCCTGTACAACCTTTAGGCCCCCACCAACCCAAAGTCGTTCTACGAATAGTGCGATACTTCCCAAGGAAAAGTGACCTACTTTCCCATTATTACCATTTCAAATGAACTTATAGTATTGATATGGACCGCAAGATTCGTTTGTCTTTATGATAGCTGACTAATTAAACTTTAGAAGTTTATGGGACCATTTGAGTAATTGAATATTATTGTAATCATATTTCAACATTATTACTTTGTATGGCATGCAGTAAATATAACTGCAGCATTTGGCGTGTTGATGTGGGGATGTCTAGTGGGGTTCTTGATTCAAGACCTGAGGTAAACCTCATCTTTTTTATGTGATGTCTATTTAATAATCTATACATTAATTTACTGCAATTATCTTTGTAATTCCGTAAATTGTTTGACATGACAACCATTCACCAGGTTCTAGAAATAAGAGGCAATAAAACAAGGGTAATAAGGAGTGAATCTGACACATTCAGTGAACTTCAGGCTGCTGATTATGTATAGATAACAATAAGGTACCATTAACAGCTTCACTTCGAACTTCCTAATTTGTAGTATTAAACTGCAATAGTTCGTTTTACATGTTTTACATATATCTCAACAGTCTGTCGGACTATTTGGTTAAATGCCTAATAAACTAAAATATTCTTTAGGCAAATTCATGCGCAACAGGGTACAACTTAGATTCTTTTTAAACGTCCATGTTGCATTTAATCAAATGCAGACTTGGTGTTCCAAAATGGGGGTCATCTTTTTGGTAAAGGGGCCAAAGAATGTATTTATTTGCTATGGGTCAATATTGACGGTTAGGGTTGACTTGAGCTTTTCTTTCACATTTAAAAAAAAAAAGTCTAGAGGTTGTACCTTTATGCATTAAAACCTACATTTTGGCGACTTTCTACCCGTTTCCTGTCAACTAAATAATTCTGCAATTAATCAAAAGACATCCCAAAATGAAAAAAAATAAAAATAAAAAAATGATATTGTTTGTCCAAATGGAGTATAGCAATACTCTCACATTCGCTTTTGTGGCTCATTCATTCACTGTATATCATTAGATGCATTTCCATGTGTACACTAGACATCAATGTAATTCACTAGTACACGTGCATTATATTTTTAATATCATAATGTCGACTAAGAATAGCTTCCGTGAATAATCTAACTGAACATGGTTGTCGACTTTTCTGCAGGGACATCTCTTGAAGATGAAGACACGATATGGTTTTTGCATGCAAAGGGTCTGCCCGTAGACCGACGGGTGGGTCAAATATTCATTGGGCTTGGATTCATGGTATGTACGCATATTATAAAATAGAATGCAAAGCCTTGTACTTTAGGAAAATTCTTGTCTATATTGGGGGTTTATCTTATGTGTACATAAACAATAATGTATTATGAAATAAAACTTGCTTGTTGATGTACATGCCAACAAGCATGACTTACAAAGTTACAAGTTGGTAGGTATTGCCGCATTATTCTAGTGGAAATCAAACTTGAATTATCTTCCCCCTTGATTCATACACTTATCTTTCTTGCTTGTAATTCTCTATTCTGAAAGATTTTACTGTGCACGCATTCAAGTACGAACTATTGACTGAATGACCTATTTCAAATGTGATTAGCCAGTATGATTGTTTCGATGATGATATCCACATGTGGCTCAACTAATTTACTTATAGTCGAGTCCATTTGTATTGTGTTTTATCTCAAACCCATTTTATTGCAAGTGTTAGATTTTTGCGGTAATTAAATTGTTTCTGGAAAAATAACTTACTCATTGGTTATTTCTAAACTGTGCAGAAAATGTTTTCAGGTCAATCCATCCGACCGACCCATTTTAAAATGACTCATTTCAACGCTAACCTGTTTTGACCCATAATCCAGATCGTCTAACATATCCATCTTGCCACATATTCAGTCATATGATTGCCTAGCTGCATCATGTTATGGACAGTCTTTGATATCCACTTCCCGTCTACTTGCTATTTAAGATGATGAGGGCGTGTAGTTATGTTGGTCTACTTGCTACAGTACTACACATATGATGTGATTTGTGGACCATGTTGGATTTTCACTAGCCCTTCCTCTATGACCAGTTTTGCAGTGTTTAATGACAAGGTGCCCGAGTTTGACCTTATTAAGACCTTTCCCACGATCAAACGAATTTATGACAATTATGTAAAAACAGCCATAATTATGTCAGCATACATTACTATTTCTGTTTAGGTCTACTGTGTAGTTTAAGGTGTTAGATAATGGTTATCATAATGCCTGTTTAGATCTACTTGATAACGATGGTAATAGTTTCAGTTCTATAAAGTCTTTGTATATCACCAAAAGATAAAATGTGGTATAATTATAAGAAGCCAATGGAAGATTGATCAAAAGAAGATCAAAGTTTGGATGTAATGTATTGCAGATTTAAGGCGGTGTTCATTTCTCGTTAGGCCGGGTTTTGGATTACTAGAGCTCTTTGGTTCGACTTCTTCGTGTTTTGACTAACCATTAGAAAATGAGTCACCCTATCTTAAGAAAATTAAAGTTTGGTTTATTCGGTCGGTTGGTGTTCACAAGTATGAAACCAAACCATTAACACAAGTATTCAGTTTCATTTTGTTAACCAATAGATTTATATTTACCTTCAAAGTTATTATTTGAATAAAAGTTTTAAGTATGAAAAAAAGAGTAATATTGTTCTAAACAGTATAAACAATTATTGATGGAAAAGAAACTACAAAGAAATGGATAAATGCAGCGGAATATCTGTTGAGGCTACTTGGGAAAGTGAAGACTTTCCCTCAAATGTACGCGACATAATTGGTCTACCCTGTGGTCGTTTATGGACTACTCGGCAATTCCGAAATGTCACCAGATGATTACTGAGACAAGAAAATGTACTGGTCTTCTTTCTAGTCATGTAAAAGTTCTATTAAGGTTCAATGCACTGCAATAGTTTTGCGTAAAAAAATTAGAACGTTGACGTGACAATGCATATAAGGTTGTATACATTAGAGATGCTGTAAAAATCGCCTCTGAAACTTTGAGAGTACATTACCAATAGACCATCATGGACCGGCTAGTGGTAATGTGATATGAAAATATCGTAAAAGAGCGATTAATAAAACTCATAAACATACGAATGTTCAAAGAAAAAAGAAAAGGCAAATGACATAAAAAGACATCAAAGTTAGGGTCCATTTTTAATCAAGGTATTCAATTTTTTTTTTTTTTTTTAGTGGATTTGGGTTTGTTCCTAACAACTAACCAAAATATTCGTTAAGTAAAAACTAAAATATTTGTAAAACTTTTATAAAAACTGGGGGTGGGGGGAGGCTAATTTGATTTTTTTTTGCCCCCCCCCCCCCCCCCCCCCCTCAAACGTTCTTCCCCAATTGTTAGGGCAAAATCCGTCCCCCCCCCCCCCCCCTCCCCCCCACAAAAAAAATAATAAAAAATAAAAATGAAATTAGGGTTTACTGTTTCTATCCCAAACTCCAAATTAGGAAAAAAATCATTTCTTCCCCATTTTTTTTTTTTTTTTTTTTTGGGGGGGGGGGGGGGGAGGCTAATTTGAGTTATTTTATTTTATTTTTCTTAAACGTTCTCCCCCAATTGTTAGGGCAAAATCCGTTCCCCCACCCAAAAAAAAAAATGAAATTAGGGTTTACTGTTTCTATCCCAAACTCCAAATTAGGGGAAAATCATTTCTTCCCCAAAATTAAACATGACAAACTCATCTAATTCATCAAACTCTTCAAATTGGGTTTATTGGAATCAAAGAAATGCAGGTTGGGAAAAAGACATTTTGATCATCGTGTTTATGTCTTGTGCGAATGTGGTGATGAAAGTGGTAAGTGAACTTCTTGGACTGAAAAGAACCCAGGCAGGAGGTTTTTGAGATGTCCTAACGATAAGGCAAGAAAGCATTGTAAATTCTTTCACTGGTGGGATCCAGATTTAACAACTGAGCATTACAAAGGTAGATTGGCAGATGTGGAAAAAAAATGAAGAAGGAAGCTATGGAATTTGAGCTAAAAAAAAGAGATTGGAAGAAGAAGTGGCAGTGTTGAAATCTACAATGAATATGCAAGCTAGGTTTATCTTTGTACTGTTAGGAATGCTTTTCATTATGATTATGAAAGCTTTTTAGTTTGATCAATGAATGTATTGAAAAGGTTTCCTTTTGATGAACTAAAATGTATGGAATATGTTTAACTTTGATCAATGAATGTAAATCTGTTTTATGTTTTTAATGGGTGTGCAGTAACATATTAATGGACATGATTTGGTTTTGATGATATGTGTAAAAAAAAAAAAAAAAAAAAAAAAGTGATACAGAACTTTGTCAATAAGACAGTGATACAGAACTTTGCCAATAATGACATTGCTGATAACATTGCACTCATTAGGTTGCTGATATGGAGTAAAAGGGCAAGTTTACACTATTTTTTTCAACTTACATGTTTAATAGTGTTGTTGTCATTGACTGCCATGATATATGTAAAAAAAACATTGATACAAATACAAAAACATGAGTAAATGTGCAGGAGTAAAAGGGCAGGTCTATATATTATATAAAGACATGCTCAACACTTAATTTGCAACTCACATTTTTAAGAAAACCTACAAATGAAAAAATGAACAAAAACAAGAAAGCAGGTTTAATATTTAACTGCTCAATATCCTTTCTCATAGCTTTTTAACTCATAAATAACTTATTATTATTATTATTATTATTATTATTATTATTATTATTATTATTATTATTATTATTATTATTATTATTATTATTATTATTATTATTATTATTATTATTTTATTATTTTTTTTTTGCAGAAATCATTTCCATTTCCAGTGATTCTTCTGAGGATGGATGGGCTAACTATTTTCTACAAGTGTTACACTCAAGCAGTCATTCAGGATACATTACAAAGGGTTCAAGCTCAAAGGTTGATGCAGTCATGTATCAAACCCCAAAAGAGATTGCAAAGCAAGAATTTACTAACAGATTGAAGGTGCTAGGCTTGGGAAATAAGAAGACTTGTGCTGAATATGGAATCAAGCCATTTGAACCTAAAAAGTTAACTACTGCAATTGCCAGTCAAAAAGGAAAGGGCAAAAAAAAAAAAAAAAAAAAAAAAAAAGTGACCCTTAAATAACTCTGCAAGTGCAAGTGGCATGGTTTAGTATGTATGGCTTAAGCATGGCTTAATGCTTTTAAATAAATCTGTTGTACTCAGTTACAATATTGATGGATCCCACTGTATGCAACCTTACCAGGACTAAATACACTACCAGTAGGAACTAGATTTAGCCTACCAGTACTAACTATGAAAATAACCCTACCAGCAGGAAATATATACTTGCCAGTAGTAACTACTACTCTATCAGCAGGAACTATAAGCCTTACCAGCAGAAACTATAAACCTTACCAACAGGAACTATATAAATGCAACTGATATGGACCATAATAGATTTCATTAAAGGTTAATAAGACTGACATTACAAACATTATAGTACTTAGGTAATAAGTTTTTACAAATAAGATTGACTTTACAAACAATACAATACTTAGTCTACTTCAAAAGCTTCATCTGGTGTGAGTCCTTGACCTTCATAATCCTGGTTGATTTTCCTATTATAATTGTTCATTGCTAATCTTTGAGAAGTCCTTCTAGGGGGCCTGTATCCTGCATTATATTGACCTTGCCAGAATTCATCATACCTCCTTTTTAGCCTTACTTCGTCCTCATTAGCAGCAACAACATTTGCTTCATCCTCATTGGCAGCACCAACATTTGCAGTTGTATCTATATTGGCATCTACAGCTGGTGTACCTGTATTTACAGCTGTGTCTATATTGTCATCCGCTTGATTAAGTGCATCAACATTCATATATTCTGTATTTGCTTGACCAAGTTGTACATCAACCAAGTCATTGTCTTGAAAAGCAAGTTCATCATTAACACTTGACTGGTTATTAGCCCTTGTATCAACTGCTTCCTCAAGTTGTACATCAACCAAGTCATCATCATCAAAGAGCCTATATTGGGCATTATGTATTGAAAAGGTTGTTAATCAGAATATACATCAATTAAAACATAGTAACAAAAAAAATTAAAAAAGCAAATTAAAACTTACCCTATTTGATACACTAGCACTTCTCCTTCCTCTTCCATTTCCCCTGTTTGATCCACTACCACTTCCACTTCCCCTTCCACTATTTGATCCACTAGAACTTCCCCTTCCACTGCTACCCCCTGCACTTGTTCCTCCCATCCATATGCCACATCTAGTATTCACAATTTTTTTCTTTCTACTACAACTTAGGGTTCTAGAATTGACTGGGTCATTAACCATAGGTCTGCCCTTCTTTTTGGGTGGATTAGGTGTTTGTGTTGATGGTTGACCTTGTGGATTAGGTGTTTGTGTTGATAGTTGACCTTGTTGATTCCCTTGTGTTGATGGTTCACCTGTTTCCTTAGGTTTGGTACATTCCTTTTTGTTATGACCCATTTCACCACAGCTTTGACATGTCATTGTTCTTGGAGGCCTAGCTACATGTTTATTATTTTTCATTTCTGCTTTATCCTTCGTCCTATTCAATGTGGGTCTACCTGGCATCCTTCTTTCTAATGGGGGTTTCATGGGCACATGTTTCCTTTTTTCCACATATCTATACCACCAACTGGCAAAATATTGAACTTATAGATATTTTTGTATGTGATTACCTTGAATGAGTTGCTCACATACTCTTCTGGCTGCTTGTTAATGAAGTAAATGGTTGTGATTGCATGAGGGCATGGTATGCCAGTTAACTGCCATTGCCTACAAGTGCATTCCCTCTTTTTTAAGTCCACACCATAGGCTTCTTGATTCCCTTGCCTCACTTCAAACTGATGCCATCCACTTGGATTCAAACTCCATTTCCTGTTAGTATAATACAAGTTAGCATAAAGGTTGAATATATTTATATTAGCATACATTTATAAGTATATACCTTTGAATCTACTTATTCAACTCCAAAACCTTGATGATGTTAGGGCAAATATCAATTGTCCAGTCTTCACATTCCTTCATCAGAGTGTAATTCCTTGTCATCACATAGGATCTGATGTCTTCAAGCATTCCAATTATTGGTTTTCTCCTTGCATTCTTTATATGAGAATTGAAATATTCACGTAGACCATTTTCAACAGCATCACAATCCATTCCTATCAAACATGTTACAAGTAATAAGTTAGTTCAGGTAATGTAAATATTCAAATAAGCTACCACAAATATAAAGAATATACCTTCTTTGAAGTATGATCTTGACCATGTCCATGGATCTGTATCCATCAAATACTGATAAGCTGCTTCACTTTGAGTCTTGATTTCTTCCATTGTATTTAAGAATCTCTGATGATTAGCAGACTTTGATGCTTGCCAAAATAGTTGTCTAAATAGAACACCAGGGTAGACCTTTGAAAAACTAGCATAAATATGCCTAGCACATAACCTATGTTCTACCAATGGGACCACTCTCTTAACAGCATGGTAAAGTCCCTTGTGTCCATCAGAAATAAATGTGACCCCTTTCCCATTTGCTAAGTCAAGGTCTTTTGCTAACAATTTAATAAACCATTCCCAAGTGTCTGAATTCTCAACTTGTACAACAGCCCATGCAATTAGGTATATTTGATTGTTGCCATCCCTCCCAATAGCTGCCAACAATTGACCTTGGCACACCCCTTTTAAAAAACACCCATCCATACCTATAACCTTGCTACATCCTGCTTTCCAACCCTGTTTCAAATTATGAAAACAAATATAGAAACTATTGAACATGTGTGTACCATCTGCTAGAGGATCAACGCGTAACTGCACTGTGGTACCAGGGTTGGTTTATCTAAGTTCACCAGCATAATCAAGCAACATGTCATACTGATCTCCAACATTCTGCTTAAGATGATATAGTGCAATCCTTCTAGGTCTACTACATTGATTATGTGATGTCTTAACCCTATATTTTTTCATCACCATTTCTTGCAGGTCAACCACTTTCATATCAGGATACATTCTGATCTTGTCTACAAATTGTCTTGCAATCCATTGAAGTCATTAAATAACCAAGATTACACTGTCTACTGCAAGTGTGCTCATTAACTAGGGTTCTTATATGCCAATAATTGCCATCATGCATATTTACAGCTCTTAACCTAAAAGGACAACAAGGCTTATTGGGATCTCTAGGAACTTTTTTATTTCTTCTGTTTTTTTCATCAAACCCACACCTAACCAGCAACTTTTCATTATCACTTTTTTCATACCAAAGTTGGTATCTATTGGCAACAGCATAAAAGGTAAGATAATCTTTTACTTGATCTAAGTCTGCATACAATTCACCTAATCTAGTTTTTTTTTTTTTTTTTTTTTTTTTTTTTTTTTTTTTTTTTTTTTTTTTTTAACTTCCAACGTGTGTTTGGGTCATGGATAGGGTAATCTCTTTTATTAGGGTCAAACACAATCTCATCCTCATCACTCATGGGCAAATCCTCATCTGGTGTGAGTTCTGGTTCAACATAAGGTTTCTCTTTTTGAGATTCATCACCTAGGTCTGAAAATAAAGGATCTACTTCATGCTCATTATGATCACTGTCATTTTCCAACACTAGCTTACTTTCATCAAATACAACAATTTCATTTGTTTTTTTTTTTCTTCTTTTCATCTAAAATTTTCCTTTCTTTTATCCTAACCTGCCTCAACTCTTCTTCACCTTCAGATAAATGATCAAGTGATGCAACATCACTTAATTCATCATCTGAGTCTTTGTAATTGTAATAACTAAGAGGGTTTAAAAGTACAAGAACATAATCACCAGTGTATTCAACTAAACATTCATTCTTATGAGAAACATATAAGGCATATAAGGCTATGATACCTCCATCACTACTTTTCCACTTTTCAACAAACAACCTAACATCATCATCAGACTTAATACTTTTTAAACCATTATTAAAGTAATACAAGCCACACACTACTGAACCTATGTTGTTTTGAACAATATTTTGCAACTCATTATAGGTTAAAGGGGTCACATCAACAGTGGTTGTGAGCATATCAGCATTATGATAGATTAAAGGTTTCAAACTGAAATACCCGTTATAATAAATATCCAATGATAATGTACCTCCTTTGGAAGAAGAAGCCATCCTGCTAAACATAAAAAAATTAACACAAAAGGTCAATGTGTGCTTAAGTTAACCGTTATTAACATAATTAAAAATAACAATAAGTATTAATTACCTTAACGAACACAAAATAAGGTTCAATTTGTGAATCGTTTACGTAACCGTTTTTAGGGTTTATGGTTAGAAAGGAAATTGGGGGAAAATAATCTGGTAACCGTTATTATAAAACATTATATAATGTTCAATTTTTGTCCTTCATATTTTAGAAAAGTATCAATGTATACTTAACGAAATCTTTGGTTAGTTGTTAACAGGATGTTAGGGAAAAACCCAAATCCGCTAAAAAAAAAGTTGCAACATTTTTATGCAAGAAAAAAAGTTAAATACCTTGATTGGAAATGAACCCTAACTTTGATGCCTTTTTGTGCCATTTGCTCTTAAAGAAAACTTTAGAAAAAAACCAGGGTATTTTAAAAATCTGTTAAGCAGGGTATTTTAAAAATAACTACTCCTGTTTTTATATAAATGTTTACTTTGATAGTGGCAACAAGATTAGAATATTATAAAAAATTTACTGCGAACCAATACGACTTTTGTCATAAAATAAAAGTGTTTTAATTGGTTGTAGTTTGAAATTGCATCAATGAGAGTGTAATAAAATTAAAGTCAAAATTAAGCTCAATTTGGTCAAACTATTAAATTTTCTTTTAATTCATAAAATGTGCTAAAAAAACATATGTGTCAATTTTGTAAAAAAAAAAAAAAAAACCACCTTAAAAGAAGGGAATAATTAATAAAACTTTGGTTGTTAAATTTTAAATAAAATATACTTATCATTTTTCATAATTTTTTTTAATAATTTTATAAATTTACTAAATACCTCATATACTCCTATGCTTTGTATTTATAAAATAATATTGTTATTATTTATAAATATTATTATCACTATATATTAAACTAATGTATTTGCATAAAATTATGAATATAAAAAGAAAAACACAAGTTACTGTTACATGTAAATGAATACACGAGATTATACATATATTAACTACCTATGTTATTCTTTTTCATGAGATTAAATAAGGATATCCGAAAAAAATATTCTTTTTTAACTATCAGTCTTTAATAACGACTTATGTTTTAACATGCACACAGGTTTAAAATCAACATAAATTATTATTAGCAAGAATATAAATATAAAAAATAAAGGCACCAACTCACGTGTTACTTTGAGATAACAGGAATAAGGTGAAAATGAATTTACTTACCATTAAGAAGAGTGATAAAATATGAAATTTCACCACAGCGCATAGGTGAAAGTGAAATTATGAATCATAAACAGTTGTCATCTTGAGTCCCCTAGTAAACTCCGCTACTTCCAATTCCCCAACACCATTCCACATGAGTATATAAATTCATATCATATGCTATTTTCCCACCAATCTCTCACCAGATTTCCTCATTTTCTCAGCCCCAATTTCCACATCAATCATTTCACTACAATGGCAGCATCATCAGCATCATCTCTACTCCTCCCCTCAATTCAACTCAATCACGTGTCATCATCATCAAGAAGCTCACACGTGTGCTTTAATGGATATAGAAATGGATTTAGGCGATTTAATAATACAGGGAAAGCTAGGGTTTCAATGAGCGTTGAATCAGTTACAGCAGTTGATGATAAGCTGTTTAATGATTATAAACCTTCCACGGCTTTCCTCTTCCCTGGTCAGGTTAGATTTTGAATTCATTTATCAAATTTACCCTTTTTTAATCCATGTACAATTGTTATAATTGTTATAAAGAGTAACTTAAGTGTTGTTTTACCTAGATTGCGCCCATAGTGTATCCATCGACATAAAAAGTTGCTGAAATGGCTACTAACTTGGAAATCTTTTATATAATAAAATAAGGGCAAGGATCCAGTTAGAAAAGAAACCTTAAAATGAGAAGAATGAGAAATAACTATAACTGCATATTTGAGATGCATAGACTTGAATTAGATTCATCTCTATTCATTTAGATGCATCACAATTAGTTTCCATTTCAAAAAATGGATTCATACCTTATTTAGTAATAATTTTATTTTAAAAAAAAAATTATTTTGTTATTAGTTAACATTTTATATTTATCCATAACACAAGTAGAAGATAAATACAAGATGCAATTAATAATAGGATTAAAATTTTTAAATAATTATCTTTAATAATAAAAAACTATAATTAAACATCATAAATCAAATAAAACAAAAGATTAAATTATTTGTTTTTTAATAAATAAAAATATGTGATTCAAACTAGTATGCATATGCGTTTGATTATCTATGTCGAGGGATTACGTGTGCAATTTGGGTGGACCATCCGTGTAATCTACTCTTATAAATGACTTTTGCCGTCGAAATAGTTTAAATTAATTTGTATGGATTTTCTGGTTGTAATGACCAAATTTGGGTTTTAGTTCATGGATTCAAAATGAGTGTTTGGTTTGATGCAAGAATGACATGGTATATGTTGAGTTAAGTTATCTTCTATGAAACGGATTGAACTTTATATGTTGCATTGGTTTTTTCAAGAAGATGGATTTGTAGACGAGAGATTGTTTATTTAAAATCAAAATGAAAAAAGGCTATTGAATTGAACTCCTTCATTTTAAAACCAATCCAACTTTTGATTTGACATGGACGAGTTTTGTAGTTCTTTAGTTCAATATATTCTTGTTATTGATTGATAGTTTAGTACAATGACTTACAGTAATTCACATCTTGATTGTATGTACGCCACAAAGATGTTTCATGTAAAATGTTTAATCAGTTCTTTTATATCTAGTTAAGTGCCTTTTGCGTCATTTTATAATCAATTTTGTTGCAGGGTGCACAAGCCGTTGGAATGGGACAGGAGGCTCAAAAGGTGCCAGCTGCTGCAGAGTTGTACAGTAAGGCAAATGAAATCTTAGGGTGAGCTCAATAATTTTTTGTCAAACTGATAATGCTTTAAATTATCTTGAATGTGTTAGCTGCTTTTAATCAGTTGTTCTAATAAATACTCAATATAATATTCATCTTTGCATGAAGGTTTGACCTCTTGGACGTTTGCATTAATGGGCCAAAAGACAAGTTGGACTCCACCGTTTTAAGTCAGGCACGTGTCTACTATTTCCTGTTTACTTTTAGAAATTGATAGACTGGTGTGCGAATGTGGTATGTTTCAGATAGATGGTTATATGGTATTACGGTAGTATGCTAGGTACTTTGATTGTAAGTAGTCTATTAGAAAGTGATCTCTCTGCTAGCAGCACGCAGGCCTACATGGTGGAAATACCTGGGCTAAATTGCGGTGTTAAAAAAAAAAAAAAAAAAAAAAAAAAAAAAAAAAAAAAAAAAAAAAAAAAAAACAAACAAAAAAACAATGTTATTGTAATGTATTCTGTGAAAGTTCTTTCTAATGGGAGTGCATACCCTGGATGACTGGATCTACCAAGAAGGGGAGTGTGTAGGGGGAATTGAGAAGCATATTATTTAAATGTCAAACTCAAACCCATATTACACACCTTGTCCTATTTGTGTCACTTGAAGTTATACATCTTCAGAATTCTAAATCTTGGGGAATATGTTAAAACATAGATTTTTTAAGTGACACGCTCTTCTATAACTTTGCAGCCAGCTATCTATGTTACTAGTCTAGCTGCAGTAGAGATACTACGTGCTCGCGAGGGAGGTCAGCAAATAATTGATTCTGTGGATGTTACATGTGGGCTAAGTTTGGGGGAATACACAGCTCTTGCATTTGCTGGAGCGTTCAGGTGAGTCATTGTAATCCAATAAAATTCATATTCCACTACTATGACGAGTAGTTAGGAACGTCTTTTTCTATATTTCTTATGTATCTGTTTTGAGTATTAAAGAACTTTAACTATCAAGCCACTGAAAATTGCAGCTCTTTTACCACCAAAGATTAAATAACTATACCTGTTACTTGTAACATATTTTCCAAATTAGGGAATCCTGTAACCTAAAACAATATCGGTAACAATCTATGATGATGACAGTAAGCAAATGCGCAACTTATTTTGAATATATAGCCAAGAAATGGGACATTCAGTTTTTCAAGCACTCCAAAAATGAATTTTGTGACGATTTTTATAATTTTACAATTGTAAGCATATTAAAGTACCCTAAACAATCCCATATGATGCATCCTCATTTGCTAGGTTACGTTATAATTTGTGTTTATTCAAATGCCCCTTAGGTATTATTGTCTCTATGTGTGTCTTCCAAAACGTTTATTTTATTCATCAGCTCATACGGTCATACCGTTTTTCCTTACAAATTGTTATTGGCTTTTTTCTTTTATCATTAGCTTCGAGGATGGACTCAAGCTGGTTCAACTAAGAGGTCAAGCAATGCAGGTAAGAGAGTGAAGAATGCTGTCATACAGGGGTCATAAGTTGCGCTAAGTGTATTTTTTAAATGCTTATAACCTCCTAATCTCTCTTTTATTTTTTTATTTTCTTTTTGTTCCCAAAAACTACACTAAACTCGCAACATTATAGTTTTTGCAACCAAATCTTACACACCAACTATCTATAGAGAAAATGTTTTGGATCAACTCAAACCCTTCTGACTACATCAATATCACTTGTTTAGACCCGCTACCCCACCCAACCATTTCACTCCTAATCTGTGGTATTATAAATCTCAGGAAGCCGCAGATGCTGCTAAAGGTGCTATGGTCAGTATCATTGGACTAGATTCTGATAAGGTGCAGCAACTGTGCGATGCAGCCAATGAAGAAGTCGAGGAGGCCGAGAGAGTCCAAATCGCGAATTTCCTATGCAATGTAATGCTCACGTTTATTAGTATTCAAGCACTTCATTTGTTTGACCAAAAAAAGAGAATGTTGCTCTGGAATGTTTACGCAAATTAAAACAAGAACTTGATAGCTAGTTATTTTTCATGTTAATAGTTTGTTCAGCATATAAAAGAACCTAATGTACTTTGAATTCAGAAAGTAACAGGTCTGATTTCAGATGTAAAATTGTTCTTTCTTCCCTTTTCCTGAATGTTGGCTCTTATTATGTTTTGCTGTGCAGGGAAACTATGCAGTCTCTGGAGGGGTGAAGGGAATTGAGACCGTCGAAGCAAAGGCAAAATCATTCAAGGCTCGAATGGCGGTATAAACTGGCCTTCCTTTCTAATCCTTAGTTCATATATTCCATTGAAGTGATTATCTTATTATTGCAAGTCACAGTCACAATATTCAGTTTCTGATATTTGGATATCAGTTTCATACCAACTACAGTAGTACTATTTAAAGGCAAATAAAATTATGTATTTATCACTTAGCTTCGTCTTATTTGAGTTACTTTTACTCCTTTTTCACAGAAAAGCAGGTTCTCCTTTTTTATAATAAGGATTTGTCTCACTCAAACATCTGATTTTCTTATTATTCAAACTTCAAATAACATAAACACATCCAAAATTATATTCGATCACAATTTAATACAGCTGATTATCTGATAATGAAGAATTTGAAATCGCAGAATCACTTTCAAACACATATCCAAACACCCTCTTATTACCTTTTATTTTTTATAGGTGCGTCTTGCTGTTGCTGGGGCCTTCCACACAAAAGCCATGAATCCCGCCCTGTCCCAACTGGAGTCTGCTTTGGCTGCAACCCCAATTAGAATTCCAAGAATACCAGTTATATCAAATGTCGATGCACAACCACATGCAGACCCTGAGACAATCAAGAAAATCCTGGCTCGTCAGGTTTGCCACTAATCATTTTTGCACACCCAGTATAAATTTGTCTTGCAAATGAGCATGGGATTATAGATACAGGATATCCAGATAATTGGATTCTCTGATTAGAAAAATGATACGAACCCAGCCCATACTATGTCGCATCAAACCACAAGTTAGGTGTAGAACTCACTCCAAAAAGCTAGCTCAAAGGAGGAGGGGACACCTACACTTTATAAGCCACCAACCAATCTCGTACTTGGCTGATGTGGGATCTTAACAAAAAAGTTATGGGATTATACTTTGGATATCAGTTGAGAACTTGAAACATAATGTTTGAAAAGAAAGAAAGAATAGCAAACTTCATTTGACTAGCAACTAAATAAGTAACAATTATGATTTTGTCCAAACACTTTTAGTGAGGGAGTTTTCCAAAACAGGAATGTCGTAATCGATGTGGTTACTTCTAAAGATGAAAATTGATGGAACTTTCTCATGAAAGTACCTTTAACCGTCTTTTTTTGAAGAAGCACAACAAAATTTCTGAGTTATGCGTAAAATTCTAATCACAGGTTACATCGCCCGTTCAGTGGGAAACAACGGTGAAGACTCTTTTATCAAGGGGACTGCAAAAGAGTTATGAACTTGGACCTGGAAAGGTAAAATCTTGCCCCATTGTTAACTTCTTCTTCTTCTTTTTTTTTTTTTTTTTTTTTTTTTTTTTTTTTTTTTTTTTTTTAATAAACTCATGCATCAATTTGAATGCGAGACTAGGTTATTGCTGGGATTGTGAAGAGAGTGGACAAAACATCGCCCATTGAGAACATTGGCGCATGAGCTGAAGTGACCGAATTTGGGCTTGATTTGTATACAATAATCACATCATTGCAAGTTTTTCTTGTGGCAAGGCATAAAGGGATTTTTAGCTTTTATAGAGCAAATTAATGTAGTTGAGTTTGTGTATGATTATAAGCTTTGTTAGCCATTGTATTTGAATCATGATTGTATGTTCTTACTTAGAATGATATTTATAATGAGTCATTTTCTGGTGTTCCTTTCTAACCATGATCGTATGCTTTGGTTGTTTGTCACACTGTCATGCTCCAGTCTAGCATTGGTTCATCATCTTGTTTATGATGATGCAACATATAATCTTGTGAAACTGTGTTGCAGTGCATTAAACATAAGTTCAAAACTTGAGGTCATGGGGACATTTCATTTTACATGAACATGATGTAGGCGGAACATGGCACTTGTTTAGCTATATATATAAGGAACGTTGGAGTTAATTAATATCAAAATGATGATTAATTGTGCTCAATTGTGTGTCCAGCGAGCACACATTAGCAAAACCCCTATTAAAAATATATAATCAACACCAAAATATTAGAGCTGTTGTTGATGAAATCAGGTTGGAGTAATTTAAGTCAAAAGGGCTAAAAGGTTGATTTTTTTTTTTAAGTCAAACTAAACGGATGAATGACCAAACAAAAACATGTCAAATGGATTCAAAAGTATGCATACATCGTCCAGGCCAGTTAGAACTGAAACAAAGTATACATACATAGAATGATAGGATATTAATATCTAACACCATTGGGTCTAGTGGTATAATAGTAGCTTGCCACGGTACAGACACGGGTTCGATTCCCAGCTGGGGAATTCAACGAGCGGGAAAGCCCGCGCGTTGCTGCGGGGCGCTTTTGTTTCTGTTTATTAAAGTTATGTTAATGTTTTGTGTCGGCTTCACATTCCTATTTCCATACAACGTATTGTTGCCATATATGTTAGGCCAAAAATAACAGAAGGTACAATTTAAAAAAATTTTTTTTTTTTGGTAAGACATGAGAAATGTTACTATGGATTTAGAGAGAGGGATAGCTACTTGAAAAAAAAAGGGTTGTTTGAAGATGTTGGTTGGTGAGGATTGTAATCTGGTGCATAACGTAAGGAAGGTCATTATTCATGTCCATCTTTGAGGCACACAAAGTTACAAACTTTAGGAAGTAAAATGGCTTCATCATCCTTGAATTGATCACTTAAGTAACTCACAGTCATCATAGTTTTTTGTTAACAAAGTAAAATGGCTTCATAGCATGGCTGCAAGGTATCTTTTTCTACAGTCAATTTCTTATTGTTAATCAACTTTTCATTCAGATGTCCACATTATAGAACATGCATACACCACCACAATAGACATCATCGTAAGTTCGTAACATGATTTTAAATATATACTATAACAATTACCCATGTAGCAACTGAAACTAATCTGTTACAAAATGACTGAACAGGACATACAACAATCTTGTATTGAATCACAATATTAGATTATCATAAGTACAATGACTAAATATAAAAAATATATATAAATAGGCTTGTCCAAAATAGGAAAAAAAAAATGTGCATAGCCAAACATCCCAGATGACAAAATTGATCTACAATCCACTCGTAGGGTGCTTTAGTTCACTATGGTTCTTCGAGGTTCAGTAGCTTTTGTTGTATATGATAGCTTGATGTAGGGGCTGTTTCGATAACTTATTGTAGCAGCTAATTAACCTTGAAGCATGCTTATTAGCGCCTGGTTTAATAGCTACTTTCAGTAGGTAATTAGGCTTAGGCTGTTGTTATCAGGGGTTGTTAGGATAACTGATTCTATCATACGTAATCAAACATTATGAGGAAAAAAAAAAAAAAAAAAAAAAACTCAACTGTGATGTATCTAGAAGTTATTGTTTTATTGGAATTTTTTGATAACATGAGCTCTCAACATACTGTGTTGTATTTTAACATGTCAAATATAGAATGGTAGCTTATAAAGAAACCATTTCACATTTATTAAGAAGAAGCTGTTACTCACAGTGAGAATGAGGGTCAGTCGTTCCTGCACGTTCAGTTTCCATAGCACGGGCTAGTTCTAACGGCCTAAGCTCAAATGCTACCCCATCTGAATAAAAACAAACATCACCATCAAAAAACTTATGCAGTCTAACTCAAAGTATTAGGGTGCATTGCATTATTAGAGTACAAAGTGGTACAAAAGGCAAAGCCTGATTTGGCTTACCAATCTAATGGGAACTGTTCCCGTCCGTTTTTCTCCACTCATACATTTTGCTAAATGAGAGATTTAAGCACAAAGTAAAAAACAAAACAATCACAAACACAAATACTATGAATGAAACGAACAGTGTTATTACTTTACAACCAAAAAAAGGTCCACAAATCTGATTCCCATTCACTCCATTAAGTATCAAGGGTATATATCGTAATGATCATCAATTTAGATGGAAACTAACCATAATTGCAGTTTAAAATGCTGGCGCAAACCTGTCGAGATTAGTAGCCGTTAGGTTGAAGTAAATTGCATGTTTTGTGCGTCTTCTTATACAAAAACTTTGGTTCCCATATTTCAAACATGCAGTTTGCATCCAAAATAAATGATACAGGAGGATGTAAAATATGATGACTCACCTCATCCCAGGTTTTTAGAGATATCATATCTAAATCTGCAGTAAACCAAGCTTCCATTCTACAAATATACCATTGCAGAACTGTGTATGCTATTCCTTAATATCTGCAGGAGGATGTATATAATGTAAGTTGCATTAAAAAAATGCATGTATATATATGGGATGTTCATGTTAAGACATTTCTAGGAATGCATTTTATATACCTTAATTATGGATGTTTTTCCAAAACCACTGATATTGCCTGGAGAACGGAAATATCACGTTGATTTTCGTCCCTCACCTTTTGAGTCTATAAAAGAAATAACTCATTTAGCGGAAACACGAAATAGATGATCCTTTTAGAAAAGAAAAAAACAGCAAACATATGTACCAACCTCCTTGAGGATTTTCTTAAATGCTTCTCCAACTTTGATAACTATTTTCTGAGGAACTTGATGGCCTTCCTTGTCAAATAGCACATAGCTGTACAAAACAGATATTATCATTTTAGTTTGTTATGTCGTTAGTTGGTAAACAGAAGGGTCGCAAAACGTAAACAACCCTATTTTGGTTTGTAGCTGATTAATCATCTCACATGGTCATGTATATAATATATCATGGGGGTGCTTGGATTAGCTTTTCTTATAGAATATTTATATATTCTATATGTCGCAAAATAGCCTATTCATTAAGCAAATGAGCCACTTGTATTTATAAAGGTAAACAGCATACCTGTTGGCGAGGTCTAGCGCGTCAAAAACGAATTCCTCTGGACCGTCCTTGTGGACAACCTTTTGAGGGACGGTATCATCAGCAGACAGAGAGTTAGAAACAATATAACAAATTTAACATGTATGACGTTGGATATAGGATTGTGCACCTATATGTTCTTATGGAAAAGACTACGGGGGTGTTTGGATTAACTAATTTTTCGGACTTATGGCCTTATTTCGATTGGGAAAATCTTATAAGGCTATTTTTTTTTGGCTTATGTGCGTATCAAGTTGGCTTATGTGCGTATCAGTTGGCTTATGTGCAAACAGTGCAACACCAATAGGCTTATGTGCGTATCAGTTGGCTTATGTGTGTATCAAACAGGCTAATTTTTCTAACTGGTGTTGCACTGTTTGTATAAAAAACTCCTCACCATTATATAAAAAACTACTTCCAGTAAATTTTTTGTTCTTATTTTGTAAATAAGAATACCTCAGCCCAACATCATCATTTATCAGTTACGAAACACAAAATATGACAACGTCTAGCATCAAAATCCAAAATAAAATCACAAAAAACATAACCTTTAACAAATGTCCTTACCAATTGCATCCCGTAAAACCCTATCAATAGCTCGAACGCTTTTTCTCAAACATTAATGGTGGTCATTAGTCAACGACCGTCAGTACAGCCCGTCTCACGCACCGTCAGTCCATCTGTTTCCTTCCTCTTCCTTTTCCCACAATAAGTTCCTGTACAACAACAAATTCAGTTAACAAATTGAGTTAAACATGAATGGTGGAACCCAAATTCATACCAACTTACCTTTGAATACTAATATATTAACTTATTCTTAATCACAAATCTGACAATGGCCTACATATACAATCTTTTCTCTATGTTCATATTAGTTTCACAAATAGTAAAATCCCATTTAACATAACTGCCAGCAAGTATTGCCATTAGCGTTGTAAGTAACACAACGAAAAACCAACATAGCCCTTCCTTCTCACAAAAACACACGCACACACCCACCTTAACTACTTTAGGTGATTAAATTGAAACACTGTAACTACATTTTGGTTAAGCATTTTATCAAACATTTGGCATGTTTATTCCTTAAAGAACTTATAACCACAAAACATTTGCCTGTTCACCTGAGACCGTCTAAGTTTTAAAAAAAAAAAAAAAAAAAAAAAAAAAAAAAAAAAAATACACAAATAAACAAAAATTCGTAAAGAAAACTACTAACCCTGGTGTTACTCATTGGCCTTTTTGAACGAAGGTGATTAATAGCGTCCTTTGTACTACTCGATGCTGTACATATTATTACACGATAAAAGTCAATAAAGCGTTGAAAAGACACTCCTTTAACGATAAAAAAAAGCATATCATAGCTAGCATACCTTGAGTTGTAATTAGGAAATCGTCTTCGTATCCAACTCGGCTTCTGTTTGTTTCCTTTCAAGACGTTTAACGGCTACTGATGCTGCATTTTTTAGGAAAACTCAACTGTTTTTTCCTTCTGATGTGATTGTATCGTCAAAGATGTTGAGTTATACTTCGTGCACGGTGCCGAATCCACCTGACGTAATCTAGTGGTGGTCAATTGACATAGAATTACACTATATACAATTCGACTTTACATAAAATATTCAAATGAGAACTCACTGAGTATTTAGCAACACCCATGAATTCAAGGTATCATAATCCCATGTTGTCAATGAGTTGGAGGAACTACATCATTAATAGAAAGAGCATGTCACAGCAAAACATATACCTTCCTGGCAAAAGCAAAAGATACAGAAGGACATTCAGGAGACTCTTGATTGTCCCGTCGGCTTTGCTCTGCAAAAAAGGCCATAAAAGTCAGCCCATATCTCATATATCAGGCCGTTATCTATTTACGGCATGTTTAGTCTAAGCTTTTCGTACCAATTTCGAGATGAGTATTGCAACTCACATAACGGCCTGTTCCAGCTAAATATTTTTCCCCTACATAAATTATACAATGACTCGGATGAAACCAAATTTTGTTGTTCAAACCGGTGTTGCCCCATTTTTATAAAAAAACAATCTGATAAAAAGTATATGTCATTGACTCAAACATAAATACATTTAGACTCGTGTCATTAATATTCCATAGGATTTTTCCAGGAAAAAAAGTATCATGAAAGTGAAGATATAACTTATACCTCATGTGGAGAAACGTTGCATACTAATATGATTACAGTGAAAAAGTAAGGAAACACGAATACATATCATGTTGTATCTTATCCGAGTAGACTAAAGTGAGAGATAGATATTTATTACCCATACCGAACATTGTACAAATAGGTTTTAGAGTGTAACGGTTCGTATACAGAGCACGGTTAGTTACATATTGAAATGTGTGTGCATGTGGTGTGGGGTGTTGCAAATTCAGGGGTGGTTGGATTTACTTATCAGGTTGTTAAATACACGGAACTTTCCAAATAAGCAGGTCCTAAACAACTTAAATTAGCTAATAAGCAATAATCTGTTTTGCTCCGTCCAAACTATCTAAAGTGCTTATTAGTTATATCTTTATAGAATAAGCTCATAAGCTACTAAACAACCTATATTTTTAACATCTTTGCCGAAATACATTTCCAGTATAATCAACTTATTCCCTGAGTCCGTCGATCCATTTTATTCCGATCACCTATAACGACACAGACAAAAAAAAAATCCCCTGTAAATGACTGTTAATGTTAGTTAATCGTTCAAAAGAAGTCCTATGATGCTCATGCTACATTATATAATTCTAAAATTCAAACTAACGCAATCCCAACCACCTCATATATCTGGTATACTATGGAATTGCAGCACATATTGCACTTATTGCTAAGTTTATATACTTGTTTACATGTCATTTTACAATATTCATACCCAAAAACACCCTTCAATTTCAAACAACCAACTATATACCAAAAAACTAACCTAACCTATTTTCTAGCATCAGGCCTTTTCTCGTTTGTTCATTTTATATTCAGCAGCCAAAGTAGTGTAACAAAATATTAGTTAATAAACCTAGTTATTTTTAGTTAATAAACCTAGTTAGAATAAACTGTAAATAAAGTAGATTTAGGAATAAATTTACAAACCTCTCTGTCATTTGTTGATTTGAAACTCGCTGGAACATCATCTTTTTTTTTTTTTTTTTTTTTTTTTTTTTTTGGTAAACATGGGTTTCCACCACATCATCTTCCACCACATCCCCGTCAACAAATACACTGTTCGACACGGTAAATTCCGTGTAGTCGTCTTAAGCCTCTAATCAGCTTATTAAAACCGAGTGGGAGATGTATTTTTTTAACATTGTTATTGCGATTTTGTGTAAAGATAAGATTTGTTTAAGGGATTGACTTTAGTAAATTAAATTTAGGGTTTATTTTATCAATGAATCTTGTGGTTTGTAGGTTTGTTAATATGTGGAAGAAACAGAGAGAGCAGAGATGGAGAAGAGAATGAGATGTGGGAGAAGAAGATTGAGGGTTCTAGAATTTGTGGGAGAGGTGAGGATATGTATCGTTTTTTTTTTTTTTTTTTTTAACATACTGTAGAAACAACTGTGGCGTACAAACATGGAGTAGCACAGTACTGTAGGTAAATTACTGTTCATTCAACTGTTTGGAACAACATTATGAAGCACGCAAATCCCGGTCTTTTAATATATTGATAACGAGTTTGGTACCTGCGCGTTGCTGCGGAATTCTTTTGTTGTCGTTAGCTACTTAACGTGAAGTTAGTTATCTAGGACTGATTTTGCAATTGATGTATAACATGAAGGACCATTTATGTAAATTATTTGAGGACTAAATTTGCAATGAACCACTGAGATGAAGGACAAAGTGCATACAAACTTTTTTTAAATGTTAAAAATAACGGTCATTAGTTAACAGCCGTTAAATAACTAACGCCGTTAATTCTAAAAAAAAAAAAAAAAAAAAAAACTGTAGCAAGCACAGTGCTTGCTACAGTAACCTCTTAACTTTTAGTATATACGAGTTGGGTACCCGCGCGTTGCTGCAGAATTCTTTTGTTGCCGTTAGCTAATTAACGTGAAGTTAATTACCTAGGACTGACTTTTCAATTGATGTATAACATGAAGGACCATTTATGTAAATTATTTGAGGACTAAATTTGCAATGAACCACTGAGATGAAGGACAAAGTGCATACAAAAATTTTTAGAAAATGTTAAAGATAACGGTCGTTAGTTAACAGCCGTTAAATAACTAACGACCGTTAATACTAAAAAAAAAATAAAAATAAAAAAAATAAATAAATAATTACTGTAGCAAGCACAGTGCTTGCTACAGTAACCTCTTGGGTTTTAGTATATACGAGTTTGGTACCCGCGCGTTGCTGCGGAATTCTTTTGTTGCCGTTAGCTACTTAACGTGAAGTTAGTTACCTAGGACTGATTTTGCAATTGATGTATAACATGAAAGACCATTTATGTAAATTATTTGAGGACTAAATTTGCAATGAACCACTGAGATGAAGGACAAAGTGCGTACATTTTTTTTTAAATGTTAAAGATAACGGTCGTTAGTTAACAGCCGTTAAATAACTAACGACCGTTAAAAAAAAAAGTTACTGTAGCAAGCACAGTAACCTCTTACCTTTTAGTATATATATAATATAATATAATATAATTGCGTGTGGGTTTTATTTTCTCTTAAAACACAACGATGAATGATGTGTTAAAATTTTGAAGATGTCACGTTGCAAGATATCTTATTTCACTTTGGGTTAACTTCATCTAACAACTATTTTTCCATATGTTCACTTATCAGCTATCAACTCAAAAAAACATCACAATAACCCAAAATTCAACATGTCGGCTGAATTTTCCTCATAACGACTTGCAACCCAAAATGGAACATGGTTATTTACCCAACTTCGTATATTGATTTCAAAATCTTGCAAAATAGAAGAATAAAACAAAGTAACTAAGTACACTTATTCATACATCCTAGGCCTTTTAAAGTTTTAAGTATATCTAAATGCTTATTTTATACAAGTTAGTAAGAACACATAAGCCTAAAAATGTTGCTTCTGTAGGTTGAAGTGGCTTGCGAATTAATAAGAGATTATCTTTTTTTGTTTGCGATGGTAGTTCTTATTGGATGATGCTAATTGATGTTGTCGGAAGTATACATGTTGCGAAGCCCAATTATTAATTCTTGAGTGTTCATATTCTATCACGACACCATCTGGAAATCTTGGCATGTTGTCAAGCATAGCATTTCATTTGAAATGGTCTTCTTATCATAGTTTTGTAAAACATATTAATGGCATGTAAGGATATCTCAGATAAATGTGTTTTAAGGGGTTTTTTGATGTTGAAAATATGCTCCTTTAATCTACAAGGGTAATATACAATGGCACTCTACTAGGTAATTTGACTACACTCGTTTGTTTGCTTCCGACCTATCTCTTACATTGAGTATGAATTCTTAAATCAACTGTCAACGACTGATTTTAGGTAGTTGCAGTTATTATTCAAAATTTGAGTCGTTATTCTAATAATACTACTACGTTTTCTTCCTTCTTGGTATACATAGACATTACTTGCTCTTTGGGTTCATGCGGTTCTTTACTCTCGTTGTATACATGTTCATCATTTCGTTAGTCAGTGGTCTATGGCATACATGTTACTGATGAGAGGTATATGTGGGGATCGGTTAATTTATAAATTAAATCAATGTTACTTGAGTATTGGATCTAAAATTTCCACTAGTACATTTACATAAACTAGTCTACTCATACACTAGTTAAGATGATATATTTTTTCTCTTGTACGGACACTTAATACAGCCTTAGTACATAAACCATGGACAAAACCAGAGCTAAAGGTAACCGGGGTTACAATTTTTTTAACTGCAGTACAAAAAGAAACTTAGCATAAATGTACAGTTTTCAATAAAAACGATCGAATTTAGTAAAAATTGCTTCAGTAGTAACTTATTGATGGACTAACTAAGCCATAGATAGAAACACATATTTTAGATAATTAACACTACAAAGAAATTTTTTATAAAGATCACGTAACACTACAGGGCCTTCCATCCCTGACATACACAATGTGGGACAACAAAGCTTAATTAGAGAATTGTATAGATAATAAATGGTAGGAGTGCTAAACCATGGCTATGTTTGGCACAAAGCTTTTTGCAGCTTTTTTGGGCAATGAGCGGTGAACAATGAGCTTTTTGATTTTTAGTGTTCGTTTGGCATGAGAGCTGTAGGCTTTGATATTTTTTAGGAAAGCTCATTTTCCCAATGCTTCTTTATGAAGCTGTGAGCTTTTCTGGCTACTGCTCACAGCTCACTGCTAGTGCTCACAGCTACTTTTGCCAAACATAGCTCAAATATAAAACATAAGTTTATACAGATGGACCTTTAACACCTATAAAATTTAGAACTATAAGCATAGAAAGGCATGTGCTTGAGTTATATGTATCTGCACTTCCCAACTTATAGAATCCACTCCTCAATCCATTGTTCTCCACCAACCGATGTGGGACAAACATTTTATTCTATTGATTTAGAGATATATACCATATCATAACCATTTTGAGGATAAGGTGACCTTTGTAGTCAACCAAATGGCACATATGACTTTACAACAAGTCCACGAACCATCTAAGCTAGGCTTACACAACGTTTGGACAAGTGTAACTTATAACAGTTTTGAACAATGGACCAACTAGGATAGAAACTTACATTCATCGTGAATACAAAAAAGTAATAAGAGAGGCGCGGTGCTTGGTTATGGGCTTTTAAGGGTACGGAAGGGTAATGGTAAGTTGGTAACGTTCATAGGTGGTTAATGGTTTGTAAGTTACTCCGTATGATACTATGATCTATCACCCACAAAATTGGTATATATATCAGTTATTAGCCATAGTTTGAGTTGTTAGTCTTATAAAACTATAACGTTGTCTTCCTTCTTGGTATACATAGACATTACTTGCTCTTTGGATTCATGTGGTTATTTATTCTCCCTGTATACATGTTAACGGCAATATATATACTATTAGTCCAGTCACCAGTTTTATAGAAATTTCTCAACAACCTGGAAGGTCATGTGCGCGATTCTTGAATGTTAGTTAAACGTTTTTTCTGTGTGTTTTATTTTGCTTGTATTCATATTAAATTTAATACTCCAACAATTTATTTGTGATGATAGTTATATTTGCAAAAATTAATTGCGTGGTTGTTCAAGACAACGATTTAAAGTAAATAGTTAATAGATTGAGTTGATGATCCGATCCAACACTCATAACTTTTGCAGTCACTTTAAACATTTTCTGGATCATCCCGTGCTGTAGCATCGACATTATTTCGTCCTAGGATGACTTACAAGCTTAAACCGGACAAATAAAAACAGGCAGACTCAAGACACTTTCCAAAAGTGGAGTAGCAAACTTTTCATAGCAGGGCAGTTTCTTTTATTGGCCAGTCTTTCTTAAGCGATGTGGGTATATGGAGTTATTGTCTTATTGGTTGTGTAGTCAGCATACATGCTTGTTGTTGAACAGTAAGATATACACCGAGTATGAGTTACATATGCATGAACACAGGTAACACACAGATTGCTAACTACATTACGAAGACAGTCCAAGAAGCATCTAAACTAGGCTTATACAGCGTTGGACAAGTGTAACTCGTATAGCAGTTTTGAACAATGGAACAATTGGAATAGAAACTTTAGGAGTGTTTGGTTTTGGGTTTTAAATGGTAAAGAACGGTCATGGTAACGATTACCGGTGGTTTGGTACAACCCAATAAGTCAAGAAGTTACATGACATTGTAAATACTAAATATTTTTAATTTAACATCAAAGAAGACAATGTATCAACAATATGTGTACGTTCGGAAGAGAAACTATCTAATTATCAAAAACTTCTTACAAAAACACAAAATGTGTAATTTGATGAGTTGTAAATCATCATCAATGAAGCTGATAAATCTTGTACTTACACTCATATAAGATGATGAGTTAACAACATATCTAAATATATTAAAAAGAGAAACTATCAAATTTTGTACAACATAGCAAAACACATTAACAAGAAAAATTCTCGTGTTGGGTTACTGAATTCCCCAATCTTCTTCTAACAAGGATTTGAACGTAAAATAACCTAAGTATAAACAAGTCACTGAGTGAACAGTAACTCAGTGAGTCATCTTCAGGATGCTTAGACCAAGCCTAAGAAGAAAGGTTCTCCATTCAGTGAGGCGGAACTCAGTGAAGTGTGATCTAAGCTAAGAAGAAGGTGATGGGTTCAGTAAGGATGACAATAACTCACTGAACCCCAAGACTCCTCAACAACTATCATGGTACAGAAGACCGATGACTTGAAGACTGAAGTTTTGGCAGGACTGGGCGGGAAAGTTTGATCTGTTTCACTAAAGTGCTTTATCACTTTAAGGTCAAACTTTCCCCAAATGGTTAAAACCAGGTTGTCATCAGAAAGTGCCTTTTGGACTTAACCCAAAGAAGTTTCCTTGCCAGAGAATAAAATTTATCAAGATTTTATTGAGGAACACTTAGGTCCATTGTATAATAGGATTGTTCATATTTGTGTATAAATAGGTAGCATAAGTGAGGAGTAAAAGTTGACAAGTTTGTGAAATTAATGCAAAGCATTCACAAACCACTTTTACTCCTCCAAAGAACAACATAGCCCCTGAGATAGCTCAGTGGGTACTTTAGTTGTCACTCAACATTGTTTGAGTTTAGAGAGGAGTATACCACACTTGTCATTTTCAATCACAAGTGTTATTCCGCAAACACTTGGGTACGATTCTTTTTGATTAACTTCTAATAAAGAATTAAACGTTGAAAAATATTGTTTCTTATGTTTACGTTACTTTATTGTTAATCATTTATACATCTTTGTTATAAGTCATACAACTTGGTTACTTTAGCTTTTTAGTTACTGTTAACCAAGTAAAAGGGACCAACAAGTGGTATCATAGCCAGGTTTGTAAAACTTAAACCTGTTTTTCAAAACTTAAAGAGTGCTCAAGTTTTTTAAAATCAAGTGGTATCATAGTCTATCCCACTATGACTGACATAGATGTTCCCCAACTTGTCGACAAAAAGGGTGGAAGTTATTCAGCAACTGCCCCTCGACTTGAAGTTGGCAAATTTAATAAGTGGAAAAAGCGAATGCTTTGCTACTTAACTGGGATGGAACTATATTACATTAGGTTGATTAATGATGGTCCATATGTCCCAACAACAGCCCAAGGTTTAATCAAACCTGAAGCACAGTGGACCCCAGATGAAAGGAGGGTGGTCAATCAAGACCAGCGCCTAAAAAGCATCATTATATCATGCCTTCCTGATGATATAATGGAATCAGTGATCAACTATCCCACTGCCCAGCAGACATGGACTGACCTGGTTCATAACTATGAAGGGCCTTCTGATACCAAAGAGAATAGAATCATGAACCTGAAGCTTGAATTCAATACCTTCAGGGCCAAGGATTCTGAAAGTCTCTCTGAGACTTATACTCGGTATAAGACCCTCCTGAATGAGCTGACCAATGATGGTGTTATACTGTCAAAACATGAGATCAATGTTGGTTTTGTCAACAGTCTCCCTGAGCAGTGGTTAAACTTCTCTCAGGAATTGAGAAATGCAAACCACATTCAGAACCTTGAGCTCCCTGCCATCTATGGAAAGTTTGTCTATGAAGACAATCTTATCACCAGGAGATACCCTGGTAAAGCTCAGGAGACCATAAAGGCCTTGACAATTTCACCCATATCAACTGCTTTCTATTCAAAAGGTGTTGTGCAGGATTTTCAAGATGGATTTGATGATGAGGTTGACCAAAGAACCAGTGAGGAGTACCTAAATGATCTTCAAATTGAATTTCATGAAAGGGCACTCCTTGCTAATTCAAAAAGGTTTTTTTAAGAAAAACAAATTCCCTTCAAAAGCAAATGAAAACACTGAATGTTTTAAATGTGGCAAAATGGGCCATTTTGCTAAAGATTGTTTTTCAAAAACAACCTCAGAACCATCTTTCAAATTTTCAGGAAATAACTCTTTTTCAGGCCCCAGCAAATTTCAACCAAAAATGCTTCAGTATAGTCAAAGATTTGAAAAAGTCCCTCAAATTGACTTTGAAGCCAAGTACAGAAAGGCAAAAGCTAAACTTGCCCTTCTTGAATCATCCTCAACAGTCTCTCAGCCTCCTCAGGCTCCAAAGCCTTCTCAAGCCAAGAACAAAGGGCTTGTTGCTGAAACATATGACTGGGATGAGGTTGAAGTGTCCTCTGATGATGATGAAGTTCACATCAGTGCCCTGATGGCCCTATCAGATGACAACAAGCTTGTTGTGGGGAAGAGTCATGCAAGAAATGGTGAATGGGTTAACATCACTATGAGGAAGGTAAACCTTTTACTTTCTATGGATGATAATGATGATTGGAAATCTTACTTAGATTATATTAATGTTGATCTTAAGTATGTTGAAGAGCAAAGACTTAATTTGTTTTCAAAATTTAACAAACTGAGTTTTGAATTAAATCA